>JAZKJV010008456.1:0-470000 GCA_037367405.1 Ottelia alismoides | reverse complement strand
CCAACAACCCTCCAAAAAAAGAAAAGGTTTTTATCAGTTGTGCTCCTTTAAGATATTGCAATATCAATTATGCCCCTCCCTTTGTAGGAATATCAATTATGACCCCGGCTTCTTGTCGTTCTATCACATGTACCCCTTCGTTACTTTAGCCGTCAATGATTTGAATTTAATAATGGTTTTCTCAAACCATGCTTTGATTACGAGGGGCGTAACTGTCTAACTCTACCCTTCCCTCCTCCCATTCATCTCCAGCTCGTACGCACCCGAGCTCCCTTCGCACGGTGAGCTCCTCCCCCCGCCTTGGCTCCTCCGCCTCCGCGCCCGAGCTCCTCCCTCCGTCCTAAGCTTCTTCCTCTGCCCCGCGCCTCTCCCTCTGCCCCGAGCTCCTCCCCCTGCCCCAAGCTCCTCTCCCCATTAACGCGCCTTTCCCTCTACACTCGAGCTCTTTCCCTTCATCCCTAGCTTCTACCCTTCATCCTCGAACCCCCCTCCCTTCCCAACTCCTCCCCTCCACCATGCATCTCCCTCTCCTCCACCAGCTCCCCCCGGTTAGCAGGCCACCTCTACCTCCTCGATGAAGACGCGTATGCAGGTGCAACTCTTTGCATCGCGATAAACCATGCCTGCTCCTAGAGGGGATGAGGAAGAAGGGGGATGAAGGGGATAGGGTTGGGGAGGAGGAATGGCTGGGATGGGAGGGGCTGGAGGGGAGGGGCAGAGGCAGAGGAGGCCCAGGAGGAGGAGGCATTGCATCGACGATGGGGGAGGTGTTGGAGCATGGATTGGACCTGGAGGGGGATGGGCGATGGAGGAGCAGGGCCTTGAGGGGGAGGGACAGAGGAGGAAGAGGGCTTGGGTGGGGAGGGGCAGCAGAGGAGGGCGAACAACAGGGGAGGAGGAGGACCTCGAGGGGGAGTGTGGTGGATGAGGAGGGCCTCAAGGGGGAGGGACAGAGGAGGAGGGCATGGAGGGGGAGAGGCGACGATGGAGGAGGACTTGGAGGGGGAGGGACAAGAAAAAAGAAGGGGTGAAGGAGGAGGAGGGCCTAGAGGAGGAGGGGCAGCAATGGAGGAGGGGGAGGCGACGACAACAGAGGGCTGGCGGAAAAGGGGCAGCGGTGGAGGAGGGCCTGGAGGCTGAGTGACGAAGGTGGGCCTGGAGGGGGAGGGGCGGTTGGAGGAGGAGGAAATGCAGGAGGTGGAGGAGGGATGAAGAAGAAGAAATTGAGAAGATTAAATCATTGTTGCCCTTTATTTTTCAATTAATTACCATTGTGTGTCCCCAAAATTAATGTCTGTTTAGGATGAGGATTGATGACAACTAACCTGAGGGACACAAGTGATCATTATGTAAGAAATTAGGGGCTGAACTGATATTCCTAAAAAGGAAGGGGCATAACTGATATTGTAATATCTCAGAGGGGTACAACTGATAAAAACCCAAAAAGAAAGTATAGCCCATCAGCCAAAATGCAATGTCAGTCCTACGTCCCAAAGGGGAGCACCTCACATCCATCCAACACCAAGCAATGATCCCATATTTTTTATTGAAATACGAAGAATTTCTGTCATTTAAAATACAAATAAGGATACAATTTCGCAGATGTCGACAACTTTTCAATGAGCCCAAGAACATTGAATTCTAAGCTTCTTAGCTCAAGATATCAACATTTTTAAGTTGACGAGTTGGGACCCAAATACGGACCCGAATTAGATCCAGCCTAGATCCAAATTTCAACTCTTTCCCTATAAATATATGAGGGATGGGTTGCCCTCTCAAACCATAGCCTCTCACCCTCTCTTCCCTAATTGTCGGAGAGCCGTCATTCGTCACCACATAAAGCATAATGATCGAAGATTCGCGACCATCATCGTGCAAGAGATTTCGGTGTCATCTCGACGGGCACATTCTCGGTTTGTTCTAAGGTGAAGGAAGTACTGTTTTCCGTGCGAGAGGAGATTTTGCTAGGACATCCTTGGAGGTAATAATGCCCCCTTCCCTCCTTGTTATTGATGTAATGTCCCGGGCTTAGGTCCTCAATCCATTATCAAGGAAAACTGGCTCTGCTAACTTGTTGGGTTTGGGCTCAAATGGATCCGTTGACAACCACCCAAAATGCTTAAGCCCAAGTTATCAAGTAATAATCCCCACCTCTTATAACCCACTCTCACAGTTTGTGAGTTTTAGAGGACTATATTTGGGAGTTGTGATGTTACAATTGGTTTCATATGTTACTATTGATCCTAATTTAAATCATTCTTAAATATCAAGATTTCATTTCGTTTGCTTTCTATTGTGCTGATTTAAGAATATGTCTGATGTGGTGGCTCTCAGGGATTTATGTTGCCAAGGTGGTAAAAAAATGAGATGATGCAATTAACATATAATATCGTTAATACTGTGAGCAATGATGAATATGTTGATTCATCACTAAAAGTTGAAAATATAGCTTTGTTCCCGAGTAATTAACTGCATATCTCCATTTATTTTGTATTATTCTCATTCATGCAATTAAGATTAAAATATGCATTTTTAGCATGCATTTTTTGCATTAAATAAGAAGCTAATTCCCTTGTAAATATCACTATATATTCACCATCTTTTCTACTTTTATCTATTTTTCTCTTATTCAGAATGAATAAAATCAACTCTATAGTGTGCATATTACTAACACTTATAAAGGAAAAATATCAAAAAATACTAACTTTTAAATTGATAAATAAAACCCAAACCCTAGTTTGAGACTAAGAACCTAAAAACGTGAATATCTCTCTCATTAGCTTCCTATGGACTCTTGCTCACTTTTGAATTAATGTACATTTAATTACCTTCAAAACAAGATCAAATTGAAAAGAATTTGAGTCTGTATGTGAAACTTGGATTTTGGACCCCCAATTGTATATTGTACATGTCACCCTTTATTGTATTCATTTTCTCTTTTATTTTATTAATTATAAAAAAAAATCAAAAAAATCAGATTAAGTTATAAGTAATTATTTTATATTTTATCTAATTTTATTATTTTTTATCTTATTTAAAATGTCAAGAACATATGCAAAATACAAAAAAGTGGTATTTTATACCGATAAGTTACCACCCCAAAAAAATACTTTTTGTACATATGATTTATTTTGATTTTTTATCCTTCATAAAAGTTGTAGATCTTGTCGAGACGAGAAACTTTTGTATTGACCACTTTTTTATTTGACCCTTTTTGTTATTTCTTTTTTATTTATCTTTACATTTATTTTTTGATTTTTCTTGGAGCGACACATGATCGCTTCTCGAGTCGCCACGTGTCGCCTCCTTTTATTTTATTTTCTAATTATTTTTTTTAATTATTTTAATTATTTTTTATTTTTTACTTTATTATTTATTATTTATTTTTATTTAATTTAAAAGTTTAATTTTTAATTTAATTTATTATTTTATCTCCTCTGCCATGTGTCCACCTTCAGGGTATGCCACGTGGCACTCCTCACCTTTCGCTCTATGCGGCGACAAACGCCAGCCCCACGTCATGATTGCGATTGAACTGCAAAAATCACATCCTTCTTCACTATAACATATCACAAAAAGCATCTATAAGTTCCCCAACCCAACATATCATGTCAAGAACCATTCTTAGTAGTTATCCTAAAATAATAAAAAAATAAAATAATCTATCTCTGAACTCTATATATAATACCCGATTGCTGTCCCTTCCACTCTATCGGGAGTTTCCAGAGGGCGCGAGGGATTGTTTGCCGTTTGAACATGCTGGAAGGTTCGTTTTCGCAGCTCCAAAACCCTAATCCATGTCCTTCAATGATATCTATCCGCATATCATGTTCTTGCCCTAATCGGGATTTCCCTTATCGTTGGCAGTTTGCGTTCTCTTAATATTATCTCTGACAATAATGTTACGATCTGTTTTCTTTTCTTCCAACATTTAATGTTGTTTCAAAGAATAACTTCGAGAGTGATGAGAATGCTTTGTTTCTGGATGCTCTCAACTTCCGTATCTGATTCCTCTTCTCAGATCAATGTTATTGGCATGAATGGATTGCTGGACAACACTAATGCTCTTTGGTCGTTGTGAGGGTGCGGAAGTGCTCAGCAAGAAGCACCAGTGGTCTAGTGGTAGAATAGTACCCTGCCACGATACAGACCCGGGTTCGATTCCCGGCTGGTGCATACATATTTTTTATTCTCGTTCTTGTGATGCATAGTAGTTATTATATGTTTTGGTTGATTTCGGCAGAGGTAACATATGTACATGAATCAAACAATGTGGATTTCTGATTGGGTTCAGTTGCACGTGAAATAATACTTGAAAAATGCATCCGATCATATGGAAAAATATACTTGAATCCTAGTTGGCTTGCTTATGTTTTATATGGAAATTGTCATGAAGTTTCGTTTGTACTGTAGACTTGTTTTTTCTGTTGTTCTGTCTGTGACTTCATATAAGCTGGATTATATCAGGGCCAACCACTCTGCAATTGCGAATTAGAGCATCTAGTTTTGTGTGGATGATTTAATGGCTTATTACATGAACTAAAATAGCTTATCTTTGCATGGATTGCAAATATTAGGGAGCAGATTTAGTTGCCAAATAGAATGCTTCTAGTTAGGCATTCTGTTCTTAATGATGATTTATATAAGTTCCTCCTTGCTTAAGGTGTAGCACTGTTATTAGTGAAAATCGATTAACAATATTATCTGGGTATGGTAGGAATGGGAGGGGACTGCTTCCTTGCAAAAAAAAAACACTGCCTTCTATTCCAAAGATGGGGGATCCACATGCGGTGGGGCATATGCTTTAATGTGAACAAGCACGCATTATCTTATTTAAATAAACTCATCACTTTTTCTATTAGTCCATGTTGTGTCAATGAATGATTGATTTAATAAGGTTAGGTCTGCAAGGTGTTGTTGTTTAGTGGAGTTGAGGGGCTCGTCGATTGTTCCGATTGAGTGTCAATTATCGACACTCTCTCCGCACTTGTAGAGGTTCTTCAGTTCATTTTAAATGTTACGACACTAAAAGTCCTTCGAAGGTTGTGGTGGAGCTTGTCGGCATTTTGGAGATGTTTTTCCTTGTATGACCGTTTGCCAAGTGGGCAAGGCTACCTTTTTGATGCTTGTGTCAGCATCACATGGTTGGCGTGGAGGTGTCTTCTATTTCTGATATGGAGGTAGACCTATCTGCAATTGATGTATATGTTGAAGGTAGCGCAACATCAGTTGATGTTGATATGACATGACTGATTACAATAGAGGGCTCGATTTTGACATCAAAACGTGTCTTATCGATCTCTGGAGGAGCCCCTTAGGGAAGGAGATTGTTGACATTTCTCATCGTTCCCTTGTCTTTTGAGGAGGATTTATTTCTTACAAATCCTTGCTGGCATATCCCTAAGTTAGATGGTAGATTTCTTGTTGCTATAGTTGGGGAGGGGCACTTTTGATGGCAACATTTTGGGTTGGGCTGATTTTAAGAGTTACATGAATTGGAATGATGTAGTAGATCCGATTAGTTTTGAACCTTTCCTACTTAATCGATTGATACAGGGTGCATTTGCATCGGTTGAGTCATGACCAAGATTTAAAAAAAAAAGAAAGGCAGAATGAGCCGTTTTCCTTGGAGGCAAGGTAGCCTCGAGGCGTTTGAGGCATAAGCCTCAGTTTGTATAAGAAAATAATTGCAAAATGTATAATAAATATATTTATTGATGAAATAATCTAATCTGACAGGCATATAACATATAACATTGTAATATATGATGAAATTACGAAGATAAGAATATGAAAAAAGGATATGTCAATTCCATAAACATTTCTATTCAGTTTCTACTCAAACAGAAAGGAAATCATTGGCTATAATTATCGCTAAAATATTTATCAAAGAGGGGGTCATTGGCTATAATTGCCAATAAAAATATCCAAGATGTTGATATGAATCATATGGTTTGAATCTTGATCATATGTTCTGCTGAAGTTGAACCAGTTGAAGAACAGTCTGATGACCCACTGTGCTACCATACCCTACGAGTATGGGTGTCTCGCTATAATATTATGAGTTCACTGAAATAATTGGACATGTTAATAGTAAATATGGTATGAAAGAGGTCAAATTTAAGCATTCATCATGCATAAATATTTCCTCAACAATTGGGCCTTTATAAACATTTGAAACTACCAATAGGACTAATACTTTTATTAAAATAATGTTCGGTAAATACCTAATGCCTCAGGTACCGCCCTGTTTCGCCTCACCACCTCGCTTTGACTCGACCGCCTCAGACATCCGAGGTGCTCACCTCAGCCAGGAGGTCCGAGGCGGTCGCCTCGAGGCTCTTTGGCTCTGCCTTGTTTCGTCTCGAGCGCTTTTATGCCTCGAGACACATTTTTTCAAGCAATGGTCATGATATGGTTTGATCATGCATTCTCGCATGGGGACGTTTTAGGCCTTGGAGATCTTGATCTGCATATGCATGGCATACATGATGAGGGCGTATGATCTCTTGATGACAACTTCGAGTCCATGGCCTTCAACGTGGTTACCCCCAAAGGCGGTGGCTTTATGCAATGCGGTCTTTCCTTTGGCAGAGGTTGGTCTTAGTGGGCCATCTTGATTTACATCATGCTTGAGGATTTCCATTATATGTTGTGATGGGTGAAACAACATCTGTTTTAGTCTTTAGTAGGGAGCGGCGGAAGCGGATGGTGTCTTTATGGGGGGCATACTGCGACTACCAAGTGTGAATGATGCAATTTGCCTCTGTTATAGAAGCATATGGGCATATGACTGATGCATTTGGATTCGATATGTGATTGACACTTCCAAGTAGTTCATGTAGAATAAGCATTAGGGGAAGTGGTAGGGAATTCGAGCCTATTCGATGAGGGAGATAATTCGGTTATAAATGAACCTTTTAACTTGGAATGCGCATTGATTGTTGCAACTCATAAAAGAATATAGATTGTTTGTAGCTAGATATCCATCTAATTGGGCATTGGCTAGATATCCATCTGAATGGGATTTGATTGTTGATATTTATTGGAAATGAGACTTAATTGTTACGATAAGGTGGTTTGGAGCAGCTTAGGTGGTTCCAGGTTGGCAGAGTTTGTCACAATGATTGTTTTGGAAGGGCTAGTGGCATTTCAGTTATTTAGAATGGTGATATATTCTTGAAGGAGGTGTCTCTAATGACCTCTTGGGTGGTGACAATTATGCCGAAGAGGATTGCAAATGATTTCCATGTGGTGGTGACTTTGGTTTATTTGCATACGATGACACCGTAGTGGGAATACCTATGGTTGGAGTTTAGAGAGTCTTGATTGCGGTTCCTTAATTATCCTCGGATAGTGGGCAATGATTTTAATTGTACTCTTCTAGTGGTGGACAATCAAAGGAATGCAAGTAGACATACCTGGGGACACATTGGTCAGGATCTTTGATCATATCAGTTGGACCCTGACTCTTGCTAGAGATTCTAGATGTTGCATGTTGGGAATCATATGTTCACTTGGATGAATTCATCTTCACATTATAGGTTTGTCATATTGCGGATATCATTGGACTTGATGGGTCACTCTAGCTCTCTGGTGTTAAGTGTTTGCACCAAAGTCGGTCATATTACATGCGATTGATGTGTGAGTTGAGGGAGTTACAACCTTTCTCATACTTTAAATTTAAACGCTCCTGGTTGGTGGAACCAGACATCAAGGAGGGAGTTTCCTCTTGTCTATGTGCCTCTTACCTGCTGGGGTAAAGGTGAAGTTGAAGACGATAACCTGGAGTTTTTTTTGGTCCATCTTCGAGGAATCGTAGGGAGTGCCATTGGTGGGATGAAAGACTCTGGTCCATGGAAGGAAATATCGGCGATATTTCGGCGATATATCGTCGATATATCGATATCGACATCGGACTGATATGGGCATCGATATGGCGATATATTTCGATTTTCAGATATTTTCTTCACAAAGGTTCGTCGATATGGACGATATTTCGGCGATATATATTCGATATATCGTCAAAATTTCGTATCGATGCGATATCAAAACGATATCGATATCGATACGGCCTTCCATGCTCTGGTCCTTAGGAGGAGAATGGTGTGGTGGGGATCTGAAGCTTGGAGGTGATGAACAACTCCCTTTTGATGAAGTGGGTGACTAGAGTTTGGGGAGGAGGCTCCGATCTGCTTTATATGGCATTGCAATCGATTCATGGTGTCCCTTGGGACCCCACTTCGCAGGTTGCTGCTACTCCAGGGCTGTCCAACTTTTGGAAGGGGATTTGCACATTGCTTTCACTGGTGATCCCGCTACTGCAACCAGCTCTTGGTGACAATCATGGCTTTCAACTATGGATGATGATTGGGTTCCATGGGTCGTTATGTGCTCGTTTTCCTCGAATGTTTGCTATGACAGCTTCTGCTAGGGCCTCTATGAAGGATTGTTTAGAGGTATGGAGATGGATCCCTCTTTTTCATTCTGAGCTTTTGACCAGCACTTTGCAGAGTTTCTACATCTTATAGATGCTCTGCTGATATGCGAGGGGTTTCATGATATTAGGGACCACTGGACCTAGGCTGATGGGTATTTTTCAGTTCGGAAGTGCTACACAGCCTTCTTTTCAGGTAGGTTTTTGGTGTCAGAAGAGGCGTTGGTGTCCTTCCCGTTGGCTGGGGCTTAGGCTTTGCTGCGGGTAGGGGTGTAAACAGATCGAACTTGAACGGACCTACATTTTTTAGGTTCGGTTCGTTTATTTAATCGAGTCTAAGCTTGTGTTCAGTTCGGTTCGTTTATTTTTGAATTGAATCTGAATCGAACCTCTTTTTAATCGAATCGAACCTAAGCGAATATCGAACTTGAGAATTCTCTAATAAGAGGGTGTGAAAAGAAATGGAAGTATATGTGTCTATTCTTATAATAAACATTCATTCAGTTTTTTTTCTGTATCTAACTCTTCTTCATCTTTTATAAAATTAGACTAATAAGGATTCATCTCTTTGAAAAGTATATTATAGTATATTTTTATATCCGTTCAAATGAGGATACAAAATAATGTGGCGATGTGATAAGTAAGGTTTATACTTGTTCTTTTGACTCCAGGATAAAGAAGGGAATAGTACTAGGTGCATAGATGATGGATGTTATAGCCACAATTTGACTATTTATTTTGGGATAGTTTATACCGAGATAAAATCTACTTATCTCATAAATATTCACTTATCTCTAGATAAAGTTCACTTATCATGGGACAAAATCCACTAATATCAAAAGAAGATCCACTTATGGGGATAAAGGATTTGTAAATATATATGTATGTGTTTGTGTTTATCGAGCTTCTAACGAATCGAACCTGAGCGAACCTATGATTTTAAGGTTCGGTTTGTTTATATAATCGAGCCTAAACTTGTGTTCAGGTTTAGTTCGTTTATTTCCGAATCGAACTTTAGCGAGCCAAACCTGAGCGAATATCAAACTTGAGATTTTTTTGACACCCCTAGTCGCGAGCCCACTCGGACCATATTCCATTGCTCTAATCTTCTAGGGAGGATGTATATCCTCAACCTTTTTTCCGCTTCGAGCGAGCCTGGCTATTAGAAGAGGGCTTTCAGGAGTCTGTGGCGACGTTCTGGGAGGATTGCATGCCTAATGGTTGGACGACATGCATGTTGGCTTGCAAGTTGACCTTGGCCTTGCTCAGGAGGCATTTGATGGACTTCAATAGAATGAACCAGGAATAATGAGGGGTAGAAGATTGTGAGCTCAAGAGGAGTTGTGCAGATTGGATAGAATGGGGAATGAGAGAGCCTTGATGACGGAGAAGGTGTTGGCGAGAGGTAATCACTTGGATGAGTTCCCGTTAGAAGACAAAAAAGAGGAAGTGGTATGGAGGTAGAGATCGAGACATAGATGGTTGAGGGAGGGAGATGCAAATACGCGGTTTTTTCATGGCATGGCTAGTGGAAGAAGGCGTAGAAATTTAATCCATTCGGTAGTCGTGAGTGGCGCGGTGATGGAAGGGGATTGAGAGGTTGGGTTGGCATTACAATCATACTTTTAGGCTTTCAGCAAGCGACAAGCTCAATCAAATGGGGATGGCAGGGGAGAGGTGTCTCACGGATCTCTGAATCGTAGGCGGAGGCTCTGGTGCAAGAGATTGAGGCGGAAGCTAGGCGGACGCTTTTCCAGCTTAATGAGGATAGGGCACCGAGACCAGACGGATTCTCAATATGCTTCTGTTAGGAGTTCTGGGAGATTGTAAAAGGAGATGTAATGGCGATGTTGGAGGAGTTCTAGGTGGGAAACAAGGGGTTCGAAAGATTGAACAAGACACTTATTTTATGCTTCCCAAGAAGGGTACTCTGATAAGGGTGGAAGACTACAGGTCTATTACGCTATCAAATGCTATATATCTCTTGGTTTCTAAGATTCTTGCGAACTGGCTGAGGGTGGTGTTGCATGTGATCATCTCGCCTGAGCAGACGACTTTCATTATTGGGAGAGCCATGGTGGACAGGCTGGTTATGGCATCTGAGGTGGCGTTGGACTGGAAGAGATGCAGGGCCAAAAGGGTGCTTTGGAATGTGAACTTTTCCAAGGCATACGATAGTGTAGATTAGAGATTCATGTGGACGTCTTTGGAGAAAAAGGGGATTCCTAGGGTTCTGAATTGCTTGGATCAGGTGATGTGTCACTACTGCATCTCATGTTGTGTTGATCAATGACAGGCTGGAGGGAGGTTACTTTCAGTCGCAGAGGGGAATCACGTAGGGTTGCATGCTCGCTCCTCTTCTGTTTGTGTTAGTGGCTGAAGCTCTTGCGGCTTTGATGAAGTTGGCGGTTGCTGGCAACTGGTGTTCTGGCAATACGAGGGAAGGGTTATCCATTATGCTCATGCAGTATTCTGACGATATGGTTTTATTCTTGGGGGTAGAAGCGGAGAAGATTAGATGTGCCTTGTAAGCGAACATCTTTAGGGATGTGTCCGAGCTTCGGGTAAACATGGAGAAGTCGGTGGTGGTCCCTTTTGGCCTCACTGATCTGGAGCAGCGGAACATGATGGAGGTGTTTGAGTGTCCGACACCGTCTTTGTCGATTACTTACTTGGGACTTCCTCTTGTGGCGGGAAAGCTAAATGCCAGAGATTGAAGGACTTTAATGTAGAGATTGGAGACGAGACTAGCGGGTTGGAAGGCGTCTATGATCACTAGAGGTGGGAAGATGGTGTTGTTGAAGCATGTTCTCTTGGTGGTCCCTATCTTTTTCTGCTCCATGAGGGCGTTGCATACAGGGGTGCATAATAAGTTTGAGGCTTTGATGAGAAGATTCTTTTGGGTTGACGAACGCCAGAGCAAGAAGGGATTTCACTTGGTGGATTGGGCCAAGGTGACGTCCTCAAAAAGGAAGGGTGGCCTCGGGGTGCTGTGATGGAGGAGATAAATAAGGCGTTTATGGCAAAGTGGCCGAAGAGGTGTGGACCAAGGCCAACATCGCGTGCATTGCGAGTTGGGATTGCGTCAATATTTGGATGGATATTAGATCGGTCTGCGATGCCGAACATGAGGACATTTCATTTCCTACCGCGGTGATATGGTCCATCTGATGTGCCAGGAACGGGCTCATATTTAAAGGGAAGAGGTTTTATGCTGAGAATGTTGTTGAGCATTTTAGGGTGTTGAGTGCCTCATGGCGATTGTAATAAATGTATAATTACTTTTTTGATAATATACATACACACACATTATGGTGGGTCCCAACTTGAGAGCTCACCCTTTTTTCTCTAAAAGTTATAGGACTATGGTCTTTAATCCAATGAGCGCTTGTCAATGATGAGGGTGGGGATTTTTGTTTGGTTGCAACGCAAGAATTGCTTGTTGGGCGCAGAGTGGCGAGTTAGGTTTTTCCCTGGTATTGGTAGCACATGTCAACGATGTCTTGTAGGCTTGTAGCGATCGAGGATGTTGAGCGTCTCTTTTTTCTACGCCTGCATGCAAGGAGGTGAGTGGCATCGCATGTGGAGGTAGAGTCAACGACTGATTGGGTTGGCTTTTGGGACTCGATGGATAATTTGAGAAACGTGAGCAATCATTCTAAAGTGTTTGGTGTCTATTCTTTGGTCCATATGGCTTGCATGAAACATGAATATTTTCCACAGAGATAGAATGTGTATGGAAAATGTTATAGAGCATGCAAAAAATTTAAAGACTTTTTGATCTTTATAACTCCTTTTTGTTACTTTTTTAAATATATAAAGATTATGAGTGGGCATCTACATGACATCACACCCTCATTTTCTGCAATAAAAAGATCAAGAAGTAGTTGTCATCTAAGCTATGGAATGCTAGTGACAGGAGGGTTCGACTTCATCTTGACTTATTTAGAAGCTTAGTTAGTAAGCTCATATGTGATTTAAAGGCATTTTGTTTGAGAAAATTGGACGACAACATCGTTAGAGTTGGCAAAACGTGCATATGAAGGCCGATAGACCTTCAAGGTGTAGAAAACTATGCTTCTTAGCTTGGATAAGATTGAGTTTAAGTTGAAAGCAATAGATGATTGTAGAGAATGGAGAGAAGAAATGGGAAGCTGAATGACAACTATACTATAGAACCACCATATTAGGAAGGTGCTACCAACACAATGTTTTTAACTATGTGGCTTGCGGGCGAAGGAGGCAAAGGTGACTATTGATGGTTCCTTGATCAATGGCGATGATCAGGTGGCAAGGCTATGGTTAAGCATTTCTAGATGTTCGATGAACGAGGGTTTGCCATTTGGGAGATGGCCAGGTTTGGGTAACATCCTGATTAGTTAGGCTTAATATGAAGGCTTGACCGGAAATTTCTCCAAGCAGAAGGTGTCGTCTCTCTGGTTTGTGAAGGTTTTCCTTATTTTTTTTCTTTGAAGAGTTTTAGGAAGTGGTATGACAAGAGGTGATAGTGGAATTTTTTGTTTTAAAGTCTCAGTTGAATCAAAGCTTGATTTGTCTCTTGCTATGGGAAGATGTATCGGTACGTTTTGTCGACTTCGTGACAAATTCAATTGCACTCTCAAACATAGTGTATGTGATTGTGGTGAAACTACTGATTAGAAAACTCAAAGGGGTTTTGATATCGATTGGTGGAGCATCGAATTGAGAATTAGGGAAAATTTAAGGTTTGAGTTTCGTTGTTTTACAACTTAAGTTTATTGCATTTTTTATAATCCCGTCCTTTCTGGAAAAGGGGCTTGCATGCATTATTTAGATATAGATTGATTTTTTAATCAAAATTGCGGTTTCTCCTTTTTCTCCTCTCTTCTTATTTCCCCTCATGCATCTCTGTGCTTTTCTCCAACAAAAAAGCCTCATTACATGCACATTTTTTCTTCCCTTATCTCTTTTGTACCGATTTTTTGAATTGCATCAATTGGTATGAATTAATGCATCATTAATTTGGGACTTAAGTCCTATCTTCTCGTGACATACTCAAGTAAGGTTGGAGTACAAGTTGACCGCATGGAAGCTAAGTATTTGTTGGTAGGGGGAGGGTGCCTAGTTCTGCTCCTATTTTGTCGGTGATCTCGATCTTCTCCAGTTGATAAGGTAGATTGTCGGTAAATGTTCATCTAGGCTTTGAAGAGTTTGATGAGAGGTTCTTTTGGATCATCTTTGGATTTGAGAGCAAGGAAATGAACCTAATTTCTTTGGATGCAACGTTCGACCCTTGAGAACAACCCGGATCAAATGGGCGGTCGCCTGTCATGGATCTCGACTCTGCTTCATCCTCGCAGCCCCGTGAAATCAAGAGAATACTTATTCATATATAAGAGAGAAACACCTACTAGAATTTACATAGAATAGGAGGAGGGTTGGCTAAGGGTTTTTCATCGCCTGGAATGGAACAAAGGCCTACTTGCGAAATGGATAGTGAGAAATTTAGGGTGAAAATGAAGACTTGCTTTGTTGATTGATTTGTGGCATTTATAACATTGCTACAGACTTGAATGTTAATTGTATGAAGATGAGTCTGCCTTCTAATTTTTTGATGGACCTTTGCTTTACGATGCATGATATGACATGGTTGACACCGACAGTTGTGAACAATAAGGCTTTCCGATTTTGGTATGCCAATTGGATGAATGAGGGGGTGTATGATAGGTTCCCCTAACTTTTTTTGCTTTAGCAATGGATTGGGAGGCTTCAGTGATAAATCACTTGTCTACACCGAGGAATGGGGTTTTGTGTGGGATTAGTATTTTTGAGGGGTTTTGGAAGTAGTGTATTTTGGAGGCTGGTCAATTAATGACAGTGATGGAGGTTGGTGAGCGCCCCATGAGGTGCTAGACCCTAGACATGGTGTGAATAGTTCAGGGTTAAGAAGCCATTTAAGTCCTTGACGATGTAGAGTGTCTTGAAGGATTTAGAGCTAGCTAAAGATCGTAGATTTATTTGGAAGTGTTAGGAGAATATTCTGTGCTAGGAATATTCTATATGCTAGGAGAATATTCTATGTGCTAGGAATTTTCTACAGGAGAATATTCTATGTGCCAGGAATATTATATATTTTAGGAGTATATTCTTAAGAGCATTTATGTATTTTCTTCTTTGAGCTTTCTAGAGTTTCATGCTATATAAGAAACCCTAGACCCCTTGAATAAGACAAGTCCTTTTCATTCTTTCATCTTCTTCCACATGGTATCAGAGCAACGGACCTAGATCGGGGTTCTGACCTAAATCTTGCCACTACCTCAAGCCCCAAAACCAACCCCGTCATGACAACTAGGCACTCGGCCTGCTGCGCGCGGCCCAGGGCCTTCTCCAAGCTCCTACGCCACCATCAAGGGGGTCTCCTAGGACCCTACACTCCATGCCTCCGTGATGTGTTGTGTCAAGCTCCGTCGCTTGGAGATAAGAAGCACCTCCATGAGCACACAATCTCAAGCGCATCTCGCAACTTGCGCCATCAAAAGAATCTTTTGGATGTGAAACTTCTGCATACAACAGACTACTTCTAACACACCACCGTAATCTGCAGTACTTTTGCGATTTCTGAAATCTCTGCTAAAAATTCTGTTGGAATTAACCAAGTGCCATCACCAAGAACTTCCAAATCGCGATGCCACCGAAAGAATCTTTTGGATGTGAAGCTTCTGCATACAACATACTACTTCTAACACACCATCGTAGTCTGCAGTACTTTTGCGATTTTTGAAATCTCTGCCAAAAGTTCTGTTGGAATCAACCAAGTGCCATTGCCAAGAACTTCCGAATCGCGATACCATATGAAATCACGACACCCTTACCTTCATCTAGCAATGCCTCCAAGCAACTTGATAACAACTATCATGCGTGATGAAAACAACTCCACAACTTCTGCTCAAGGTTCTGTAGAACTCTACTCCAATGGCAACTACTACTACCACACATCTAGCTACTACCTCAGATACTGTAGCCAACTCTACTTCTGTACTAGCACCAACATGGATTATTGACTATGGTGTGTCTACTCACTTGACTGGAGAAGGTAGTTTTTTGACCTCGTCTCAACCATCTTCCATTGTGAAGTTCGTTTGGATAGTATACGATACTCATTCTCCTGTTACGATCGTTGGAACTATGGAGTTCTCCTCCAAGATCAGGCTCACTGGTGTTTACTGTGCACCGGATTTTCCTCTGAGTCTCCTATCTGTTCATAAGCTATGTGTTGAATTGAATTGTTGAGTGTTTTTTGATGAGTTCCATTGCTATTTTCAGGACATCCGGACGATGCAGATTTTTGGTGGGGGACATGATAAGAATGGTCTTTACTATCTTGATATCCCTGTTGATATAACCTTTGCAGGTGCTACTTCTGTGTCAGCTGACCCATTACTATGGCATTTACGACTTGGCCACCCACCTGCTAAAGCTTTCTCATATGTTTCCGAATTGTCATCTCTGAAACCTTTTGAGTGTGAAGCATGCTAGTTCGGCAAACACCATCGTGGTTCTTTTCCACCTAGGACTGAGCCATGTCGATCGTTACCTTTCTCTTTGATGCACTGTGATATCTGGGGACCTTGTCCGGTTCGTACTATTGTCGGTCATAGATACTTTGCTGTTTTTATAGATGGTTACAACATGACTTCTTAGGTCTATATGATCAAGGAGCGGTTCGAAATTAATAACATTGTTAAGTCTTTGTTTCAGCTTATTAAAACGTCTTTCTCTAAATGTATTCAGACTATCAGGACTGACAATGCTCTTGAGTTCACTTAGCAGAATTTGGTATCTTTCTTTGCCACTCAGGGGACCCTTCACCAGACCTCCTGTCCATATACCTCACAAGTCACAACAGATCGGGAGAGCGGAAAGGAAGCTTCGTCACCTTTTAGACATTACTCGTACCTTGCTTACTCACATGAAGGTTCCCAAAACCCACTGAGGGGGATGTTGTTCTTTCTGTTACCTACCTCATCAATAGGGTCCCGTCCTCAATCCTCAAGGGGGCAACTCCTTTCTCACTCGTGTATCCTGGCGAGGAACCTTTTCCACTTCCATTGAGAATTTTTGGTTGAATTGCCTTCGTATACAATTTTCAGATCATAGATAAATTGTCTCCTTGTGCTATCAAGTGTGTTTTCCTTGGATATTCTCATACCAAAAAGGGGTATAGGTGCTACGATCATGCAAGTCATCGTTACTACATTTTTGCAGACGTCACTTTCTTTGAACAGACTAGTTGTTTTACTCAGTCTGTCAACGACATACCCTTGGAGTTCCCACCGCCACCCATTGTTTACAAAAGAAAACATTCTAGTCATTCTGAACCTGTACCGTTACCTATTCTTTATTTGCAGGATGGTGTACCATCTTCCAATGTCCCCACCACTGTAGCTCCGGATGCTCCACAAGAACTCCCTATAACTCTATGTCGGACAAAAAGGCAATGTACTATACATCCTATGTCACATTTCACTTCCACTGATTGTCTGTCCAGTTGTGACAAGCAATTTGTAGATGCTCTTATGGCTATTACTATTCCCTGTGATCATTACGGTGCATTACAGGACCATGGTTGGAAAAAAGACCATGAATGAGGAGATGGACGTGCTTACATCCAGGGGTACATGGGATCTTGTGTCGTGTCCAATAGGTGTCAAGCCTGTTGCCTGCCGATGGTCTTCACGACTAAACAGTCTCCTGATGGTTCTATTAACAGTCTAAAGGCCAAGCTTGTGGCGAAGGGATTTACTCATACTTACGGAGTTGATTACTTTGAGACGTTTTCTCCTATAGCTAGGTAAGGTTTAATTCGCACTATTCTCTTTGTTGCAACTAACAAGAATTGGCCAATCTTTCAGTTCGATGTAAGAATGCATTTCTATACGGTGACCTTGAAGAGGAGGTTTATATGATGCAGCCACCGGGTTACTCCGTCGAGGGGGAGTATGTATGCTGACTCTGTAAGGCCATTTATGGTCTAAAGCAGAGTCCACGAGCTTGGTTTGACAGACTTAGATAAGCTCTCTTGGCTTCCACAGGACAACATCTGATTATTCTATGTTTACTAGACGACGATCTACTGGCACGGTGATACTTGTTGTCTATGTAGATGATATGGTGGTTACTTGTGATGATGACAGAGGTATTCTAGAGACCAAGTCCTTCCTCCATAAGGTATTTGTCACTAAGGACCCTGGTCAACTCTGATACTTCCTCAGTATTGAGGTGATATGCACTATAAAAGGATTACATCTATCACAACGGAAATGCTGCCTAGATATTCTTACAAAGGCTTGTTTACTTGGATGTAAACCATCTGGCATCCCAACAGAGATACTGAAACATGCTATATCCGATGATCCTGAGTTTGAGGATACTATACGGTATAGAAGCCTTGTAGGCAAACTGATCTACCTCACCGTTACTCGACCTGATATAGCGTATGCTGTGAGTAGAGTCAACCTCTATATGGAGAGACCTCTTTACAGTCATTGGCAGGATGTTCTTCTAATCCTTCAATATTTGAAGGAATCTCCGGGGCGAGGCCTCTTCTACAGGGTCAACGGTCGCACTGATGTCACCGCTTATGCAAATGCAGATTATGCCAGTTCACCTGAGGATCGACGATCCATTACAAACTATGCTATGTTTGTTGGTGGCAACCTTGTGACATGGCGAAGCAAGAAGCAGACTGTGGTTGCTAGATCGAGTGCAGAGGCAGAATATAGGGCAATGGTCGATGCCACTTGTGAGATTACCTAGCTTGTCTCCTTTTTACAGGAGCTTGGACTTCATGTTACTACTCATGTACCTTTATATTGTGATAACAAGTCTGCTACATACATTACCACCAATCCGGTATTTCATGAGCGGACTAAGAACATTGAAGTTGACTGTCACTTCATTTGAGATGCGGTACAAGGAGGAGAGATTATTACCCCTCATATCTCCACATACCTTCAACTTGCAGATATATTCACAAAAGCACTACCAAAGAAGCATCTCTCATTGATCATTTCCAAGTTGAGCATGATCGACAGATATACTCCAACTTGAGGGGAGTATTAGGAGAATATTCTGTGCTAGGAATATTCTACATGCTAGGAGAATATTCTACAGGAGAATATTTTATGTGCCAGGGATTTCTATATGATAGGAGTATATTTTTAGGAGCATTT
Source organism: Ottelia alismoides (assembly GCA_037367405.1). Lineage (NCBI taxonomy): Eukaryota > Viridiplantae > Streptophyta > Magnoliopsida > Alismatales > Hydrocharitaceae > Ottelia > Ottelia alismoides. The sequence continues at coordinate 451,352 of JAZKJV010008456.1, read as the reverse complement.
ATGTATTTTCTCCTATTGAGCTTTCTAGGATTTCATGCTATATAAGAAACCCTAGACCCCTTAAATAAGACAAGTCCTTTCCATTCTTTCATCTTCTTCCACATGAAGGTTAACACACCATTGAGGTTGATGACGAGAGCTTTTAGGGCATGCTTCATCTCAAATTAGGTTCTCTAGTAATGCCCTAATTTATAAGCTGTACAGGAGCTGAGAGGACTAGGTTGTTTGGAATTTATGAACCATTTGGCTTACGAGGAACACCCAATGATAGTAGTGTCTTTATATTGAGAATGTTTGTGTGCATATGCATTTTGTATCTATGATTTTATAATAAATGGAGATTGAGGGTGTACAGCTATCAACAGCGAACATCCGTCATTTTCTAAAAAACCATCCTTTCCAACTGAAATAACACCATTACACCACAGGGCAAACAATGTAGATGGATTTGGCGACACCTTAAGCGGAAGATGGTGAGATGCAACAATAGTTTTCTAAATACGATCAAGGTGACAACTCTTAGGCATCTTTGGAAGGCCCTAAGAAGCCAGGTCAAATTTGAGGCCGATTCAACCATATCTTTACCTAGTGACCACTATATGAGCCACCCATCAGAGCTCCACTTGCCACCCGGGTCCAAATTGTTGCCACCATGTACGCTCCCCCTCCCCCTTCCTGAATTGCTCGCAAGAACAGGACTAGAGCCACCATCCCATCCCACCTCTTCCAGGACCTGTTTGGTTCCGTTCAGTGATCCCATCTCTGCCTTAATAGAGCCCCCACACATGTTTTCCATCATTCAGGTTCGAAACCATGATCTGACTCCATCTAAACCTTGCATCGAAATCAAACTCGAGCCACCAACCCGCCTCATTACCCTTTGTAGGACATGTTTAACTTTATTCAATGGTCCTTGTCACCAATTGTCGTAGAACCTCTGTCCACCTTAACAAGGCCCATACAAGTTCTGCGATCCGTTTCCAGAGTAATCGCCAAAGAGGAAGGGCTCTCCCTTTACCATTCCTTCCATCCTCTTCCTGATTCCCTCAACCCAAACTGGTACACCAATAGCCAGCTCGATCACCACGGCCCATGTCATGGACAATCCACTGACATCGGAATCTCCTCAACCACTCAGAATCATTATAACTCGTATGGATATTGCCACCTTAGTTATGCCTCTCTTGCCATCCTACCCATTGACAGCTCGACATCCACCCCATTGGTTGACATGGTCATTGCATCCCCATGCTACACCTCTAGCTGCCACATCCTCCTAATCTCCTAGTCCTCCCTTCCCCGCTAACGGGCCACTAATCAGCATTCGCCTCACCTTCCCATGACATGACATAAGTGGTGGCATCAAAGCATCCACCCCCTTTAGTCAAATTCAACTCCTTTTGGACCAGTTTACTGGCTGGGACCTTTACAATATGTTGAGACACCAATTCATCTTTGCAGAACAACCTAAAGTGACCACTTCCTGGAGTGCCCCAACAGACCAAACAACCGACTTTACAGCCTCCTGGGACTGCAATTCCAATGACATGCCGAAGAAGTCTACCACCACCTTGACCCGCCTAACTCCAGTGGTCCCGTTCACACTAACTGCCAAATTAGTTGGTCAGACTTTCCAGGTTGATTGTAATTGTACTTTAAAACCTTCTGAGAAAAATTAAATAATATATCAACAGAATTATTCATCGAATTATTCATCTTTGCATTGGCTCTTCTCATCCATATTAACGAACAAATGGTTGTAAGTAACTATTGAGATATTTTTGAGTATTCATCATGTTGATCTGTCTCAACTTTATCTCAGACATATCATTGGCAAGGAGGACTAGCCTAGTAATGTTTTAGCGATTTCGCGATCAGAGCCCAGAAAGTGACTCCACATTGGTGTATCCATGTTTTCTCTATTTTTAAAATGATCACATGATATTGTGCAGACTGAATTTGCTATTGGCAGTTATCCACCTTTTACATTAATATGCAGCAACATGTAGTTTATGAACCTCACGCTATTTTGTGGGGAAAAGACTGGTAATTGTAAATAGATGGACGATTGGACCAACTTTCTCATTTAATAGCAACATTCTAAGCCACTAGGCACTTGAAAAATCTTGCATATTTTTTTTGGATTGCCAAGTATTTCAGGACTAACCACCTTGCAGGTGATTGAAATCAGCTAGTAGTGGCTTGTGATTGCTAAGGTAGTTTGGATCGTCCATCCAGTGATTGATGCATTTGTGCCAAGTCAATTTCAGGAAAATCAACCAACAAGAAGCACCAGTGGTCTAGTGGTAGAATAGTACCCTGCCACGGTACAGACCCGGGTTCGATTCCCGGCTGGTGCATCCATTTTTATGTTTTTAAATATGGTATATATGATATCCTTGGGTGATGCTTTGCAACATGATGAAGATTCCTCTTTGCCTTTAATACATGGTCAGCAACTAACATTATTAAACTTGAAAACATACCCAGCAACTTAAATTATTCACTTTGTTGATTTCACTCGATTATGTGACAAGACTAGAAGAAGCCTTGGCTTGTTTCTACCAGAAAAATATGCTGGCACGTCTTATCGCCTAGACCCTATATTACCTTTTCATTTTAACAAAGAATTCTATCATATTTGTCATTCCGTTGGAGATATATGGACATCACGTTGAGCCTTCCATGAATGCTGGGTATCACAATCATAGAATTTAGTGATTATTCTGTTCTTTAGGAGCCTCTAAAGATCCATGTTATTGGCAAGATGAAAGGAATAGATTAAGACCGATGTCTGTATGGCAGCACATTATGACATATCAAGAACTAAGGAATTCCTCTAATTTCTTTTGTTGAATTTGAATTTTCTGTCTTTGTTTCAGATACAGTGGAACTGATTTTCCAGCTAAGTGACTTTTTCTGGGTAAAAAAATGCATTCCTGATAGCTTAATTTTTTATTAGACTTGTCTGATAAACACTGATTACTTAGGTGCTGAAAATACATAATTGGCATGTAGCACCAGTGGTCTAGTGGTAGAACCGTACCCTGTCATGGTACAGACCCGGGTTCGATTCCCTGATGGTTCCCACGTGTTTTGTTCTTTTTTCTGGTGAAGCATACAATATCATGTTTTGATTTTGTTTATAGTTTGAGGGTCCACTTTATACTAAAAAATAAAGTTTTTATCGTGGCATTCTTTTTGTCCGTTATGCAAGAGGATTGTAAGAATGAAAAGGCTCTGGACATCCTCCACGTCAAAATACATTGCCAGATTTTACATATAGAACCTTAGCTTTTTCGTCGATTTTTCTCGATAAATAATTTTCCTGTCTTTGCATTACAGAGGCACAAGTTATTTTTAATAATTTCCTCTACTCTGGATTTATATAATCTCGTAATCTATTGAATATTTATATAATCTCGTAATCTATTGAATATTTAATAGTGATGGGCAATATATAGAATTTGCATGATAGGTTGTAATAGATCAGTTGATTGTTGAGATAGTTGGCAAGATGGAAATACAACTATGAGTAGGAACAAAATGTTCCCACGATCTTCCCACGAAAGTTGTCTTGGCAGTCCATTTATAGCATCTCAATTGTCAAATTTTCTTTCAAATTTCCATTTTTATTAATTGAAGCTTTCTTTGTGAATGATATTATATATTGTTAGAATACTCAGATGATTTATTCTATAGAGCCCTCGGGTCTCTTATATAGGGAGAGAGCCCTTGGGTAAATTACATGAGAGGTACATAAAGAAACTGAAATAACATAAAAGACGGACAACTATCTCTACACTCCCCCTCAAGATGGAGCATAGATATCTATCATGCTCAGCTTGGAAGAACATCTCTGGAAGGGTCCTCTGAGCAATGGCTTAGTGAATATGTCCGCTGTCTGATCCTCTGAACTGACGTGAGACGTGGAGATGAAGCCCTTCTGAATCATGTCCCTAGTGTAATGACAATCCACCTCTATGTGTTTGGTTCTCTCATGGAAGGCTGGATTGTTGGCAATAAATAATGCTGCCTGATTATCACATTGAAGGTTCATAGGCAAGGGAACGTCAACATTCAGATCTTCTAAGACTGCTTTAACCCACATCATTTCTGCGCTTGCCTGTGCCATGGCTCTATACTCGGACTCGGCACTGGATCTCGCCACAACAGTTTGCTTCTTGCTTTTCCAAGAGACTAAAGAGCTTCCTATGTAGATAGCAAATCCAGAAGTAGACTTACGGTCCCTTGGACATCCTGCATAATCTGCATCTGCACAGGCTGAAATAGACAGATCTGTATCTTTCTTGAATAGCAACCCTGTGCCTGGAGAAGACTTCAGATATCTCAATATCATGTATAAGGCATCCATATGTACTTGCCTCGGCTGCTCCACGAACTGACTCACCCGGTTTACTGCAAGGGCAATATCCGGTCGAGTTATAGTGATGTATAGGAGCTTACCCACCATTTCTCTGTACCTTCTCTTGTCCACCTCCTCGGTATCATCATCGTACAACTTCATACTCGGGTCCATAGGTGTACTTGAAGGTCTGCATCCAGTCATTCCTGTTTCGACTAGCAAATCTGTGACGTATTTTCTTTGAGTCATCACCATTCCTTGTGCATTTCTTGCAAATTCTATCCCCAGAAAATATCGTATTGTGCCTAGATCCTTTGTAATGAACTGGCTTCCCAACATAGACTTGGTGATCTCAACTCCCTGTGCATCATCTCCCGTAACCAATATGTCATCAACATATACCATAACAACAATGGTACCTCTAGGGGTCTTCCGGACGAACAGTGAGTGGTCCGCATTAGATCTTCCGAACCCCTGTCGTTCAATAAGCTGAGAGAGCTTCTGGAACCATGCACGGGGACTCTGTTTAAGGCCATAGATAGCCTTATGAAGTCTGCACACCTTCTGAGTCTCCCCCTCAGCAGCAAACCCGGGTGGCTGCTGCATGTAGACTTCCTCCTGTAGATCACCATACAAGAAAGCATTTTTAACATCAAGCTGGAATATGGTCCACTCACGTACCACTGCAACCGATATGAGGATGCGAAGAGTAGAGTGTCTCGCCACCGGTGAGAAGGTATCCAAATAATCTACACCATATGTCTGTGTAAATCCCCGTGCAACAAGCCTGGCCTTGTATCTGTCTAGACGGCCATCCGCATGGTATTTCATCATAAAAATCCACTTGCAACTTACTACTGAGGCACCTGGAGGAATGGGAACAAGAGACCAAGTTCCCCTAGATTGCAAAGCACGCATCTCCTCTTCCATTGCAAGTCGCCAGCAGTCAATCTTCATTGCATCCTGATATGTCCGTGGAATCTCAACTGACGATACAACAGCTGCAAACCTCTGGAAATCCCCAGTGAGTCGATGAAAAGAGACGTGAGAGGCAAGGGGATATGTAGCACACTGTCTGCGCTGCTTCCTGAGAGCAATGGGCCTGTCCAAATCCTCCAAGACTGTGCTGACTGGTTGCCCCTCCTCCTGTAGTAAAGGTTCCTGCACTGGTGCATTATCTAATCCATCGTTAGTGATAATTTCAGAACAAACCTGAGGCGTGTCGGATGGTTGACTTGTAGCTTGAGCATGGCCTGTCCGCCTCGTATAGACCTTAGTGAAGGGAACAACAGCAGGAGGTGGTGGTGGTGGTGGTGTTGGTGGAGTAGGGGACTGACCCAGGCTTGGAGGTGGTGGAACAAAGACATTGGAATCTGGAGAAGTGGAGGAGGCCAATCTGTCACCTGCAGGTGAGAAATACATGACAGGTTCGAAAAAGGTAACATCTGCACTCACATAATATTTGTTATGGACAGGATCATAGCAACGGTATCCTTTCTGTGTCCTGGAGTAACCCACAAAAACACACTTGATAGCCCTAGGAGAGAGCTTATCGAGTCCTGGAGATAAGCGGTGGACAAACGCAACAGTACCGAAGACACGAGGTGTAAGTGCAAACAAGTCTCTGTCTGGAAAAAGAACAGAGATTGGGGACTTTTCACCAAGGACAGTTGTAGGCATTCGGTTGACTAGATAACATGCTGTAAGGATAGCATCTCCCCAAAAAGATAATGGAGCACAACTATGAATGAGTAATGTGCGAGCAATATCAAGAAAATGTCGATGCTTACGTTCTGCAACCCCATTTTGTTGGGAGGTGTAAGCACATGTGTGATGAATCTCGTATTCATCATGCTAAAAGACACTTATTAGAATCCCTGCTTAAACAAACCAATAAAAATCACCTCTAATTCTTTGAATTTATCATGTACTATATCGTGTATAAACTACCATTAATTTATTGTATTTAATTTCCCTTATTTTTCCTGTAATTATTTTATCATTCAAAAATCCCTAAAAATTAGGTAGACACTTTGTCTATAATTCACGGACCTTTAAAACCACTAAAAAAATACAAAAACAACTCAAAACCACAAAATCGGTGTTTTTATCCCCTTAAAAATACCCCTAAAAATATCTTTTGTACAGATGACCTCTTTTGGCTTTTTGCCCAACATGAAAGTTGTAGATCTCGTCGAGACGAGCAACTTTCATGTTTTGACTTTTTCCTAATTCGACCCCTAACTATTTCTTTTCTATTTTTCTTTGTATTTACATTTGAATTATTCTGATTGGGCCACGTGGCGCCTTCTGGGCCGCCCACGTGGCCCCTTCCCATTCCGCCACCCGGCAGCCTCCTGAGCCATCGGATCACTCCATCCCCAATCTCCGCCGTCCATCCTCGCCTCCCTCACAGCCGTCAGATCGGATGGTCAGATCTGATCTCAACCGCCTAAACCCGCCTCATCTACGACCGTTGGATCAACCTCCATCCTATGCCTCTCCTTGCGCCACGTCGCCCCTCCATCTCAGCCCTCCGATCCTGCCAACCATCCAACGCCCCTCAGCTCGTCACGTCGCCCATTCACTATCAACCGTCAGATCCAACTCCAGATCCGATCTAAGCCGCTCATCAGCACCTAATCCACAGCCGCCCGATCGCTCTCACCATCTAACGATCCTCAGCCTGCCACGTCACCTCTTCAACTTCCACCGTTAGATCTATTCCATCAATTGATCCTGACCGCTCCCTCGTGCCCTAACTTCAGCCGTGCGATCAGATCTTTGGATCTGATCTCAGCCATCCGCCCGCGCTCGTATCTGGGTCGTTGGATCGCACGATCCAACGGCTCGCAACTCGTCTTCGACCTTCGTAACCCCCATCTCCCCCAGACGTTACGCTTCAGCCCAAGCCGCCCCCTTCCTTTTTTAGCCACCGTCCCAGCCTTCGTCCTCCTCCCCTAACGCCTTCCCCACGTAGCCCTATCACCCGCCTTCCTCGCAAGACCTCCATCACGCGCCTCCATTAAACCCATCACCATTAAAACTCCCCTCGAAACCCCCTGCTCCGCCACGTAACCGCCGTTCTCCTCCGCCTATTTAACCCCCTCCTCCACCACCGCTACACGGGGTCCACCAAATTGGGTCCTAGCCTAGCCGCCCCCGCCCCTCCGGTGACAGCGGAGAGGGCGGGATGTCGAGGTCAAGATGGCTTGGGCCTGGTGTTTGACCCGTGGCTCCTCCGCCGCGTACCGGCGCCATCACGCGCCTTCTAGCACCGGGGATCGGCCGCCCCCGTCGTGTGATGATCCCTGAGCACATCAGAGCTCAATCCCAGGTCAGTTCCTCCGCCAACTCCTCGCTCCGGCGAGGATATTTTTTTTGTCTTTTTTTTTCGCTAATTTTCCTTCCGCCGATAGTCACCTTCATTCCATTATGATACCCCCACCAGCTTCGCAACGCCGCCCTCGTCTTCGCCGACCCTCCTTTCCCTTCTCCAGACCCCCAGTCACTCCGACCCACCTCCTCCTCCATCTCGCCGGAGGAGGAGCTTTGGCCTCCACCTCTGATCACCCTCAGGCCACCACTCGCCTCACACACACTCCCGCACCTTCCGCACGCACGCTACGGCTAAACTAACCATGCAGGATCTCAATGACCGGAGTATGCGTCGGCGCAACTTCAAGCTCCTCTCCGCCGGCGAGGCTCCCCCGTTCCTCTCCTCTGACCCGCTTCGGAGCCCCGCAGCACTTCCCGGATCTTCGCCAGCCACCCAGCTGTCTTCGCCGACCTTCAGAAGCTCGAAGACATGGCGGAGGAGCAATTGGCATGTCGCCGGAGCCCCGCCTCCTCCGGCGACCTGCAGAGGAGCACGAGGAGCAGGCACCGTCCGATCATCAGGATCAGACGGTTACGATGAAGACACGTGGCGGACCCGAGCCTCATCCCAGACCTACAGGCTCGGGTCCTCCGACCCTCTAGTCCAACCTCCTGTTGACGCCACGTGTCCCGAAACTGCGGCTGCGACCCGAACCTAGCTCTCACGTGCAGCGCACGTGAGGTTGTTGGGTAAATTGCAAGAAAAGACCCGAAGTTTTGAAGAATTACATCTTGGTCCCCAGGCACGTGCCTCACGTGCGTGCCTGGGTATTTTACAGGGAAGCCCCGCAACCCTTTGGAAATTACAAATAGGTCCCTGCGCGCAATGGGAAAATTGCACTTGGGCCCAGGCGGTTTTCATTAATTGCATTTAGGTCCTTCCAGGGATCTAAATGCAATACTTATCCCTTTATTTTATTGTATTTTTATTACAATTATGCCCTTGCACTGTTTTTCGCATAACTTGAGCATCGTAGGTCCAAATTGCATGATTTTAGTGTCGTTTTGATCCTTATTTTGTCCTCTACATTCTAGCATATCTATTTGTTCCATTTGGCACTGTTTTAATTTAAGTAATTTTTTATGTCAAAAATGGAACCATGCTCTATCTGTCTTGCTGGATTTGATGACCGATTTTTAATGATGTGTTCAATTAGACTCTAACTTCATTCTACATTGCATTGCTCACATTTTAGGGTATAATTCTGGTATTTTATTCATCATGCATGTTCCTTTGCATTATTTGCTCATACATCACTTTAACTTGCATAAAAGTATCTAAAAAAAATGCATGCATCATGACATTACCTTGGAAATAGCTTAGTGCTTCATAATTTGCATATGGACCTGAAATTGAGATTAATTGACATTGAACTTCATGAATCAAAATTCAAAAGCTATAATTAAGAAGCTGTGTCCCTGTGTTCGACCTTGGTAGACTTGCCAAGCATAAATATTCCACAGCATTCAAAGTCTGTGGTTTTTGCTGAACCGAATTCGCCTCCTGTACTACAGCAGAATTCCACACTATTATAGAGGCGAATTCGACGTTCATCAATGTGGTTTGATGAACAACTCCTTTTGTAGAAAGAAAGGTAGCAAGAGAGCGAGTGCAGAACTCCAATGCATTATCAGTTCGCACATACTTAACAGTAGAAGAGAAAACATTCTGGATTTCATTAATAAGATTTTGAATAACATTCCCTGCTTCAGATTTATTTTTAAGAAGAAACGTCCAGGACACTCTAGAGAAATCATCAACCACTACTAAATAGAACCTGTGCCCCTGATGATCTGGGACACGACTTGGACCCCAAATGTCTACATGAAGTAATTCAAACGAGGAGTGACTGCTCCGACTCTGACGACCTGGGAAGCTAGATCGATGGTGCTTCCCTAACTGACATGCTTCACAACGAAAGGAGGAACTTGGAGAGATCTGAGGCAGTAGATGACGCATCTTCTGCAGGGGCAGATGACCGAACCGAAGATGCCAGGTGTATGGAGATACGGTGCCTTGGGAATGCAGAGAGACGCCAGCGTAGGAGTTACGGACTAGACGATAGAGGCCATTGTGCTCAGAACCACAGCCAATCACCCTGCCCGTCAGTATGTCCTGAAAAACAACAGACGATGGATCAAAAATAGCACGGCAGTGCAAATCACGTGTAATCTGACTAATGGATAAGAGATTCATAGAGAATTCTGGAGCATGTAGGACGTTCTGTAAGTGCATAGAGGGTAACAAAGCCGTCTCCCCCTGACCAATGATAGAAGAATGAGTGCCATCAGCTATGAGTACAGATCGACCCGGCTGTACCGCTCTGTAGGACTGAAGAATATCTTTCTCACGGCATAGATGATGTGTGGCTCCAGAGTCGACAATCCATCCTGTGAGATCATGACAATGAGGTGAGACCGAAGGACTACCTGAGGCACTGGCAGAGGCGGATGTACTAGCTGACGCCGAGGCTGCAACATCAGAAACTTCAGGACCCTCTGGCGACGATTGTGGCATGATATCACGAAGTCGTGCCACTAACTCTTCGAACCTGTGATCTGTAGCAGGAGCTGAAGGGCCCTGTACATGATCCGCGACACGTGCAGAAGGGGGGAAGCCATGCTTGGAATAGCACGTATCCTCCGAATGTGACCAGTACGGCGGCAGAAAGAACACGTGGACCGTATGCGACCTCCACGTCCTCGTCCACCATTTCCTCTGCCACGAAACGAGGACGAACTACCACGTCCCCTCGAAACTGCCATTGCAGACAGAGGTGCATTCGCTATAGCAGATGGAACAAGTACACGACTGAGCCTCCTGTATACCTCTTCCATCGGCGGGATAGTGGCATCTGCTAAGATCTGAGACCGTGCTGCTTCGTACTCCGGGTCTAGGGCAGCGAGTAATACGCCAACCATAGTGGTGTTGTGGAACGTCTTCTGCTGTTCCGGTGTGGCTGTAAGCGGAATGGTGCTGTAGAGCTTCTCGAACATGCCACGAAGCGACGTGTACAGTGAATGGAGAGGCCTCCCATTCTGCTTCGTGGTAAATATATCTTGCTGCAACTGGAGCATCTTCGTCTCGTTGCGTACTTGAGAGTACGTCATAGCCAAGATATCCCACATCGCCTTAGCGGTGGGCTGGTGAAGGACATCATTCGCTATCTCCGTCGTAAGCGTACCCGAGAGCCACACCTTGGCGTACGCATCGTCAGCCTCCCATGAGGCATAAATCCCTATCTTCTCCGGCGGTTCATCCTCGGTAAGAATATGCTTCTTACCACACGACTTCATGAGACTGAGGAACTGCATCGCCCACAACTCGTAGTTAGTCCCGTCCATTTTGACGATTGGTGCCGAGCCTTTGAAGGCACCTATGGCGGGCATATCGAGCTTCTGTTCTGACATACTGCCGGAGAAGAACAAGTACTGATAGACCAAGAAGGTATTGTCTACCGAGACCTTGTAGGATTCAAGTGCATAGGTAGACGATTATGCACTTGAATCTAACATCACGCCGAGTCCTAGCGAGGAAGTGATAACCCGGCCAGGAGTAGAGGCTTTGGTAGCCCCTACGACAAGAAGATGGCGGCTGGAGGGCTCTTGGCGGCGAGCAGGAGGCCGGGGGCTGGAGACGGGGAGGTTGGGCGGCGGTGGATGGGGTTGGGCGGCGGTGAACGGGAGGGCGCTGGGGCTGGGGAGCCCGCTGGGGAGGGGCGCTGGGAGGTGGGAAGCCGGCGGAGAGGCGGCGAGCCCGGGGAGGTAGGGTTCGAAACCCTAGATTCGGCGGCGGCGGCGGGAGAGACGAGAGGGGGGGGGCGGCGGTGGAGAACCCTAGGTTAGGGTTATGGCTCTGATACCATGTTAGAATACTCAGATGATTTATTCTATAGAGCCCTCGGGTCTCTTATATAGGGAGAGAGCCCTTGGGTAAATTACATGAGAGGTACATAAAGAAACTGAAATAACATAAAAGACGGACAACTATCTCTACATATATTTTGTAGTTTCTTGACTAGAAATCTTCTCTTTCCATCTTTGAATGGTTGAACACAAGTAATCCTTATTTTATAGTTTCTTGAGTAGATATCTTTTTTTTCGATCATGGAATGGTTGAACATCTGTTGAACACTTTTGATCTAACTTTATGGATCCTTAGATGGGTAAACGGATCTTTGGATGAGGGACCATTTACCACTGTACTATAAATGTACTCATCCCCCCTCTTATTGTATTATCTTAGTGAAGAGAGAGCCCTAATCTCTTGAGAGGGAGATTAGGGTTTGTGTGTGCCCCTGTGGGTTTTCCCCCTCCGTAGGGTTTTGCACGTAAACCTTGTTGTCATTGTTTTGGTTCTTTATCATTCGTTTTCAACATGGTATCAGAGGTGGCCCTCGTAATGAGTTGGTTATTTTTTGTTTTCCTTGGTTGTTTCCTCTGTGTTCGATGTGATAGACTCCTATGGTCGAACTGGGATTTCTTTGTATGGCTGTGATTCTCGTTAAAAAAGAAGGGGAGGGAATCTCATTGTTGCGGAACCTTTAAGATGGATAATGTTCCGGCTCAAGTTACCACTGTAAAGTTAACCGAGACTAATTACTTAATGTGATCTATGGCTATGGAGGTAGCTTTAGCCTCTCGAAGCAAGGGAGGATACATTGATGGTCGAAAAAAGGTCCTTGCAATTATTGATAAACTTTATGAACAATGGTACATTGAGGATAACCAGTGTAGAAATTGGATTATCAATGTTGTGTCGTCAGACATTCAGCTGATTATTCTTTGAAAAAAAATCGGCTAGAGAATAATGGCTCACTCTCGAAAGTATGTATGGGCAAAAAAGCAAGATATCTGAATGTATTTGTTGGACATGGATGCCTACACTATGAAACGAGGAGAGCTGACTATCGTTGGGTACTATGTTGTGCTGAAGACCAAATGGGAGGAGATTGACTACTAATGTGATGATACTTGGACAAACTCTGCTGATAAGAAGAAATATTGGGACGAGGTGTGGAAGAAGAGGATCTTCATTTTCCTTGGAGGACGGAATGTTGAGTTTGATGAGACTAGAAGCCAACTTTTAACAGGAGGGATTGGGTCGACATCGAAGAAATCTGTCATGCTATTGAGTCTGAGGAATAATGATAGACTGTTATGAAAGAAGATCAAGTCTTCAATTTTGAAAGGACTACTTTGCTCACGAAAGGATGCAAGAGTGGGCATTGAAAAGATAAGTGTGGACATTGCAAGAAAACATGGTACGTGGTTGATTATTGCTAGGAACTTCATCCATAAAGGAAGATGATAAAGGGAAAGAGACCTCTCACAATGCCTGCGGAAGGAAAAAGTTTGGCACAGATCAAATCAAAGATTTGCATGCGTGTGTCCAATAGATATCGGTTTCTGATAAAGGCAAGGACGATGCTGATGTCATCAATGTTGCCATGACGACGTAAAATACAAAGGTAATTTTTTTCATGATAAATGGATTATTGATAATGGGGCTTCTGATCATATGACAAGAAATTCTAAGAAGTTCCACGAGTATAGACTTGTTTTTGGACGGAAAAGAGTTAAACATGGCCAATGGATCTTCCGTCATTATGATCGGCAAAGGAATCATATGTATCATAGACAAATTTATTCTAAAGAATGCCCATCATGTTCTGGATTTTTTGATTAGTCTCGTTTTGCTTACCGCATTACTAAGGAGTTGCATTGTCGACTTATTTTTGATGAAAATGCATGTGCATTAGGACTTGGGAACGGGGAAGTAGATTGGTTGGTTTGGTTGTTGGTGGACTTTATCATTTTCCTGTTCGTATCGTCTTAGCTTGGGTTGTTGCAACTACTAGTCATAGAACTGGAGATAGTTTGTGAGCTGTACAAGAGGTATGAACATTTGTGACATCTTGGTTATTCTACTCTTTCTATTTTTTTTCCAGACTTATGCAATAAAGTAGACCGTGGATTTTTTTCATGTGAGGTGTGTCAGTTGTCAAAACACGAGAAGTATTTACCTATTTTGAATACTAAAAGTTTTGCTCTATTTTAATTAGTTCATTATGATGTTTGAGGACCATCGAGTGTGAAAAGCTTGGGAAGTCACATATATTTTATTATCTTCGCAGATGATTTCTCTCGTTATATCTATGTGTAATTAATGAAGAGTAGAAGCAAAGTACCTACCATTTTCTTACCTTCTCAACATGATAAAAAATCAACACAAGACTAAGGTGAAAATTTTACGGACGGATAATGCAAGGGAGTATATGGAAGAGTCCCTTCAGAAAGGTTTAAAAGAAAAAGGAATTACACGAGAAACCTTGTGCAGTTATACCCCTTAGCAAAATAGTATGGCTAAAAGGAAAAATCGATCGCTTGTGGAAGTCACTCGTGGTCTTTTTCAAAGAAATGTCCCTAAGAATTTTTGGGATGTGGCTTTGCTTACTGCTACTTACCTACTTAACAGACGACCTTCTGTTGTTATTGGAAAGAATGTTCCTTTCTTTATGTTGTATCCTGATAAATCTTCTTTTACTCTGGATCCTTGTGTTTGATTGTATATGCTTTGTTCACAATTCGAGTCCTGACAGAAGAAAGCTGAATCCCAGAGCCATAAAGTATATCTTTTTTGGCTACTCTTATACCTAGAAAGGGTCCAAATGTGATGATCTGTTGTCAAGAAAATTATTTGTGAGTAAAGACGTGACTTTCCATGAATATGAATCTTATTATGGGATGTTTCTTCTTCGGGGGAGTCCAGTGAAAATGGTGCCAATATTTATTGCTTAGATGAGTTTCTGAACATATACTATGATGAACATAGAGACATGGATAATCATGACAGTAACAGCCTGCTTGAGAACCAAAACGGCAGAAAAGAGATCTTGGATGATACATTGATCGTACAGAAACTTTACTACCAAACCAAAATCTCAATTTGCCCCCAACTGATCCAAGTCCTGACTACTCGGTAAGTAGTTCTTCTTCCCTTGATAATCAAGTTGATGCCACTATTGCTATGATTGATGACTTGATCGAGAATGATGTAAGTCTTGGTGATAATCGTCTTGTTGCCATGCAAAAGATAGCCAAGGCACTCAAGCCTTCTACTCGTTATCTCGTAGAGGATTTTGTCTACTACTCTAAGGTGAGTCCAGTTTATAAAAGCTTTATTTCTCTTTTGGACTCATGATCTTCTCATGAATATAGCTGAAGCAAAAGATGATCCGAGACGTGCATGTGTGATGGACGAAGAGATGTTAGCTCTTAAAAAAATGACACATGGGATGTTGTGAACATTCTGAAAGACACATCTTATTGGGTCAAAATGGGTCTACACGATAAAATATAATTCCAATGGGAAAGTGGACAGATTAAAGGCACGATTAATTGCACGCGGGTACATCCAGAAGTATGGGATAGACTACCTCCAAACGTTCACACCTATGTCTAAAATGAATACCATCCATGATGTTATTTACCTTGTTGTACAATTCTCATGGAAGATGTATCAGCTGGATGTCAAAAACGCATTCCTGAATGGTCATCTCAAAGAGGAATCCTACATGAGGATGCCCCTTGGGTATGGAGAACTGACCAAGTGTTGCAAACTGAAGAAATGTTATATAATCTTAAGCGGTCGCCTATGGCTTGGTTTGAATGCCTTAGGGTTGTGATGATTGCTAATGGCTACCATCAGGCTAATGGAGATCATACACTCTTCATCAAAAGGCAAGGCGACGAAAGGTCCATCCTATTGGTTTATATGGATGATATGATTCTGACTGGTGATTATGATGTGGAAATAATCAGCATAAAAAGAGTTCTCGCTACAAAATTTGAACTAAAGAACATAGGTAAATTGAAGTATTTCCTTGGTATTGAGATGACCTACTCCCAAGAGGTATATGTTAAAACAACGGAATTATACTCTTAGTTTACTTCATGACTCTAGTATGCTTGAATGCAAGCCAACCTCTACTCTTACCGATGCTAACAATAAACTCAACAAAGCAGATGATGATCCATTCGATTACACCACCAAAGGTACGTACCAAAAAATGGTTGGAAAATTAATTTATCTCACTCTCACAAGACCTGACATCACCTATGTTGTAAATGTGGTCAGTCAATTCATGCACATGTCGCAAATATTGACCCTCGTCATGTGTGACCCTCCCCCTCCCCCCGCCCCTCCCGACAACCCTAACAACCCTAACAACGGCGCAACGGCGGCCTCCGCTCCCGGTTCCTCGCCCGATTTTCCCCTTCCCAACACTCATGCACCCACCCCCCCACCGGCCCACATCCCCTCCTGGCGTGATATCTGCAATATCTCTAAGCCCATGGCCCCTCTGCCTCGACGAATGGTTTTCACCCCTCCAACTCTCCTTGACGGAGAACAGGTTGCTTTCGTCACAGCTGACGATGCTTCGGCCCTCGACAAAGTATGGAACAACACTTTGGTCTTCTACATCATGGGGAAGAAGCCCTATCGTAGGTTGCTGGAGGCCTTCATCCTGAAGGTCTGGAAACCGACGGGAGGTTATCAACTATATGCCAAGCCCAATGGATTCTTCTACCTCAAACTATCATCGGAGGATGAATGCTCTAGAATACTCTCGTCAGGCCCCTGGCTCTTCCAGGGTAGATTCATGGTCATTCGTCGGTGGGACGCCAGCTCTGGCCTAGAACGAGATCTATTGTCTGAGATTCCCCTTTGGGTTCGGTTCCATGGGCTCAGCCTTGGACACTCCTCGGTCATCATCCTTAATAAGCTTGCCAGCCTCCTCGGCACTCCTCTCTTCATGGATGCGGACACGGCATCGGGCAGCTGTGTGGGTTACTCTAGGTGCTGCATCTCTATTCATGCTGCTAAAGAAATCCCAAATGCTCTGCCGCTGGTCTTCTTCTCGGGCCAACGCCAAATGGTTGGCGTTGAGCTCGAATGGGATCCCCCCCGCTGTTCGCTCTGTGTTTGCTATGGTCACCACACACACAACTGCCCTTCTGGCCGCCCGGCTTCCTGGCCCCAAGAAACTCCCGCTGAGGTGGATGCTCGGCAGGACCCTTCTCAGTCTTTCCACGACCTGGACGTCTCTTCGGGCTCGGTTGGGGGATCTGCTCTCCCCTCTGAGATTCCCCCTTCCTCTGATTCTGGGAGTCTCGAAATCAACACGCCTTTCCTTCCTCTGATTCTGGAACATTCCACTGCTGCGCCTTGCGATCAACCCCTTAAATCCCAGAAGAAGGCCCAAGGCTCGTCTAAGAACCACCTTCCTTTCCCAGTGGGGTCTAAGGCCCTCCTCCACAAGAAAATTCTTGCCTCTAAAACCCCCTCCCACGTTCTGTGCCTCCCAACAGCATATGGGATTTTGATCTGAATTCAACGCAGGATGCTTCCCTTGTAATCTCGGAGGAGGCTAAGCAATTGGGATCTTGCCTCCCTTCGAATGTTACCATTCCAAATCCCCCATGGACAACTGTGAGCCACAAGAAGAAAAGACCAGCAAAGGCCCCCCCAACCAGTAACGGCCATTCTGGCCAAACCCCCAACAACCCATCTCTTTAATGTCGGTTGTTGTTTGCAACACTCGTGGGCTTAACAAGCCCCGCAAGATGAAAGCTATCCTCAGGGCAGCCTTTTCAATGAATGCCGAGATCATTGGCCTCGTGGAAACGAAGATTCGACCGGATTCTAGGGATTCTTTCGCCAAGCGTGTCCCTCCTGGATGGTCTCACACCCATAACAATACGCCATTAGGGCGTATCTACTTGCTATGGAAGAACGACTGCTGGTCTTGCAGCCCCCTCGCGTTTCACCCGCAAGCCATCACGGTTGCCTGCAACAACCTTGGTGGCTTCTCCTTTTGCATTACGGTCGTCTACGGGGAAAACTGCCACTACCGTCGTAAGGAGTTGTGGGACTTCCTCAGGTTGCCCGGCAGCCACACTACTTCCCCATGGCTGATCATCGGGGATTTTAATGTCATTCGCTTTGCTTCGGAAAAGAGGGGGGGACGCTCTCCCCCCTCCCAGCCAATGAACGACTTCAACTCTTGCATCGATGACTTGGGTGTCATGGACCTCCACTCCACTGGCAATTCTTGGTCTTGGAGTAATTCTTCTGTAGGTCCGACCCGTATTGTGGCCAGGCTTGACCGTGCTTTGGGTAACAGCTCTTGGCTCTCCGTCTATCCTTCGTCGAAGATTGATTACATTCCTCTCACAGGCAGCGATCACCACTTGCTTCATATTGCTCTTACGCATGGCTGCTCCCGCCCAAAGCCATTCAGAATATTTGATTACTGGTCTTCTCGTCCTGGTTACCACTCTCTTGTTGATTCGTCATGGGCCACCCCTACTCTGGGCAACCCTCTCTTTCGGCTTGTCTCCAAGCTCAAGGCTGTCAAGAGCTCCCTCAAAAGATGGGCTGCCCAGGAGGGCGATGTCCGTGCTGACCGAAAGTTGGCGGAAGCTTTTCTCTCCTCCGTCACCAACGCCTTGGCGCTTGATCCGCTCGACCCCTTCCTTGCGAAGCTTGACCTGGATGTCAGGGATCACCTTGACATCTTGGAAGTTGACAACGAGTGGGCTTGGAAACAAAAGAGCAGAATCAAATGGTTAAAGTTGGGCGATCGTAACACCACCTTCTTCCACCTTTCAGCCAATGCGAGAGTGGCTAGTAACCACATCTCCTCTTTACTGGATTCTCATGGTCACTTGGTCGATTCTCCGGATGCGCTGGGCCGCAAGGCCCTTGAGCATTTCCAGTCACTTCTTGCACCTTCTAGGTCGGCACCTGTTCTAGCGGATCCTCCTCAGCCCTCGCGCATCCTCTCAGATCAGACTAGGGATTGGCTTGTGCGTCCGTTTGATAATGAAGAGATTTGGAAGGCCGTCTGTTCCATTCCCTCGACTAGTGCCCCTGGTCCCGATGGATTCAATGTTGCGTTCTATAAGCGTCATTGGTCTACGATTAAAGATGATATCTTCTCGGCCATCAACTTCCTTCATAAAGGGGGTGCTATGCTTCGGCAAATGAACCATACGTTCCTCACCTTGGTGCCGAAGACGCAATCTCCTTCCTCCTTGGGGGATTTTCGTCCTATCTCATGCTGCAATGTTTCATACAAGATTTTTGCTCGCCTCCTAGCTTCCAGACTTGCGGAGATCCTCCCACACCTTATTTCCCCGAACCAGTCGGCTTTCATAAAAGGGAGATCAATCAGTGACAACTTCAAGTTGGCACAAGAAGTTCTGCTTGGCTTCAACCGTCGCTCGAACTCCAACAAGGCCTGCTTCAAAGTGGATATTTCCAAAGCCTTCGACTCCATTGAGCATCCTTTTATTCTGACGGCCCTTAGAAAGATGGGCTTCTGCGAAACTTGGATCAAATGGATTGAAAACTGCATCTCTTCGGCCTCTTTTTCGGTCCTTGTCAATGGTTCCCCTTGGGGACTTTTTCGTGGGACACGCGGGCTACGTCAAGGCGATCCTCTTAGCCCCCTCCTGTTCACGATTGCCATGGAGTACTTAACTTGCTTAGCGGATGCGGCCTCCTCTTCTGGCAAGTTAAAACATATTGGGAGGGGTCGTGCGGTTGCCCCATCGCACCTCATCTATGCTGATGACCTTCTCTTCTTCTCTAAGGGATCCATTAGCTCTCTTCTGACTATCACGGATGTCCTTCGCTCTTTCCATGCTTTCTCTGGTTTGGCTCTCAATGCAAGGAAGAGCCGGATCATCCGTCCTTCTTCCTACAATGACAGCTTTGCGGACACTTTGAGGTTGGGCATTCTTCGGAAGTCCTTGCCTACTGTTTACTTGGGCCTGCCTCTTTCGGCTGTAAACGGGCGTTGCTCTGCTTATAGAGAGCTCCTTGACCGGGTGCGGGCCTTGCTTGATGGCTGGAAAGCAAAGGCCCTCTCGTACTCCGGCCGTGCTCAGCTTCTTTTGTCCGTGATCAAGGGTATTGTCCTTTACTGGGCTGCTGGCATCTTCCTGCCGGCTTCCACTGCTCGCAAGCTTGACCAGATGTGTGCTAATTTCTTTTGGGGTCGCCATCGTCATGCTATTGCCTGGAACACCCTGTGCCTACCAAAAGAGGAGGGTGGTGTTGGTCTCCTCTCGGCTATCCTTCTGCGTAATGCTATGGTGGCTAGCTGGACTTGGAGAATTCTTTCCTCCGACTCCTCCATCTGGGCTTCATTCATGCGCGCCAAGTACTTGCTCAACCGGTCCTTCTGGAGTGCCTCTTCTTCTGCATCGGCTTCTCGGATTTGGAAGGCTATCCTCCTCTTAAGACCCCGGCTTCGCTCTGCCATCTCGGGTTCTGCTCCTCCGTATGGCTGGATTCCCCAGCCTAATCGCTTCTCATTTGCAGCTGCCATGGAGTTCTTGCGCCCACGGGCTGATCTTCTCTCTTGGGCGCCGATTGTCTGGTCGAAGGCCTCCCCTCCTAGCTTCTCCTTTGCGTTGTACAGGGGGATTCTTGAGCGCTTACCGACTCTGGATCGTCTTTCTTCTTGGGGTGTTTGCCCCCATGGTCTCTGTTACCTCTGCGGCTCGGGCTTGGAATCACATAGCCATTTGTTCTTCTCCTGTGAGTATGTGACCTCTGTCATGTCTTCATCCTGTGCTCAGCTGGACCTTCCTTTGCCCTCAATGACTTCTCTCCCGGCTGCTCTTGATTGGATTGCTCGCCATCCTGACAAGCTTACCCGCTTGAGGCTCGGTCCCCTGCTCGCAACTGTCCTATGGCGCATTTGGTTTGAAAGAAACAGGAGGTGGACTGGGAAGCACCCTTCTCCGACCTCCTCCACCATTCACTACGTCATCCAGACTTTTAGAATCATCCTGGAGTAATTCTCCTGCGTGCATTGACGCCGTCGCTGCCCCCCCATTCGGGTTGTTGCCCTTGGAAATTCTGGGTATCTGGAGTTGTCAATTTTTGGGTTTTTTGATGTTTTGACTTTAATGTGGCCATCGCCCAAACTTGTATACCATTTTTGATTGAAATATATACAATTACTTACTTACCAAAAAAAAAATTCATGCACATGCCCCACCGTACTTCATATCAATGACGTCAACATGATTTTATGCTACATTAAGAAATCTCCTGGTAAAGGGCTTTTATTTGGGAAACATGATGATGTAAGCATTGAAGGTTATACCGACGCCGATTGGGTTGGGTCTATTGATGATAGGCGGTTAACATCAGGGTATGTTGTTTATCCGTGTGGTAACCTGGTAATCTGGCTAATCAAAAAACAAAATGTGGTCTCCAGGTCCAGTGCAGAAGTCGAGTATTGTTAGAAAACGAAGAATGCGGAAGCGTAATATCAGAGATACAGAATAAACATCAATAACACCATGATTTTATGTAGAACCCTACTCCGTGAGGAGCAGGATGAAACCATGGGAGAACGCCTCAAAGGGATGATGTGTTCATTGCACTTTCTCATCTATTACAGGAGGTGTGAGACTTCTTATATAGCCCTCATTGACTCTTCAAGTCCCACAACTGGTAGATGTGGGACGAAACATAAGTGGGTGTGGTAATTGGACTCTGCAGGGATCCAATTACCCACCTACACTTGACGCATACTCCAACACCTCTCTCAAGTTGGAGCATGCAATGCTCAGCTTGGACAAATAGAAAGAAATCTCAAACTCATACTACAAGACACTACATGCAATATCAACTCAACGCATACTCTACTGTTGGTTGCTGTCGAGGATGTTACTTCTCATGTCATGCATGTGAGGAAGAACAAGCATCCTAGAATGTGAGTCGAACTGTGTCTCTTTGTCGAAGAACATGTGCTCTGTACTGCGCCTGCCATAGTCACTGAAACTGAATGAGTCTCCTCATCGGAGTACTCTGGCCCGCCATATGCAGAAGACTGAATCATGTGGACAACTGCTTCATCTCTGAAGGGTCGAATTAAAAAAGGTGTGGAAACATCCTCGTCGGAGTCCACGATCGCTGAAGAATGGAGTCTGAAAAGTTTTCTCATTGGAGAACTGGGCCTCTCCCATACTAACTCAGAGAATGTGATCTCTAATATGGAGTTCCTATGAAACCACATGAAAACCCTAGCCCACACGGCATAGAAGGCATAGAGAATGAGATCTCTACTTTGGAGTCCCTATGGATCACATGAAAACTTTGAGACCAAAAACGAAAGATGGGAATCACACAAATGATGGCAAACATGTGTGCATCAAACTAAAGACTCGGAACCAATCTGAACTTCGAGTCTGAAACTAAAATACTTTGTAGAGTCTGAAATCTGGCTGGCCTATAATATGGAAAATATGCAAATTTGGCAGTAGAACTTTACACAATACTCTCTTTCTCCCATACTTGTCGGAATACAATGACATCGACAAAGTGGGGAGAAGACAAGAAAATGGGGAAAACAAAAATCAAAAAGCGGTTAATTTTTCGGCTTTTCCTCTCGTATTTTTTTTATCACTTTTTCATATAGATTCATTTTGTACAATCTTTTTTCCACGGTTATTTCCTTTTTTTAATAGTCATTCTCTATTTTTTTATAAGCCGTTCCATTTTTTTAGGCTTTTCTTCTCGTAATTTTTTACGTGTGTCCCTCTTTTTTTACTCGTGGCCCAACTTAGGCCCAAAATACAACTGGCCACCTTTTTTTACGGCAGACCCTTCTCCTTCTTTTCATATTTTTTGATGAACTTTCGGTCCACATATGCCCTAGCCTATTTAGGGTTCCCCGTAGTTGGAATCCCTCTTTCCAAGAAGCTGCCCTCGATTGGGGCTTCTCAATGGATGCACTGCCTAGGGATCTCGATGCCACCGGACCAAGGAGGTGATGGTTCACCACCTTCACCACCGCTAGATGTGGGAGGAGCTACAAGAGATGCATTGTCGCCTCTTGAAGATGGAGAGGGCCTCCTCCTAGAGGGGATACGATCTTCACCGCTTGGAGAGATTGGTGATGATCTGGAGGGCGAAGCTACGGAGATATGGTGGAAGATGATGCATGGAGATGCTGCCGCCTGGAGGAGTACCGCATGGAGCATCGAGATTAGGGCCCTGCCCCTTTTTTTCTTGCGTGAAATCTAGAGATGTCACTGCATGGAAGAGGAAGATACACACAAGATACCGCGACCAAGATTCAAATGAGGGGACCTCCCATCGATTTAGGGTTCTCCTCATGGAGAACCATCTGCGTCGTCACCCCCGCTGGAAAGAGGCATCGCCGCCTGTAGCTGAAAGGGAGAGCAACGGAGATTGGGGCCGCCACCGATGGAGAGTAGCTGAAAAGGGTCTTAGAGGAGCTTTACACGATCTGGGCTGAAGAGGCCTTCGACTAGAGGTTCTCGTCGTCATGGCTTGGAGTAGATGGGTGCTCGTGCCACCAACACATCATTGTCTTTGGATGCAACACTAGAAATTGCACACAAATCAGAGGAACACGACATGGAATCCTTCGAGTGTAGCATGGAATTTGTGAACCCCTCAGGATCCGGGTACCCGTTTACGACACAGTTCGCAACATTCCATTTTATTGACATCGCATTATAAGCATAAATTTATGGGGATTTTTTTTTTTTTTGCGAATGAAATAATTTCATCTGACATTCACATAAACATTCATAACCACAAGTTCATAGAACAATTGTCACCAAAATCTCATTTCATTAACTTTCATATGTTTTACATGTACAAAGTCTGACAGTACATACAGTATATCCCAAAAATCTGACTGAAGAGAAAATAAGCATATTACATTAATAACAGGACAAAAACTTGACACAAAAACACATACCTTCTAGTATAAACTCTATCTCCTGGAACCCTGTATAGTTACTGAACAACAGACTCCTTTCCTGCCATGCGTGCAAGGAAGAAAAGGAGTCACAATTGTGAATACAAACCCGTAGTTTAAATAATTAACAAGTAATTTAATGTGCAAAAGAGAGCAAGTAGAAGGTGGAATAAGCACTATTTACATTTACTTGCATAAGTAAAAAGGTTTTCAAATGTTTGGTACTAAGTTCATTTGTTCTCCCCTTTTTCCCGTTCATCCCATGTATATATATTTATATAAAGTTTAGATAAAAGACCCTAACATATAAAGATTTCATGTGTTTTAAGATCATGATTTTGGGTCTTGGAGATCATGTTGCGGAACTTGATGGCTACTTTCTTGTCATTGAGATCATGTCATGGTTTTCGATAATGGACTGATATGATGATGATGAATTTGATCCTTAATTCTATTTACTCCTTCTAAGTTAGTGGATAGTCCGTGGTCTTGGTCTGTGTGTAGCCTCACACTATGACTCTAAGGTATTAAAAGTACCTTAGGGTTGGGGGGCCTCCGTAGGCATGCGGTGTTGTGTAATGCATCCTAACTAAGTTCCCAACACGTCCACTAACTTATAGGGTTTTTGAATCAGATTAAAGTCACTTCTAATCAACTAAATTTTAATTGTGATTTCCTCTAAACCTTCACTGTAACTCTCTCAGATGTACTCTCAATGATGTAGATATAGATGTAGATACGAATGATCTGGATGTAGAATCGCCGTCTGTTGGCGAAAGAAAACTCAAGCGGTGAAGAAGCCTGCAAATGGCTCTTCCGTCTCGCCCTCTAGTTGGAAGGCCGGTCCAATAGAGGGATAGGTCTACTCCCCAACTACGCCACTGAGACGGGTGAGAGGGACTTCCCGGGAAGTCGCTCTAGAAAAACAGCCCGACCGGTAACGGGCAACCGAGCTCGTACGTAAAACTGAAAACCAAGGATCCCCCGCCTGGGTATCCTAAAACAGGGTCAGCGGAATGGTCTAAAGTCGGGATCCCAACGAGGCGTAAAAACACTGCGAGCTCGCGTAAAAACCGAAATGGGACTGGGATCCTAGACCCGCGCACTTGGCGGCCGCTGCCCAAACTGGGCTTCCTTTCTTCCGCCCAGGTGAGGGTCACCGCCCCCTCGCACGATCATGGTAAAGATCGCCATGATCGGCATAATAATTTATAAGTCATTACAGATTCACCATCATATCTTATTAACCAAGTAAGTCTTTATGATCATGTATGAGATATGTCCTTTCCTTCTTTTGGTTATTCAATATTCCACTAATGTATCAAAGCTTAATCTTAAAGATACCAATATTTACAGGAAAAGATGTATCAACATTCTGCGCACATAATGATGAGCCTCCAAACTCTCCTATGGCCATAGGTCGTATCTCTCTTGAGATTGTGAACTCATGTTGAATCATGTCTATGATTTTTTTTTTACAATAAGTAATAATAGTGGTACCCTAAGTCTCTTCTTTGTAGTGGAAATATTTCATCTTGACAGTTTGTGATATACATCCTTTTCCTAATTTATCAAATATATCCCTTCTCTGTTTGGTTTTAGATCACGACTTTACCATTCCATATGTGAATGAATTCAAATCAACTTAATCAGGAACACAGTAAGTATCATCCTGCTGAATTCTCCCCCTTTAAAACTTTTCTCAGTCTCTTCCATAGATGAGTTAGTGATTTAGGTATTCGTCACAACTTTCCTCTGGTGATATACCTAGTAATATTGGTATATCGAAACCATTCCATAAGGTCATGAAGTTATCAAATTTAACAACAGTCAGTTACTTTCTCACTTTCTTAAGTCATTATTTAAGAAAATGATTATAATTGGTCAAGAGCTGGAAGTTGTCACTTCAATTCTGTATCTTTAGATATAATTACATTTATACATAGGTATTATTCTTCTTTGTCCGAAATCTTAATAATTGTAGTTTTATATTATCGAAACAAATAAATCTTTATAGTCAGATTATTTACCCCATAACCTATGAATTTAGGGAAGGAATTACTCATGTACAATTAAACTCATGTAACAACATTTCTTACAACTATGATCTCTTTCTTAATTGAAATAAGGAAATGACTAATTCTAGAACTATATATATATATATCTTTCTAATATTTTGAACAAGGGTACAATGTTCAATAAGCAATTTATGAATATAATTTATGTTTTATACGCACACTGGTTGATTTGATCATATGCTATGTTAATGATTATCCGGGTACTATGATACAGTATATTTATGGGTGCTATGGTACATGTGTATTAAAATATTGATTCGACACATGCAAAAACACCTATAGTTATACGTTAATTGATAATTTCATAGCCACAACTTAACACAATGCAATAGGATTAGGTGCCCTAAATTTGTATATCCATTACCCCTAAATCTTTCTACAACTAAGACTAGGATTCTGTAATTAATATTAATTTTATAAGGATAAGTGTTCTCAACTAAATCAATTGCCTTCACAAACAGAAGCTAAAAAAATACTGGTTATGTTTAAAAATTTTTTTTTTCTCAACGGACTTGTGTAAGGATATGATCCAACGATTTATATAAGAATTCATAGACAATCTCATATAGTCAGATGTATAGGCAGATTCTCCGAGTAATATGTAAGGATTCACTTTTTTTTCAACATTTAATTATGAGAACAGTACTCAGAGTAGAGAATTTAATTTCCTTGATTGAAATCATTCATCATTTTTTTTTTGAGCAAACCCATATAAATTACAATCAGATATAAATTTTCATTTTATTTTTTTTTTTGACATTCATTGAATCCAAGCAGTAGAGATTTCAATCAGATCTGGATTTCTGAAACTTTTGAAGTTTATTTTATACAACCCAGTCCCAAACCCTAGAAAGTAGAGAATCAAATATGTAGATACACATGCATGGCAGCAAAGAAGGGGTGGGGGTTGTACCTCAAATCTCTTCAAATTTGAAGAGAAATTTGCATGCAATTGCTGGAATTGGAGTGAAGAAGCTGCAGATTTGAAAGCTCCAGCACTTTTCCTTGGATTTGGAGCAACCTCAAAGCTCCTAAAGTTGTACGAGGTCTGAATAGAGCTTCCACATGTGCTTTCTACAGAAATTGGCTGATCTTGGAGGATGGACAGCAGCAAATCTTCAGAGAAACTCCAGCAAAATGGCTATAGAAGAGAAAATTTCATGGAAAATTGAGAGGAGAATAGGAAGAAGAGGGGGATATAGGATGATACCTATTCTTGGATCAACTTTGGAGGGAGAGAAGGAACATGCAGCAGCAAGGACTGTTGAGAGCTGCTCCAAGCTTTGAATGCAGTAATTACTTGAAGAGAGGAGAAGTCGTTGCATCTGAACAACGGCTCTTCCTTTTTGAGAAAATGTGGAGATTTTGAGGGAAGAAAGGGAAATGGGAAAAGAAGAAGAAGAAACCCTTACTGCTCATATGAGAAGCCTCGTTGGAATTTTAGAAAAAAGAAGAGAATAGGAATGGGGGGAAATTAGGAGATCTTGGTGGTATTTATAAGAAGAGAAGAGGTTTGCTATTTGCCACATGGAGGAAAACAAAGAGCCAAGTGGGCTGTCCTTGAAAGCCAGCGGCAGTCATTTGTTAGTGCTGCTACAGTAACCAGACTTTATAATATTTATTATTATCATTATTTTCAACCAAAATTTTCTTTATTTGTTATACATAAAAATCGACCGTATTCTTGCCTCGAGCGTCGGATTATGACGCGCAATATATCGATTTGATCGTCTCAAAATGACGATCAAAATGAGTATAATATTGATATATTTTCGGTCGAGTTTCGAATACCCGAAATTTTCGGATACGGCTTTTGTCTAAGACTAAATTTTGTAATTTAAAATATCATATGACCTCCGATTGACGAACGGTCGATTCCGTTGGTCTCGTGTCGTCGAATCGGATCTAATGATGGTCTCGGTTCGTTTTGCGGTTTCCGAATTTGCGTTGCGGCTTTTCACGGCGCGCATTACGAAACGACCGCTTTTTGGTCGATTTTGCCCGAACAACTTTTGATTCTTGATCAATTGGTCGTTTTAGGTTGTTTAGTATTGACCGACAACGTTTTTGGGTTCATTAGACCCAAAATCGGACGACTTCGGGTTTGATTGGAAACCGGATGCTACAAATATAAAAACCTCAAAGGGAGTCTCGTCCTCGAGACTCGAGTTAAGGCTATTCAGTGACTTGTTTAAATTTCAATTGTCCATAAAAACCTCAAAGGGTTTTGAACTCATAAAAACCTCAAAGAGAAAACAAGCCATATATTTATCATGTATCTTATTACAAAAGCTTGTTTTGATGATTACATCAGAACAGCTGCGGGTATCGTGCCCGCATGTCGGCTTCGGTCTCCCACGTCGCCTCTTTGACGCCGTGTCGGTGCCATAAAACCTTGACCAAGGAAATCTCCTTGTTGCGAAGCTTCTTCTCAGCGCGGTCAAGTATCTGGACTGGCTTCTCCTCATAAGTCAGGTCCGGCTCTATATCGAGATTCTCATAACTGATGATGTGCCGTGGGTCGTGCACATACTTCCTCAGGTTGGATATGTGGAAGACATTATGAATAGCAGAAAGATGTGGAGGAAGAGCTACTCGGTAAGCAACCTTCCCCACTCTAGCCAGAATCTCGAACGGTCCAACCTATCGCGGCGCCAACTTGCCACGAACACCGAATCTCTGTACTCCCTTCATGGGAGATACTCGCAAAAATACCCAATCTCCAACCTATAATTTATAGGAATGTCATTAGTATGAGATTAAGTTGAACACATATATATCATAATTGAGTGGATGAGGAGAAAATAATTAGATTACCTGGAACTCTAAATCTCTCCTCCGACGGTCTGTATAACTCTTTTGGCGATTCTGTGCTGTCAGAAGCCTCCGTTTCACAAGATCAACAGCTCTCGCAGTCTCCTCCAAGAGATCCACGGTATATAAAGCATGATCACCTACCTCACGCCAACTGAGAGGTGTGAGGCATCTCCGCCCGTATAGGGCTTCGAATGGTGCCATGCCAATACTGGAGTGATAGCTATTGTTGTACGTGAATTCCACCAAAGGCAAATGGTCCTTCCAGGACCCTTTCCACTCCAAAGTGCATGCGCGAAGTAGATCCTCAAGCGTCTGAATGGTGCGCTCACTCTGCCCGTCTGTCTGCGGATGATAAGCAGAACTCATCTTCAGCTCTGTCTGTAGTGTTGACATGAACTGATGCCAATACTGAGATGTAAATCTCGAATCCCTGTCAGACACCACTTCTCGTGGTATACCATGCAGCCTGATAATGTTCTGCACATAGAGCTTGGTCAATCTAGATGGAGTGTAAGTCGTGTTGACAGGTATAAAATGGGTTGACTTGGTCAACCTATCAACAACGACCCATATAGAATCATGGCCACCTGGTGTCTTCGGCAAACCTGTGACAAAATCCATAGAAATGCTCTCCCACTTCCACTCGGGAATGGGGAGAGACTGCAGTAATCCTGGTGGTCTCCTGTGCTCGGCCTTGACCATCTGACAGGTCATGCATCTGCTAACATGTAGCGCCACATCGCGCTTCATTCCATCCCACCAGAAATGTCGACGCAGATCACGGTACATTTTCGTATTGCCTGGATGGATAGATAACCGTGAATTGTGTGCCTCATCCAGAATGTCTCTGCAAAGCTGCTCGTCATTGGGTATAACGACCCATCCTGCCTTCCATAAATAGACTCCATCACAACAAGGTCGTCAAATTCGTCCTTGACGGCGCGCATGTATCTATCATGAATCCAAGGATCGGTCTTCTG
The DNA here is from genome assembly GCA_037367405.1 of Ottelia alismoides. Lineage (NCBI taxonomy): Eukaryota > Viridiplantae > Streptophyta > Magnoliopsida > Alismatales > Hydrocharitaceae > Ottelia > Ottelia alismoides. The sequence goes on along the minus strand of JAZKJV010008456.1, from coordinate 421,909 downwards.
GCCTTCTACAATACGATCCCAAAGACTGCTGTATCGTGGAGGCACGACAGTAGAAATGGATGCGCTCTCCTGAGGATGCCAATCGCTCAAAGCTGCAAGTGTATCCCATGTATATAGCCAGTTCGCCGTACCATCAGCATGCGCTCTCCTGCTAAGTGCATCAGCCACCACGTTTCCCTTACCGGGATGGTAAGAGATCGTGCAATCATAATCCTTCAGCAATTCGAGCCATCTACGCTGTCTCATGTTCAACTCCTTCTGATCAAAGATGTACTTTAGGCTCTTGTGATCTGTGAAAATCTCGAAGTTCACCCCATATAGATAGTGGCGCTAGATCTTCAAGGCGAAGACAACTGCCGCCAACTCCAAGTCATGTGTGGGGTAGTTCCGCTCGTGCGGTCTCAACTGCCGTGATGCGTAAGCAATCACATGTCCTCTCTGCATCAACACTGCTCCCAGACCTTCCCCAGATGCATCTGTGTAGACTGCATAGTCCTGAGTGCCTGAAGGAAGAGCAAGAATGGGTGTTGTAGTCAACCTCTCCTTCAGTGTCTGGAAGGCCTACTCACATGAATTGTCCCAAGTAAATGGAACTCCCTTCTGCGTCAGTCGTGTCAGAGGGCGAACAATGCGTGAAAATCCGCTGACAAAGCGTCTGTAATAGCCCGCTAATCCGAGGAAGCTCCGAATCCGAGTAACTGTCTTGGGCTGCTCCCAAGACATAACTGCATCTATCTTTGCAGGATCAACTGCAATGCCTGCTCCAGAAATGATATGCCTGAGAAATGAGACCTAGGATAACCAGAACTCACACTTGCTCAACTTGGCATATAGCTTGTGCTCCCGCAATGTATCTAAGATAATTCGTAGATCATTCGCATGATCCCATTCATTTCGTGAATAGATAAGCACATCATCGATGAACACCACTACAAACTTGTCCAAGTATGGACGGAAGATACGGTTCATCAGGTCCATGAAAGCCGCAGGTGCATTGGTGAGCCCAAACGGCATCACCACAAACTCGTAGTGTCCATAGCGAGTTCTGAAGGCTGTCTTTGGAATGTCCAACTCGCGAATCCTCAGCTGATGGTAGCCTGAGCGAAGATCGATCTTCGAGAAAACCGAAGATCCCTGGAGCTGGTCAAACAAATCATCGATGCGAGGCAGAGGATAACGGTTCTTCACCGTTCTCTTGTTCAGCTGCCGGTAATCGATGCACAGTCTCATGGATCCATCCTTCTTCTTGACAAATAGAACCGGAGCACCCCAAGGTGAAGTGCTCGTCCTCACGAATCCCAAATCAAGCAACTCCTGCAACTGCACCTTCAGCTCCCTCAACTCGGCTGGTGCCATGCGATAAGGTGCCATAGAGATCGGCTGTGTATCTGGTAACAATGTGATCTCGAACTCGATCTCTCTCCCAGGAGGTAGCCCTGGTAGCTCATCAGGAAATACGTCTGGATATTCAGATACTACTCGGATATCCTGTATCATCGGCTCATGATCAGACACCTCCCGAACAAAAGTAAGATATGAATCGCAACCCTGGTCAACAAGTCGCTGGGCTCGCAATACTGAAATGTACTCCATGGTGGAGTCATGTATAATACCCTCAAAAGTGAATTCGGGTAGATCTGGAATTCGGAAGACAACCGTCTTCCTAAAGCAATCAACAAGTGCATGATGAGCTGATAACCAATCCATGCCTAGAATCAAGTCAACTCATTAAGTTGTAGGAGTAAACAATCTGCGATCATCTCGTGACCGCCAATCAGTACGGGTAATTGCCTGACTATCAGAGAAATGATAAACAACTGGCCATCTGGCCCTTGTATGTGATATGGGGAAGAGAGAGTCTCTACGACTCTATCTAAAGAAGCAAGAAATCTCTGAGTAAGGAAAGAATGTGTCGCTCCAGAATCAAATGAAACATGGAAAGGTCGATAAGAGCAATCAGTATGTGTGCTAGCTGGTCAGTTGTCTCCTAGCCTGGTCAGGATGCCATGTTTCTGCATGAGAACCATAATTAGTTGTAAAAGTACCATTTGGAGATACTTATCATATATGATTTTTCTCTTCTTGGGATATAATATGAAAATTTATGAAATTGGTGACATCTGTGGTTATTTAATTCGAATGTCATATTTCCCTTCTCGGACTCACGACAAGTCGGAAGACTGTCGCTATCCGAGAACTTAATGCGATCGGAATTGAAATACTGCGAATGTGCGTATCGGGGTACCATTGCTCTGATACCAAACTGTGAACCCCTCAGGATCCGGGTACCCGTTTACGACACAGTTCGCAACATTCCATTTTATTGACATCGCATTATAAGCATAAATTTATGGGGATTTTTTTTTTTTTTGCGAATGAAATAATTTCATCTGACATTCACATAAACATTCATAACCACAAGTTCATAGAACAATTGTCACCAAAATCTCATTTCATTAACTTTCATATGTTTTACATGTACAAAGTCTGACAGTACATACAGTATATCCCAAAAATCTGACTGAAGAGAAAATAAGCATATTACATTAATAACAGGACAAAAACTTGACACAAAAACACATACCTTCTAGTATAAACTCTATCTCCTGGAACCCTGTATAGTTACTGAACAACAGACTCCTTTCCTGCCATGCGTGCAAGGAAGAAAAGGAGTCACAATTGTGAATACAAACCCGTAGTTTAAATAATTAACAAGTAATTTAATGTGCAAAAGAGAGCAAGTAGAAGGTGGAATAAGCACTATTTACATTTACTTGCATAAGTAAAAAGGTTTTCAAATGTTTGGTACTAAGTTCATTTGTTCTCCCCTTTTTCCCGTTCATCCCATGTATATATATTTATATAAAGTTTAGATAAAAGACCCTAACATATAAAGATTTCATGTGTTTTAAGATCATGATTTTGGGTCTTGGAGATCATGTTGCGGAACTTGATGGCTACTTTCTTGTCATTGAGATCATGTCATGGTTTTCGATAATGGACTGATATGATGATGATGAATTTGATCCTTAATTCTATTTACTCCTTCTAAGTTAGTGGATAGTCCGTGGTCTTGGTCTGTGTGTAGCCTCACACTATGACTCTAAGGTATTAAAAGTACCTTAGGGTTGGGGGGCCTCCGTAGGCATGCGGTGTTGTGTAATGCATCCTAACTAAGTTCCCAACACGTCCACTAACTTATAGGGTTTTTGAATCAGATTAAAGTCACTTCTAATCAACTAAATTTTAATTGTGATTTCCTCTAAACCTTCACTGTAACTCTCTCAGATGTACTCTCAATGATGTAGATATAGATGTAGATACGAATGATCTGGATGTAGAATCGCCGTCTGTTGGCGAAAGAAAACTCAAGCGGTGAAGAAGCCTGCAAATGGCTCTTCCGTCTCGCCCTCTAGTTGGAAGGCCGGTCCAATAGAGGGATAGGTCTACTCCCCAACTACGCCACTGAGACGGGTGAGAGGGACTTCCCGGGAAGTCGCTCTAGAAAAACAGCCCGACCGGTAACGGGCAACCGAGCTCGTACGTAAAACTGAAAACCAAGGATCCCCCGCCTGGGTATCCTAAAACAGGGTCAGCGGAATGGTCTAAAGTCGGGATCCCAACGAGGCGTAAAAACACTGCGAGCTCGCGTAAAAACCGAAATGGGACTGGGATCCTAGACCCGCGCACTTGGCGGCCGCTGCCCAAACTGGGCTTCCTTTCTTCCGCCCAGGTGAGGGTCACCGCCCCCTCGCACGATCATGGTAAAGATCGCCATGATCGGCATAATAATTTATAAGTCATTACAGATTCACCATCATATCTTATTAACCAAGTAAGTCTTTATGATCATGTATGAGATATGTCCTTTCCTTCTTTTGGTTATTCAATATTCCACTAATGTATCAAAGCTTAATCTTAAAGATACCAATATTTACAGGAAAAGATGTATCAACATTCTGCGCACATAATGATGAGCCTCCAAACTCTCCTATGGCCATAGGTCGTATCTCTCTTGAGATTGTGAACTCATGTTGAATCATGTCTATGATTTTTTTTTTACAATAAGTAATAATAGTGGTACCCTAAGTCTCTTCTTTGTAGTGGAAATATTTCATCTTGACAGTTTGTGATATACATCCTTTTCCTAATTTATCAAATATATCCCTTCTCTGTTTGGTTTTAGATCACGACTTTACCATTCCATATGTGAATGAATTCAAATCAACTTAATCAGGAACACAGTAAGTATCATCCTGCTGAATTCTCCCCCTTTAAAACTTTTCTCAGTCTCTTCCATAGATGAGTTAGTGATTTAGGTATTCGTCACAACTTTCCTCTGGTGATATACCTAGTAATATTGGTATATCGAAACCATTCCATAAGGTCATGAAGTTATCAAATTTAACAACAGTCAGTTACTTTCTCACTTTCTTAAGTCATTATTTAAGAAAATGATTATAATTGGTCAAGAGCTGGAAGTTGTCACTTCAATTCTGTATCTTTAGATATAATTACATTTATACATAGGTATTATTCTTCTTTGTCCGAAATCTTAATAATTGTAGTTTTATATTATCGAAACAAATAAATCTTTATAGTCAGATTATTTACCCCATAACCTATGAATTTAGGGAAGGAATTACTCATGTACAATTAAACTCATGTAACAACATTTCTTACAACTATGATCTCTTTCTTAATTGAAATAAGGAAATGACTAATTCTAGAACTATATATATATATATCTTTCTAATATTTTGAACAAGGGTACAATGTTCAATAAGCAATTTATGAATAAAATTTATGTTTTATACGCACACTGGTTGATTTGATCATATGCTATGTTAATGATTATCCGGGTACTATGATACAGTATATTTATGGGTGCTATGGTACATGTGTATTAAAATATTGATTCGACACATGCAAAAACACCTATAGTTATACGTTAATTGATAATTTCATAGCCACAACTTAACACAATGCAATAGGATTAGGTGCCCTAAATTTGTATATCCATTACCCCTAAATCTTTCTACAACTAAGACTAGGATTCTGTAATTAATATTAATTTTATAAGGATAAGTGTTCTCAACTAAATCAATTGCCTTCACAAACAGAAGCTAAAAAAATACTGGTTATGTTTAAAAATTTTTTTTTTCTCAACGGACTTGTGTAAGGATATGATCCAACGATTTATATAAGAATTCATAGACAATCTCATATAGTCAGATGTATAGGCAGATTCTCCGAGTAATATGTAAGGATTCACTTTTTTTTTCAACATTTAATTATGAGAACAGTACTCAGAGTAGAGAATTTAATTTCCTTGATTGAAATCATTCATCATTTTTTTTTTGAGCAAACCCATATAAATTACAATCAGATATAAATTTTCATTTTATTTTTTTTTTTGACATTCATTGAATCCAAGCAGTAGAGATTTCAATCAGATCTGGATTTCTGAAACTTTTGAAGTTTATTTTATACAACCCAGTCCCAAACCCTAGAAAGTAGAGAATCAAATATGTAGATACACATGCATGGCAGCAAAGAAGGGGTGGGGGTTGTACCTCAAATCTCTTCAAATTTGAAGAGAAATTTGCATGCAATTGCTGGAATTGGAGTGAAGAAGCTGCAGATTTGAAAGCTCCAGCACTTTTCCTTGGATTTGGAGCAACCTCAAAGCTCCTAAAGTTGTACGAGGTCTGAATAGAGCTTCCACATGTGCTTTCTACAGAAATTGGCTGATCTTGGAGGATGGACAGCAGCAAATCTTCAGAGAAACTCCAGCAAAATGGCTATAGAAGAGAAAATTTCATGGAAAATTTAGAGGAGAATAGGAAGAAGAGGGGGATATAGGATGATACCTATTCTTGGATCAACTTTGGAGGGAGAGAAGGAACATGCAGCAGCAAGGACTGTTGAGAGCTGCTCCAAGCTTTGAATGCAGTAATTACTTGAAGAGAGGAGAAGTCGTTGCATCTGAACAACGGCTCTTCCTTTTTGAGAAAATGTGGAGATTTTGAGGGAAGAAAGGGAAATGGGAAAAGAAGAAGAAGAAACCCTTACTGCTCATATGAGAAGCCTCGTTGGAATTTTAGAAAAAAGAAGAGAATAGGAATGGGGGGAAATTAGGAGATCTTGGTGGTATTTATAAGAAGAGAAGAGGTTTGCTATTTGCCACATGGAGGAAAACAAAGAGCCAAGTGGGCTGTCCTTGAAAGCCAGCGGCAGTCATTTGTTAGTGCTGCTACAGTAACCAGACTTTATAATATTTATTATTATCATTATTTTCAACCAAAATTTTCTTTATTTGTTATACATAAAAATCGACCGTATTCTTGCCTCGAGCGTCGGATTATGACGCGCAATATATCGATTTGATCGTCTCAAAATGACGATCAAAATGAGTATAATATTGATATATTTTCGGTCGAGTTTCGAATACCCGAAATTTTCGGATACGGCTTTTGTCTAAGACTAAATTTTGTAATTTAAAATATCATATGACCTCCGATTGACGAACGGTCGATTCCGTTGGTCTCGTGTCGTCGAATCGGATCTAATGATGGTCTCGGTTCGTTTTGCGGTTTCCGAATTTGCGTTGCGGCTTTTCACGGCGCGCATTACGAAACGACCGCTTTTTGGTCGATTTTGCCCGAACGACTTTTGATTCTTGATCAATTGGTCGTTTTAGGTTGTTTAGTATTGACCGACAACGTTTTTGGGTTCATTAGACCCAAAATCGGACGACTTCGGGTTTGATTGGAAACCGGATGCTACAGAATTCCATGTAACAACTGGACCTAGGGTTTTTGATGAAACCCTAAAACTTGAACTTGAATAGATTTTCACCTGGAGATAGATCTGAATGACGGTGGAGATCTTTAGAATATTAAACAGAATTAGGGTTCTAGGAACCATTGACGATGATCATTGAGCAAAAATTAGGATTTCAATAGAAACCCTAGAACTTGGACTTTAACAATCCCGAATATAATAATCTTCATGAACATAATACCAAAATCGAATCTCGAATAAAAATATAAAATACATCCTTGAAAATCGAACACGCTCTGATACCATGTTAGAAAACGAAGAACGCAGAAGCATAATATCAGAGATACATAATAAACATTAAGAACATCGAAATTTTTACGTGGAACCCTACTATGTGAGTAGCGGGATGAAACCACAAGGGAACGCCTCAAAGGGTTGATGTACTTTCTCATCTGTTACAGGAGGTGTGGGCTTCTTATATAGCCCCCACCGACTCTCCACGTCCCACAACCGGTAGATGTGTGACTAAACATAAGTGGGTGTGGTAATTGGATATTGGAGGAATCCAATTACCCACCTACTCATGATGCATACTCCAAAAAGTATCGAATGTTTGCAAATGGGTTCACTGAGGTCATATAGTTAAAATTTTTATTGATAGAGCTGGGTATTGAGCCAATCATGCTGCTAAAGATGTTCTGTGATAATAAAGCTGCAATAAACTTAACCAATAACCCCGTAATGCATGACAGAATGAAGCATGCGGAGATTGATAAGCACTAGTGTTTCAAATTCTGGCGAAATTTCAGTTTTAATACTTCACCGAATCCGAAATCTCGATATGGACCCTTCCTTCATTAATCTAGGCCAATTTTTGCCGAAATTAGCGAAATTTCGACGAGAATTGAAAGTGTTTCGTTTTTCGCCATCTCGAAACGAATTTGAAATTGAGATTTAAAATCTTGATAAGCACTTCATTTGTGAGAAGATTGATGCTGGTCAGTTGTGTCTTCCTTATTTGCGATCCGGTGATCAGGTTGTTGATCTCTTCACAAAAGGACTACCTACAGTGATCTTTGAGCTGAATGTAGGCAAGTTGAGCATGGTTGATATGTATGCCCAACTTGAGGGGGAGTGTTGAATTGTATGGATCCTTAAATGAGTAAATGGATCTTTGGATGATGGATCGTTTACCCACCATCCTATAAATGTATTCATCCCCCCTCTTATTGTACCTAGTAGGCCATATCGTGATATATCAGCGATATATCTGTAACGACAGATGACCGATATGGTCGATATTTGCCCTTGGAAGGCTATTTTCTTCACAAAATCAGTTTGATATCGACGATATGGCGTCAATATATCGTCGATATATCGTATCGACACGATACCGATATTACCTACACTGTTATTGTATTATCTTAGTGAAGAGAGAGCCCTAATCTCTTGTGAGGGAGATTAGGATTTGTGTGTGCCCCTGTGTTTTTTTCATCTCCGTAAGATTTTCCACGTAAACCTTAGTGTCATTGTTTTGGTTCTTGATTATTCGTTTTCAACAGTGTGGTATGGTGGTCAAGTACTCTCTCGCAGTACAATCCCATATTTGATGCTGGTGCTTTCTATTGTAGTTATATATTTTGTTGTATCTGCATAATCTTTTTCAGATTATGCATATTGTTTTGTAAAATGAGTTCTACTGCAATTGGATGATTGTTTATTTACGTGCTTGTATGTCTAGCAAGCTGTATAATTAGAATGCATAGAACATGCAAAAAGTCTCAAGACCTTTTGGTCTTTGAGAAATTAACATGAAGCACCGGTGGTCTAATAGTAGAATAATACAATGCCACGGTACAGACTCAGGTTCAATTCCGAGCTGATAAATCAAAGACCATTTATTAAATTGAATATGCATGCAACTTGAACTTGACGATTGTCCCGTCCACTCTTTTATGTGTTTTCAGAGGTCACGAGGGAATGTTTGCCATTTGAGCATGCTGGAAGGTTCGTTTCCCGGGCTCCAAAACCCTAATTCATGTTCCTTCAATGATATCTATCTACATATCATGTTCTTGGCCTAATCGGGGTTTCCAAGCTGGTTGTTGATAGTTTGCGTTTTCTCTTAATATTATCTCTGGAGAAAAATTCGTATAGGTAGTCGAATAGGAATCGTATTCGGCCTATACGGTGAAGTTTATTTTTTTGTTAAGTACAGTAAGGAAACCGCCTCTTGAGAAGGCGACTTCTACCTTAAGAAAGCTGCCTCTTCAGGAGGAGGCTTAGGCCAAAGCCGCATTCCGCAAATGCGGCCTCCGCCCAATAATAGACAGAACGCAGCTCGCGCGACCCCCCCACCCGCACTCTCCCCCTGCCCCGCCCTCCAGTGCCGTTCTCCCTTGCGAAAGGGTCACGCCGCCTCCGCCGCCCCAGCCCCCCCCCCCCTCTGCCGTCGTCTTCTCCACCGTCCGACGAGGACTCCTCCGTCCACGCCACTACTTCCTAGGGCATCCTCACTCATCATCGGGTTGTCCAACAACAATCTAAGGTGAGCTCTTCATTCCCTTTAATAACCCTAGTATGAAATTGTATGTGATGTGTGCATCTATCGAAACGTATAGGATGTCTACGGATATTTTGTGATTTTGTCACTACGGAGGAACGATTACAAATTCGGGGAAGGACACTACTTATCAAGGTGGACGTATGAAACTGGTGAAGCTAGTTCCGAACATGAAGTTTAATACCTTGTTGGAGAAGATTGTGTCGTTATTCCGGATTGAACGTACACACTATGCGCAGATGTGCAGATGTGGAACAATCGACGTGACTACGTGTTGGCTACGACACCAATTGGCCATGGAGGTCAAGACGTATCTGCGGATTATATGGCGTGGTACAATCGCATCACACGACGATTTATAGGGAGACATGGATGCGTGCTCGATTTGGTGGTATGTTAGCGTCATTTCCGTTGATAAAATTTTTCTATAGTGAAGATATTGAGTAAAATTTTTCATTTTGCAGGTGACACGACTAGATGAGATTGTTCACCTTGTGGGACCTAATGAGGATGTGATCCGATTGGTGATAGACACTCGTCGCCTTCTCGATGACTCTATCCAGCGACAATTCAGGGATGGAGTCTATGAAAATCAAGAGGATGAAGAGGGAATAACGACAGATGGCACATCTTCACAACAACAAGGACGTGGTAGACGACATGGACGTATACGCAGAACTCGAGGAGGACGAACACACCCCCATGTCGAGGACCTACAAGCTTCGGGGGTGGAATATCAAACTCCAACTGTTGAACGCGAGACCGAAGGAATACAACACACTCCACCTGCACCGATGAGAGATAGGCCACATAGCGAGGCCGGACCATCGCATCGCCATTCCCCATTACCTCCATTGGACTATGATGTAATGGTTGACGAAGAAATCTCACAAATTGAGCACATTGATCGTGCTAATCTATTGTCTTCGTTCTCAGTTGAGCCCACTACAACACTTCCTCAACAAGCCCCAGTACATCGTCAGTACACACGAAGGAGGCGACACATGTGATGTTATATGAGTTGTACTGTAGAATAGTTCCTGTATCATGTTTATGTAAACAATGTAACTTTTAAACTTCATTAACTATTAAGCGTTTCTGTTGAATGTTCCACTTATGAATTCTTTTAAAGGCATGGAATTTTTTGGGATCAAGATGTTGCATATATAGCTAGCGAAACTGCAAGCCCCAGACTGTGGCTTGCTGTTTTCTGGCTACTGGCATGGAAGCCGCCTTTACGGAATGCGGCTTTGGCCTAAGCCGCCTCCTGAAAAGGCGGCTTTCTTAAGATGAAAGCCGCCTTCTCAAGAGGCAGCTTCCTTATGGTACTTAACTAAAAAAAATAAACTTCACTGTGTATAAGGCGAATATGATTCCTAAAGGACCGCACATCCGAATTTTCCTCATTATCTCTGACAATACTGTTACGATCTGTTTTCTTTTCCTTCCAACATTTAACGTTGTTTCAAAGAATAACTTCGAGAGTGATGAGAATGCTTTGTTTCCGGATGTTCTCAACTTCCGTATCTGATTCCTCTTCTCAGAACACCTAATAAGCCACAACTCGTTTTTTTGTATTCCGAGTAACAACTTCTGAAGTTCAATCTCGGCAACAATGGAGTGCTAGACAACACTATACTCTTTGGTCATTGTGAGGGTGTGGAAGTGCTCAGCAAGAAGCACCAGTGGTCTAGTGGTAGAATAGTACCCTGCCACGGTACAGACCCGGGTTCGATTCCCGGCTGGTGCATCCATATTTTTTATTCTCATTCATGTGATGCACAGTAGTTATTATATGTTTTGGTTGACTTCGGCAGGGGTTACATATGTACATGAACCAAACAATGTGGATTTCTGATTGGGTTGAGTTGCATGTGAAATAATACTTGAAAGAAGCATCCGATCATATGGGAAAATATACTTGAATCCTAGTTGGCTTGCTTATGTCTTATAGGGAAAATGTCATGCAGTTTCGTTTATACTGTAGACTTGTTTTTTCTCTTTTTTCTGTCTGTGACTTCGTATAAGCTGGATTTCTAGGGCCAACCAATCTGCAATTGCCAATTAGAGCATCTAGTTTCGTGTGGATGATTTAATGGGTTATTGCATGAACTAAAACAGCTCATCTTTGCATGGATTGAAAATATTAGGGAGCAGATTTAGTTGCCAAGAAGGCTTTGAGGATTTATATAAGTTCCTCCTTGCTTAAGGCACAACACTATTATTAGTAGAAATAACTATTATTAGTTAAAAATGATTCACAATACTGCTCGATCAAGCACATCCTTTAGATAATTGCGAATATTTTCTGGGTGAAGGTAGGAATGGGAGGGGACTGCTTCCTTGAAAAAACATTGCCTTCTATTCCAAATATGGGGGACCCACATGCGGTGGGGCATAGGCTTTGATGTGAAAAAGCACACATTGTCTTATTTAAATAAACATAGCCATTTTATTAGTCCATGTTGCGGCAATGAAAGATTGTTTTAATAAGGCTTAGGCCTGTAAGGTGTTGTTGTTTAGTGGAGTTGAGGGGCTCGTTGCGTTGTTCCGATCGAGTGTCAATTATTGACACTCTCTCCGCACTTGTAGAGGTTCTTCGGTTCCTTTTAAATGGCATGACCCTAAAAGTCCTTCGAAGGTTGTGGTAGAGCTTGTCAGCATTTTGGAGTTGTTTTTCCTTGCGTGAGCATGTGCCAAGTGGGCAAGACTACCTTTTTGATGCTCGTGTCAGCATCACATGGCTGATGTGGAGGTGTCTTCTATTTTTGAGATGGAGGTAGACCTATTTGTAGATTGTAATTGATGTAGATGTTGAAGGTAGCGCGGCATAAGATGTTGACATGACATGACCGATTACAATAGAGGACTCGATTTTGACTGCGAAACGTGTCTCGTTGATCCCTGGAGAAGCCCCTTAGGGAAGGAGATTGTTGACACTTGACATTTCTCATGGTTCCCTTGACTTTTGAGGAAAATTTATTTCTTACGATCCTTGCTTCCATATCCTTAAGTTGGATGGTAGATTTCTTGTTGCTATAGTTGGAGGGCACTTTTGATGGCAACGTTTTTGGTTGGGCTGATTTTATGAGTTGCATGGTTTGGAATGTTGTGGTGGATCTGATTAGTTGAACCTTTCCTTCTTAACCGATTGATACGGGGCCCATTTGCATCGATTGAATCATGACATGGTTCGATCATGCATTCTCACATGGGGACGTTTTGGGCCTTGGAGATCTTGATCTGCATATGCATGGCGTACCTGTTGAGGGTGTACGATCTCTTGATGGCAACTTCAAATCCATGGCCTTCAATGTGGTCACCCCAAGAGGTGGTGGCTTTATGCAATATGGTCTTTCCTTTGGTAGATTTGGTACCTTTGTGGGCCGTCTTGATTTACATCATGCATGGGGATTGCCATTATATGTTGTGATGGATTAAACCTCTGTTTTAGTATTTAGTAGGGAGTGGCGGGAGCTGATGGTGTATCTAAGGGGGGCATATTGTTACTACCAAATGCGAATGATGCAATTGTATCTCTCATGGAAGCATATGGACATGACTGATGCATTTGGATTCGATCTGGGATTGACACCTCTAAGTAGTTCATGGAGAATAAGCATTGGGGAAGTGGTAGGGAAATCTGAGCCTATTCGACGAGGGAGATAATTTGGTTACTAAATGAAGCTTTTCACTTGGAATGCACATTGGTTGTTGGAACCCAGATAAGAATAGAGATTGGTTGTAGTTAGATATCTATCTAATTGAGCATTGACTAGATATCTATCTGAATGGGATTTGATGTTGATCTTTATTGGTAATGGGACTTAATTGTTATAATAAGGTGGTTTGGAGTAGCCTAAGTGGTTCCAGGTTGGCAGAGTTTGTCACGGTGATTGTTTTGGGATAGCTAGTGGCATTTCAACTAGTTACAATGGTGATAGATTCTTGAAGTAGGTGTCTCTAATGGGCTCTATGGTGGTGACAGTTATGTTACAGAGGATCGCAAATGATCTCCATGTGGTGGTGACATTGGTTTATTTGCATATGACAACATCGTAGTGGGCATAATTATGGTTGGAGTTCAGAGAGGCTTGACTGGGTTCCTCAATTGGCGTTGGAGGGTGGGCAATGATTTTAACTGTATTCTGCTAGTGGTGGACAGTAACGGAACGCAAGTAGACATACCTAGGGACACATGTGGTCAGGATCTTTGGTCATATCAGTTTTCGACCATGACTCCTAGAGATGTAGATGTTGGCAATCAAATGTTCACTTGGAGGAATTCATGTTCACATTCTAGATTGGTCAGATTGCTGATATCATTGAAATTGATGTAGTCATTATAGCTCTCCGATGTCTTGAATACACAAAAGTCGATCAGATCACATGCGATTACTGTGTGAACTGAGGAAGTTATACCCTTCATCGTACTTTAAACTTGAGCAGTCTTGGTTGGTGGAGCCAAACATCAAGAAGGGAGTTACTTTTTGTCTACGTGCCCCTTACTTGCTGGGGTAAAGGTGAAGTTGGAGGCGATAATGCAGAGATTTTTTGGTCCATCTCTGGAGAATCTCAGGAGGTGTCGGTTGGTGGGGTGGAAGACTCTGGTCCTTAGGGAGGAGGATGGTGGGCTGGGGATCTAAAGCTTGGAGGTGATAAACTACTCCCTTTTGGCGAAGTGGATGACTAGAGTTTGGTGAGGAGGCTCCAATCTGTTCTGTAGTACGCTGCGGTTGATTTATGGTGTCCCTTGGGACCTCGCTTCGTCGGTCATTGTTATTCCCGTGCCTTCCAACTTTTGGAAGGGGATTTGTGCAATGTTTCCATGGGTGATCCCACTCTTGCAGCGGGTTCTTGGTGACAATCATGGCTTTCGATTCTAGTTTGGTGATTGGATTGGCCATGGGTCGTTACGCTCTCGTTTTCCTCGATTATTTGCTATGGCAGCTCCTGCTGGGGTCTTTGTGAGAGATTGTTGGGAGGCCGAGAGCTGGCTTCCTCGATTTGGTTTTGCGCTTTATGACCAGGGCTTTGCAGAGTTTCTGCGTCTTCTGGAGGCTTTGCCAGTTTGCGAGGGTTTCATGATATTAGGACCACTGGATTTGGGTTGATGGGATTTTTTTGTCAACCTTCTATTGGACAATGATCTTTGATTCAGTGAGCGCTTCGAACAGGTTTATCAACATTTGGAGGTGGAAGGTCCCACTGACGATGAGGATTTTTGTTTGGTCACTACATATGATTCGCTTGTTGACCGCAGAGCGGCGAACTAGGTTTTTTCCAGGTACTAGAAGCACATTTTAACGATGTCTTGTAGTGAGCGAGGAATCACAGATGGAGCTTGAGTCAACAACTAATTGGGTTGGCTTTTGGGACTTGATAATTAATTTGGAAATGCGAATGATCATTCTAAAGTGTGGGGCGGCTATTCTTTGGTCCATGTTGCTTGCACAGAACGAGAATATTATCCGTGGAGAGTGAATGCATATGGAAAATCTTATAGAGCACACATAATTTTTTTAGAAGTAGAAAGGGCGGTCTCCCTAATTGGGACCCACTGCAGTATACATTTACTATATATGAATAAAATCGTAAAAGTTACAAAAAAATTACATGTCCCAAGCTTTACATAACACTCGACAATGCTCGGTCGTATTCTCAAAGTAAATAGTATTCCCCCAAATAAATTATATCATTTCTAGCCCACCAAATTGACTACAAAAACACGAAGATAATGATTGAGTTTGCTCGTCCCGAGCCATATGCCAATCTCAATTCCCTCCAAAAACCTGAGTTGCTCTGCCCAACGGGCCATTGTATCCCCGCCTCTCCCCATACTCGAGCCAAATAGGCGCATGAAAAGAACAAGTGATCCAGATCTTCCATCGCCTCTCCACACATGTCACATGTGTCGTCCACTACCCCCAACATCCGCCCCCTTCGCTCCTTGGTGAGAATTCTGCCTCGTCGAATAATTATAGAAAAATCTTGATACGAGTCAAGACCTTGCATTTCCAAATCATACGCACAAAAATTAAAAACTTTTTACTTTTATAACTCCTTTTGATACTTTTTGTGAATATACATAGCTCATGGTTGAGCGTCTACACGACGTCACTTACCCTTTTTCCTAAAATAATCAAGGAGTGGTTGTCTAAGCTATTGAATTCTAGTGATTGGGAGGATTCAGCTTTGTCTTGCCTTAATTTGAAGCTTGTTAAGCTCATAGGTGTAAAGGCATTTTGTTTGAGAAAATTCGGTAACAACATCGTTAAAGTTGGCAAAATGTGCAGGTGGAGGTCGATAGACTTTCAAGGTGTAGGAAATCATGCTTCTCAAATTGGATAGGATTGAGTTTAAGTTGAAAGCAATAGATGATTGTAGAGGATGCATAGATGAAATGGAAGGCTGAATGACGACTATACTATAAACCCGCCGTATTAAGGAAGGCGCCGCAAACACATTGTTTTTAACTATTGATGGTTCCTTGATTCATGGTGATGGTCATGTGGCAAGGCTATGGTTGAGCTTTTCTAATTGTTCGATGTACGAGGGTTTGATCATTTGGGAGATGGTCAGGTTTGGGGTCCAACCTGATTAGTTAGGCTTAATTTGGGGGCTTGACCAGATATTTTTCCACGCAAAAGGAGTCTATCCAGTCTATGAAGGTTTTCTTTTTTCTTTTTCTTTAAAGATTTTTGGGAAGTGGTATGACAGGAGGTGATAGTGGAATTTTTCATTTCAAAATCTGAGTTAAATCACGGCTTGATTTTTCTCTTGCCCTCAGAAGATGCATTGGTATGTGTTGTCGATTTCATGACAATTGCACTCTCAAACATAGTGTATGTGATTGTGGCGAAACTTCTGGCTAGAAAACTCAAAGGGTTTTTGATATCGATTGGTGGAACATGGAATTGAGAATTAGGGAAAATTTAAGGTTTGATTTTCGTTGTCTTACAATTTAAGTTTATTGCAATTTTTTATAATCCCTCTTTAGAAAAGGGGCTTGTAGGCACTAATTAGATATAGATTGAGTTGTATCAAAATTGTGGTTTCTCCCTTTCCTCTCTTTTTATTCCCCTTATGCATCTTTGCACTTTTCTCCAAACAAAATCACTCATTACATGCATATTTTGTCTTCCCTCTTTTTAGTCCTACATCTAAAACTCACAAAGTGTGAGAGTGGGTTATAAGTAGTGGGGATTACTACTTGACAACTTGTGCTTAAGCATTTTGGGTGATTGTCAACGGATCCATTTGGATCCGAACCCAACAAGTTGTCAGGGCCAGTTTTCCTTGATAATGGACTGGGGACCTAAGCCCGGAACGTTACAAATGGTATCAGAGCGAATTCCCTCTGATAATGGAAAGGGCTACACGAAGGGACCTAAGTCGGGAGCATGCAGCCACTACTGTCACTGGGAATAAGTGATGGGCCACATCACAACGAAGACGTTACGAATATAAGTGGGGGGAGGGGAGGTTGTAACATCCATACCCCCAAACATAGTCCCACATCTAAAACTCACAAAGTGTGAGAGTGGGTTATAAGTGGTGGGGGGATTACTACTTGATAACTCGAGATTAAGCATTTTTGGTGATGGTCAACGGATCCATTTGGACCCGAACCCAACAAGTTGTCAGTATCAGTTTTCCTCAATAGCGGACTGGGGACCTAAGTCCGGGATGTTACACTGGGAGCTTTACAATGTGTTGAGACACCAATTCATCTTTGCAGAACACCCCAAGCGACCACTTTCTGGAGTGCCCCCAAAAGACCGAACAACCGATTTTACAGCCTCCTGGTACCACAACTCCAATGACATGCCGAAGAAGTCTATCACCACCTTGACCCGCCTAACTCCAGTGGTCCGTTCACATTAACTGCCAAATTAATTGGTCAGACTTTCCAGTTTGATTGTAATTGTACTTAAAAACATTCTGAAAAAAATTAAATAATATATCAACACGATTATTCATCTTTGCATTGGCACTTCTCATCCATATTAACTACCAAATGGTTGTGTTGAGTTATTATACTTATATGGGTAAACGGATCTTTGGATGAGAGACCGTTTACCCATCCTTCTCTATATATTGTACTCGTCCCTCATTTGAATCAATATAATAACATGTTAGAATCAAACGCACTAAGCACACACAAATATGGAGACACGGATTTACGTGGAAAACCGTACGGAGAGGGAAAAACCACAGGGGCTCTCAATCCCCTAATCTCCCTCACTAGAGATTAGGGCACTCTTCACTAAAAATTTGTTTTCAAATGAGGAGGGATGAGTACAATATATAGAGAAGGATGGGTAAACGGTCTCTCATCCAAAGATTCGTTTACCCATATAAGTATAATAACTCAACAGGTTGCAAGTAAAATTGAGATATCTTTGAGTATTCATCATCCCGTGGATGCTCCGATCTGTCTCAACTTTATATCAGGGATATCATTAGCAAGGAGTGCCAGCCTAGTAATGAATTATTGTCTTCACGATCAGAGTGCAGAAAGTGACTCCACATTGGTGTATCCATGTTTTCTCTATTTTTAAAATGATCACATGATACTGTGCTGACTAAATTTGCTACTGGCAGTTATTGACCATTTACAGTAATATGCGGCAATATGAATCTCACTCGATTTTGTGGGGGGAAAAACTGGTAATTGTAAATAGATGGATCGATTGGACCAACTTTCTCATTTAATAGTAACATTCTAAGCCACTAGGCACTTGAAAAATCCTGCATACTCTTTTTGGATTGCCAAGTATTTCAGGACTAACCATCTTGCAGTTAATTGAAATCAGCTAGTAGTGGCTTGTGATTAAGGTACTTTGGGCCATCCATCCAGTGATTGACACATGCCAAGGCAATTTCAGGAAAATCAACCAGCAATAAGCACCAGTGGTCTAGTGGTAGAATAGTACCCTGCCACGGTACAGACCCGGGTTCGATTCCCGGCTGGTGCATATACTTATTGTGTTTGTTTTTAGATTTGGTTTACATGATATCCTTGGGCCATGCCTTGCAACAGGATGAAGATTCCTCTATGCCTTTAACACCTGGTCAGCAACTAACATTATTAAACTTGAAAACATATCCAGCAACTTACATTATTCATTTTGTTGATTTCACTCGATTACGTGACAAGACTGGAAGAAGCCTTGGCCAGTTCCTATAGAAAAATATGCTGGCACATCTTATCTATGTGGTCAACATCTTAATTCCAAACCCTTTGGCATGTGATAGCAGATATATTTTTTGCGCACACAACTGTGCAGCACTTCGGTATTTTATCTCTTAATCATATTGGTCTGCATCATCCCTTAAGCATGATGTGCGGTTGGATGGATCTTCTGTGAATATGGGGGGATCGCGTAGAACATATTCCGTCTTCTCAGCATTATATCGAAAGGTGGAGCATGACCACCTTCTAACCCTGAAAAAGAACTCATCTGTCTTTCAAAAAAAGGAGCCTGGTTGTTCTCCTTTTCTTTCATGTATTTATGCACCATATACTTTTTGATCTTCGATCTCCATTCTTTTGCATCAGAGTCAATTCTCAGGTTGTCATCCACCGGTCCTTGTACCACTAGGTGTTATATCTTTTATTCACACTTTCGCTTCTTTAGTTCTCTATTTAACTATACTATAGCACATCACTGAGTACAATATTTGCACCCATCTGAAAAATGATATCCTTGAATATTCAATGTCTAAAATGATCATGGCTTTCCACAATCCGTGATCTTTGAGGTTGAATGTTAGCTGTTTATTACTGGCAGAATTCTAAATTATTTTCTCTGGATAATTTTGAGAAATATGATTTCCTTCCCCACTCTTCTTGTATCAGGGCCACCTTGGTAGTCAAATGTGTGTAATTGTTGATGGATTCTGAGAAGGGGATTATTTAATATCATGTTATTGCTCCGTTGGTGCCCTTTATTTATATCTTAGAACTTGATTTGAATTGTAAACTAAAAAGAAAATACTAATCTTTTAAATAATAGACAATACTTATAATATGAAGAAGCATTTCTCAACTGTTGGAATTGTCCTGGCTGTTTTGCATTTTTATATCAAGGACCTGTATTCCAGCACTATCAATCTGGATCTGATAATGCGAAACCATGATCCACTGGGAGATTCTTATATTTGGTCTCTTGTATAGTTTTATATTGAAGAACCCTGGCCCAACCTGATTTTTTTAATTTGTTTGCATCTGTTTGTCGGAATTGGAGCTCTCGATACAATTGACTGGACATCTAATTCCTTGGAAAAGGTATCGAGTCTGTGTTTCCCAGTTAAATAATTTCCAGAAGCATGCATGGCTTGTCTTTTTCTACTCAATTAAATAGTCTTCTATTTTGTTCGAGTTGCTGCAATAGAGATTGATAGAGTGTGACATCATATTTCTATTGTTTCAGTTAGTATTTTATTTTTTTCATTAAGAAGTTCTTTCACAAAGATTCTTAGAAATCAATGAAACCTCCATTATCCTAACCCCAGACTGCAGATTTCTGTCAGTGTTTCCAATTTACCTAGACTGTCTTTACTTTTGGGTTGCAGAACTGTTCTTTTGAAAAAAAAACTCTCCTAGTTGGTGAATGGCATTGTTCATATTTCACAAAAAATTACTTGAAATAGTAAAATATACCTGACGACCACCATCGGAGTCATCGATCGGAGATTACCTGCCAGCCAGATCCAAATCTTTGCCACAGCCTAGATCTGTTCAATGGTCATTGCCACAAATTTCCCTTCCAACTGCTTCCTATTTCCCTCACTCCCAAACCAGTGCACTAGTAGGCAACTCGATCACCATGATCTAGGCCGTGGATGCTCCACCTACATCTGACCTCCTTAGACATCCCCCGACCACCCAAGACTGGCATAAACCCTCTAGATATCGCCACCTTGATTATGCCTCACTTGCAACCTGACACATGGCAACACTACATCTGCCACATTGGTCAACATGATCACTACAACTCCATGTTACCCCTCTAGCTGCCACGTCCTCCCAAAGTCCCCGTCCTCCCTTCCCTGCTAAAGAGACACCCATCAACATCCGCCTCACCTTCCCCACGAAATGACGTAAATTGTGACATCAAAGCATCCACCATCTTTAGTCAATTTCGACCCTTTTTGGACCATCATACCAACCACCACTTTTACATTGCGTTGAACCACCGATGCATCTTCGCAGATACCCCAAGCCACCACTTCCCGGAGTGTTGAAAATCAATGATTTGGATCCATAGATATTTTATTGGGTTAGCAGGAAAAACATCTCTCTTTCTAAAAGAAAATATGCTATTGATTTACTATAGAAGACTGTTAGAATCAAACGCACTAAGCACACAAATATGAAGATACAGATTTACGTGGAAAACCTTACGGAAAGAGAAAAACCACGGGGGCTCTCAAAAAACCACGGAGGCTCTCAATCCCTAATCTCCCTCACTCGAGATTAAGGCACTCTTCACTAAGATGATAAAAACAATGAGGAGGGATGATTACAATACATAGAGAATGATGGGTAAACGGTCCCTCATCTAAAGATCGTTTACCAATATAAATATGGCAACTCAACACCCCCCTTAAGTTGGGCATACATGTCCATCATGCCCAACTTGCCTACATTCAACTCAAATTGTTCCATAGACAACCTCTTTATGAAAAGATCAACGATCGGATCAGTAGATTTCAGGTAAGGAAGATACAACAATCCATCATCAATCTTCTCGTGGATGAAGTGTCTATCAATCTCCACATGTTTCGTTCTGTCATGCATTACAAGATTGTTAGCCAAGTTTATTGTAGCTTTATTGTCACAAAATATCTTCATTGGCATGCTAACATTGATGCCAAGATCATGGAGCAGAGTTTTTAACCATAGAATTTCTTTAACATCATTAGCAAGAGCCCGATATTCTGCTTCAGCACTTAACCTTGAAACCACATTCTACTTCTTACTTCTCCAAATAACCTGAGGTGGATCTTCTATCATCAACGAAGCCAGCCCAATCAGCATCAGTGTATCCTTCAATAGCGACCTTCAGATTTTTCTTGAACATAAGACCTTTTCCTGGTGATCCTTTTATATAGCATAGAATTCTATTTTCCGTATTAGCATGAGAGGTAGTAGGAGAATGCATGAGCTGACTCATCACATTTATAGCGTATGTAATATCCGGCTTAGTAAGGGTAAGATAGATTAATTTTCCCACCAATCTTTGATGCATACCCTTTCCTGCCTCATCAATAAAGTCACCATCCTCTTTATTCAGTTTATGATTTGCTTCAATACGATAAGCAGTAGGCTTGCATCCCAACATACCACAGTCCTTAATAAGTCCAGAGCATATTTTCGTTGACTTAGACATATACCTCCTGAAGATCGAGTCATCTCAATGCCTAGGAAGTACCTTAACTTTCACAAGTCCTTCAATTCAAATTCACCTGCAAGTGTTTTCTTTATCCTGGAGAGTTCTTCTTCGTCATCATCTGTAAGGATCATGTCATCGATATACACCAAAAACATGGATCTTTTTTCTCCATTCCTCCTAATAAATAGAATGTGGTCTCCATTTATTTGGGTGTATCCATTCCTAATCACGACAACACGTAGACGTTCAAACCAAGCTTATGGTGGTTGCTTTAATCCATATAAAGACCTTTTTAGTTTGTAGCACTTGTTGTGCTTTTCAAACCCAGGTGGCATTTTCATATACACTTCTTTAAGATCACCATTCAAGAAAGTATTTTTCACATCTAACTGATACATTTTGCAGGAAAAATAAGTAGACAAATAATAACCCTGATCGTATTCATCTTGGCAGCAGGAGCAAATGTCTCAAGGTAGTCAATCCTATATTTCTGGTTGTATCCTCTAGCTACAAGACGAGCTTTGAATCTGTCAACTTTCCCATCAACATCATATTTAAATTAATTGTTAGACCCATTTAGAGATAACAAGGTGAACGTCCTTAGGAGCATCAACTATATCCCAAGTATTATTTTTAACCAAGGCATCCATTTCTTTCTTCATAACATTGATCCATTTTGGATCCTTTTTGGCTTCATCAATATTTTTGGGAACATGATGAGCATAAAGAGAGGTAATAAAGTATTTATATCTCCAACTCATATTGATGTATGCCACAAAGTCCTCCACTGGATAACGAGTAGAGGATCGAACAGTTCTAGTAGATTTTCTCATAACAATGGGACGACCATCCAGTGAAGGATTGGCATTATCAGTATGAATATCAGGAGAGAGAGGAACACTTGTAGAAGTTTCATGGATAAAATCCCCCGTGGAAAGGTTGACATCTTAATCAGAGGAGAGGTTGACATCATGATTTGGTATTATCTCTTCTCTGGTCTCCACCACTTTATCTGATCCCTTTCGTCTGCTATAAGTCTATCCAAATCTGCATTCATTTTCACTATCTTTATCTTTATCTTGCTCATTGTCCTCCCCCACATGGATAGTCTCTTGTATGTCACCAAGAAAGTAAATCACATTCTCATTTTCTCAACATATGTGCTCACATACTCCCCTTAAGGAAATCTCTTAGAGAAGTAGGACTCACTCTCAAAGAAAGTAATATTCTTACTTACATGAAGACGACGTGCCATGGGGTCATAATATTTGTATCCTTTTTGGGTCGCAGAATACCCAAGAAAGATGCATTTCGTGGCTTTTGGATCCAATTTACACCAACCTAGTCTAGAGTTGTTAAGAAAGCAGACACGTCCAAAAAACAGGTGGTTCCAAACTGAAGGGAGATGTATCTGGATGGATGACATAGAAAGGAGTTATCTCCCCGATTACGACAGATGGTGTCCTATTGATTAGATAGACAACAGTCAAGACTTCTCCCCAAAAATTCTTTGGCACATCTCGCTGGAGTAGGAGTGTTCTAGTGACATTCAATAAATGACGGTTTGTTTCTTTTAGCAAGCTCATTCTGTTGTGGTGTGTAGCTATATGAGGTTTCATGGATGATACACTTCTCATCCAGAAAAGTACATAACGAACTTTCCATGTACTCCTTAGCATTATCAATCCTGAGCGTTCTTACTCTTGTTGCATAATGAATGCTTATCATATTTATAAAGCTCTTTATAGTAGCGGGAACTTCACTTCTATGTTTGAAAAGGTAGATATAAGTACTCCGTAAAAATCATCAATAAAAGTGATAGTACATATGGCCACCCATGCTCTTCACACTTGACGGGCCCCAAACATCAGAACGCACAAATTCGAAAGCATAAGTAGATATACTAGTAGATGTAGGAAATGTAGTTCGTGTTTGCTTTGCAAATTGACAAACCTCACATTGCAAATCATCCTCAGATACTTCAAAGAAAATCTCAGGTGTCAACTTTTGTAGAGAAGAAAAAATGATATGACCAAGACGTTCATGTCATTTTTGTACTAAAGTGGAGTTGTCCTTTTCAAGGCGAGCTTTCACCACGGAGGTAAGAGCTTGACCCACTCGAGCTGGAAGGCGACCTGAATTTTTTTCCGATGAACTAATCGTTGGCAATGAAGATCAACTTTTTCTTAGCATTTCAATAGTCCAGAAAAGTTGGGCAGACAACTAATTTTCTTTTTCCTCCAATATCATTTCCCTCCATTTAAAATCACACCATTCTTTTGGAAAACCCCCCAAATTCCTTCTCCATCTCCGTCCAAAATCACAACCTTCCCCTCTCCCCTCTCTTTATACCCTGCTACCCTAACCCCTTCCCCCGTACACTTGGACGAGGCATGCTCCCCCCTTCTCTATACCCTACCACCCTTTCCCTCCTATCCATGTGACCCTGGACGAGGCACGCTCCTCCTTCACGTACCCTACCGCCCACGCCCCCTTCCCATATGTGCTGGGACGAAACACGCTCCCCCCTCGTTGTATCCTACTGCCTCCGACCTCATTCCACCGTGCACTTGGACAAGGCAGTGAGCCACAGTTTCTATGATGTCATGGAGGAACTCGAGTGCACTACCCACAACCCCTCCGACATGCTTGGCAGGATGGTGGAAGAGTTCTCTGTGAGAGACCCCTAAGTGGTTCTCGTCTAATTCGCCCAGGTGGTGTCTTTACATTTTAAAAATAGCAATTTTATTTAGTGAAAGAGAATAATCTTTTTAATTGTCTACGGCAAATATGTGTGTACAGAATTTTAATGGCTCTCTTATAGATGATCGTTATTTCTTCCATGTTATTTTATCATATCAAACTTTTTCAGTTCACGAAATTACTTGTCATGTTTCTGCAGAAGTTATGCAAGACACATCGGGTAAAATCGAACCTATTGCCTTCATAGCTATCATTGAAGTGTGGGTTTTTGTGGATGTGCCTCCATATTGAGTGACCTGTCTACATTAATATCCTCTCCAAGCATAAGGCTTATATGGATTTGTTTAAATCTCTTCTTATCAATATTTGTATTAATGGTTGATGCTTTTGATTTGCTAGCAAAATGTTGATTGACTCGTTTTTGAACAGTTAAGTTGAGTTATATACAAATATCATTTTTTATATCCGTAATGATCGATGATGGACTATGAGTTAAGATGACGTTGATTGTCTTAAAGTTAATGCATATCTGATTTTTTATTGGTTTATGTTTGAAACGGGACTATGTTTCTAATACATGTATCATCACCACACATCTATAAACACACCGATAATGTGTTAGTATCCTGCATCAAATTCTCCATCGTTAGTTGTCGTTCTTATAAGCATCTCCATTTTGTTGACCTTCATTGTTTGTTAAATTCATTGTTGCAAGAAATATAATCAAATGATCTTGTATTGTTTAATAATTTGTCCTTGTATCCTTATTTGTTAAATAGATATAAGCCTAGGATTGACCCAAGATAGATCTGAATGGAGGCGAAGAATCCATGTAGCCGACCCTACTTAATTGTGGGAAAAGGCTTTGTTGTTGTTGTGTTATCCTTATTTGTTAACTTGTATTGTTTTTATTTGAATCATTAGCAGGAAATCAATTACAAAAAACAAACTTATGCATTATATTTTAAAGAACTTACATTTCAAATTCAAATTAATCCTTTAGTTTGACTACGCGGTCTTCAATTTTTATAATGGATTCATGTAATTCTTCAACTTTCATTTGATTGTGTGATTTTTCTTTTCTTTATATATATTCATATTCTCGATTTTTAAGTCATTATTCTAATGTTTGAGGTCTAGCGTGATGTAAAGTATAAACATGCAAGAGTAGACTATTGAGCGGAAAAACGTAAGTGTAGAAATCCAAACCAATCCGATCCAATCCGTAATCCGATGGATTGGATCGGATTGGATTTGGATATTTGATGGATTGGATTGGATTCCAAAAGTAAAAGTCCGTTAAGGTTGGATTGGACATGGATTAAGCTAAAATCCGAACCAATCCGATCCATGTGCACCCCTACATGTAGTATCACAACATGGTTGTAGGAATCTTTATTGTTATTAATGCCTCTGCAAATCGTTGTAGGATAGTTTTAAGTTAGAGGATGTTTGTACTAATAGGACGCAGGCTGTAAGGTCTTTTTCCCATTCGGAGGGCTATGAGAAAATTTATCATATTAATGATTACACTGCCTCCTGTGCTGTCACATGTTGCAATGACTTCAATACTAAAGTCACAAGTCCGTGACCTTGTAGCATTATCACTGGACACAAAAACTACCAGTATGTAAAAACTTTGCCAAAGGATAGGTAGGAGCATATGTTAGCTTAGAAGGGAGTTGTCTCTGATGATACTCAAGTTTCATCTGATTAACGTGGGACTCAAGGTGAGGTACATGGATATGTATTAGAGAAGTCCCGAATACAATAGAGAATGGAGACACATGCACAAATGTACTGGAAAAGAAGAGACTAGAGTTGAAAAAATGACTTCTACACTAATATCGTCTTTCATGACCTCGTTCCTAGCATCAATATATGATTCCTAGCATAGCGTTAGAAAACATATTTGATTGCCATGATAACCAACTTCTCCCTCCTAGGATTAAGGATGTGAACAAAGGCAACACACCTGAATACTCTAGGAGGAACAACCAACATCTCCTTTTTCAGGTAGATAACCTCAATGCGTACATGATCATTAATGAAGTGGAAGGCATGCAATTAATCAAAAAGGCAAATGTGAGCACCACATCTCCACAATATGAGCATAGAACATGAGATTGTATGAGAAGAGTAGGAGCAACATCAAGAATGTGTTGATGCTTGTGTTTGGCAACTCCATTCACCTGCGAAGTATAAGCCACAAGTACTGGTGAATCATCCAATGGGATGAAAAAAGATAAGAAGTCAAAAGTCATGTGAGAGAAACTCCCTGACAATATTTGATTGAAGAATCTTCGCATTGGTATCAAATTGAGTTTTTATTTCATGAACAAAATCGACTACAATAAAGTAAATATCTGACTTCTTTTTCATTAGAAAGTTACAAGAGATATGGAAAAATCGTTGACAAAAAACAAGATAATACCGATGTCTCAAATGGTAAGGATGTCTACTAGGTTATCAGATATCAATGTGGGCCTACTCAAACAAAGAAGTATAATATATTTAAATTAAAGACGTGATAAGAGCTTCGGTGATGCTTACCTAGTTAGCATGCCTAACATTATAGCTCACTAGTAGGAGGGAGCTGGGGAAGTATTCAACTAAGAGATTGCAGAGAAAGGTGTCTTAAGCGCATGTGCCATATGCCAATGTTTAGGAATGTATCCGTATTAACTACATATGTGGGCGCATTTGCCTATGTTGTAGGTGGGCCGAACCGTATTCTCCATGCATTCCATTATATGGTGTACGTCGCATATTTGATCCGCATAGGCACACATTTCGACCATATAGATTGTGTATTCAATCAATTATATATGATTTAGACTTTAATATATATTTTGTATCTGTTGTTTTTATAACCTGTATAGAGGAGAATAAAGCTTACATATTTTCCATGTTTACATGATTTTGTTATCAAAATTTATGTTAAAGGTATGTGCTTAACTTTTATTTTTAAATCTCGGGAAACTATCTTTATTCCAAAAAGTAAAGCATTAATAATTAGTTATAATTTATTTTAAATTTTAACACATCAGAGTATTGCTTACTCTAACATGGTATCAGAGCCCTAACCCTAACCTAGGGTTTCCACCACCCGCCCCCCCCCTCCCGCCGCCGGCCTCTCCAGGCCCTCCCGCCGCCGCCAACAAGCCCCTCGCCGACCCCCAGGCCCCTCCGCCCCTCCGCCAGAACCCCAGGCCCCTCCGCCGGACCCCCAGGTCTCTCCGGTCCCGCCGCCAGGCCTTCCAGGCCCCAGTCCCGCTGCCTGCGAGGCCCCAGCCCCGCCGCCGAGGCTTCACCAGCCCCGCCAGGCCCCTTTCGGCCCCAGCTTCGCCGCCTCTTCTCCGCCGAGGCTTCATCAGCCTCACCGCCGTCCGCCTCGCTTCGGTCGGGCTCGGGTCGATGATGGGTTCAAGTGCATAACGTCTACATATGCACTTGAATCCTCAACGGTCTCGGTATACACCAGTTTCTTTGTCTATCATCCCTAGTTCAGATTCTCCGGCAGTATGTCAAAACAAAAGGTCGATATGCCCGCCATAGGTGCCTTTAAAGGTTCGGCACCAACGTCAAAATGGACGGGACGAACTACGAACTGTGGGCTATGCAATTCCTCAGTCTTATGCAGTCATGTGGTAAGAAGCATATTCTTACCGAAGATGAACCGCCGGAGAAGAAGGGAATATATGCCTCATGGGAGGCCGATGACGCGTATGCCAAAGTTTGGCTATCAGGAATGCTCACGACGGAGATAGCAAATGATGTCCTCCATCAGCCCACCGCCAAGGCGATGTGGGATATTCTGGCCACAACATACTCTCAGGTGCGGAACGAGACAAAGATGCTGCAGTTGCAGCATGATATTTTTACCACGAAGCAAAATGGGAGGCCTCTTCATTCTCTGTACACGTCTCTTCGTGGCATGTTCGAGAAACTCTATAGCGCCATCCCACTCACAACCACGCCGGAACAGCAGAAAACTTTCCGCAATGCCACTATGGTTGGCGTATTACTTACTGCCCTTGACCCGGAGTACGAGGCAGCACGCTCTCAGATCCTTGCCGATGCAACCATTCGACCGATGGAAGAAGTCTACAGAAGGCTCAGTCGTGTACCTGTTCCATCGAATACAACAACTCCACCGCCCTCGGCAATGGCAGTCTCCAGAGGACGAGGTAGTTCGTCCTCATTTCGTGGCAGAGGAAGTGGTAGACGTGGCCGCGGAGGTCGCATACGCTCTACGTGCTCATTCTGTCGTCGTCCTGGTCATTCGGAGGATACATGCTATTCCAAGCATGGCTTCCCTCCTTCTGCACGTGTCGCTGATCATGTTCAGGGTCCACCACCATCTACTCCAGATCACAGGTTCGAGGAGCTAGTGGCACGGCTTCGTGATATCATGCCACAGTCATCGTCAGAGGGTGCTGATGCTTCTGATGTTGCGGCTTCGGCGTCAGCTAGTACATCTGCCTCAGCCAGTGCCTCAGGTAGTCCTTCCGTCTCGTATCATAACCATGATCTCACAGGATGGATTGTTGATTCTGGAGCCACCCATCATCTCTATCGTGAGAAAGATATTCTGCAGTCCTATAGAGCTGTTCAGCCTGGTCGCTCTGTACTCATTGCTGATGGCACTCATTCCCCTATCATCGGTCAGGGGGAGACGACTTTGCTGCCCTCTATGCACTTACAGAATGTTTTACATGCACCAGAATTCTCTATAAATCTCTTATCCATTAGTCGGATTACACGAGATTTGCACTGTCGTGCTATTTTTGACCCATCGTCTGTTATTTTTCAGGACATACTAACGGGCAGGGTGATTGGCTGTGGTTCTGAGCACAATGGCCTCTATCGTCTTGTACGGAACTCTTACGCTGGCGTCTCACTGCATTCCCAGGGCTCCGTATCTCCGTATACCTGGCATCTTCGGTTTGGTAACCTGCCGCTACAGAAAATGCGTCACCTCCTGCCTCAGATCTCTCCGAGTTCGTCATTTCGTTGTGAAGCATGTCAGTTAGGGAAGCACCATCGGTCTAGCTTCCCCAGTCGTCAGAGTCGGAGCAGTCGCTCCCTGTTTGAGTTATTTCACATAGATATTTGGGGTCCCAGTCGTGTCCCAGATCATCAGGGGCACAGGTTCTATTTAGTTGTGGTTGATGATTTTTCTAGAGTGTCCTGGACCTTTCTTCTTAAAAATAAATCCGAAGCAGGAAGTGTTATTCAAAATCTTATCCATGAAGTTCAAAATGTTTTTTCGTCTACTGTTAAGTATGTGCATACTGACAATGCATTGGAGTTCTGCACTCGTTCCCTTGCTCGCTTTCTTTCTTCTAAAGGCATTATCCACCAAACCACATGTGCATACACATCTCAACAAAATGGGGTTGCAGAACGGAAGCATCGTCATTTCCTTGATATTGCTCGCACATTACTTATTCAGAGTTGTGCCCCATTATCCTTTTGGGGGGATGCTATACTTACAGCATGCTATCTGGTCAACTGCATGCCTACAACTGTTCTTGGGGAAAAGTCTCCTATCTCTGTTTTCTTTCCTGACAAAGATTTATTTACACTTACACCTCGGGTCTTTGGCACTGTTGCGTTTGTCCACCGCTTATCTCTAGGACTTGATAAGCTATCTCCTAGGGCTATCAAGTGTGTTTTTGTGGGCTACTCCAGGACACAGAAAGGATATCATTGCTATGACCCCGTTCATGACAAGTACTATGTAAACGCTGATGTTACATTTTTCGAACCCGTCATGTACTTCTCCCCTGCAGGTGACAGATTGGTCTCCTTCACATCCACAGATTCTAGTGTCTATGTGCCTCCACCTCCAAGCCTGGGTCAGTCCTCTACTCCACCACCACCACCACCACCACCTCCAATTGTACCTTTTCCTAAGTTCTATACAAGGCGGACAGGCCCTGCTCAAGCTACATGTCAACCATCCAACACGTCTCAGGTATGTTCTGATGTTATCACTAATGACGGGTTAGACAATGCACCAGTGCAGGAGCCTTTACTACAGGAGGAGGATCAACCGGTCGACACAGTGATGGATGATCTAGTTCGGCCCATTGCTCACAGGAAGCAGCGAAGACAATGTGCTTCATATCCTCTTGCCTCTCAAGTCTCATTTCATCGTCTCAATGGGGATTTCCAGAAGTTTACAGATGCTGTCTCGTCAGTTGAGATTCCACGGACCTATCAAGATGCCATGAAGATTGATTGCTGGCGTCTAGCCATGGAAGAGGAGATGCGTGCTTTGCATCTCGAGGGACTTGGTCTCTTGTCCCCATTCCTCCAGGTGCCTCCGTGGTGAGTTGCAAGTGGGTGTTTACGGTGAAATATCATGCGGATGGACGTCTCGACAGATACAAGGCAAGACTTGTAGCACGGGGATTTACCCAGACGTATGGGGTAGATTATTTGGATACTTCTTCACCAGTGGCTTGACACTCCACTCTTCGCATCCTCCTATCTGTTGCTGTGGTACGTAACTGGACCATTTTTCAGCTTGACGTCAAGAATGCTTTCTTGTATGGTGACCTGCAGGAGGAAGTCTACATGCAGCAGCCACCAGGGTTTGCTGCTGAGGGGGAGACTCAGATGGTGTGCCGACTTCATAAGGCTATCTATGGCCTCAAACAGAGTCCCCAAGCATGGTTCCAGAAGCTTTCTCAGCTAATTGAACAACAGGGGTTCAGGAGATCAAATGTGGACCATTCACTGTTCATCCAGAAGACCCCTAGAGGTACAGTTGTTGTTATGATATATGTTGATGACATCTTGGTTACAGGAGATGATGCTCAGGGGATTGAGATAACCAAGTCCCTGTTGGGAAACCAGTTCATTACGAAGGATCTGGGCACGATACGATATTTTCTGGGGATAGAGTTTGCAAGAAATGCACAAGGAATGGTGATGACTCAAAGAAAATATGTCACAGACTTGCTAGTTGAATCAGGAATGACTGGATGCAGACCTTCAAGTACACCTATGCACCCAAGCATGAAGCTGTGCAACGATGATACCGAGGAGGTGGACAAAAGAAGGTACAGAGAGATGGTGGGTAAGCTCTTATACATTACTATAACTCGATCGGATATTGCCTTTGCAGTAAACTGGGTGAGTCAATTTGTGGAGCAACCGAGGCAAGTTCATATGGATGCCTTGTATATGATATTGAGATATCTGAAGTCTTCCCCAGGCACAGGGTTGCTATTCAGGAAAGATACAGATCTATCTATTTCAGCTTGTGCAGATGCAGATTATGCAGGATGTCCAAGGGATCGTAAATCTACTTCTGGATTTGCTATCTTCATAGGGAGCTCTTTAGTTTCTTGGAAAAGCAAGAAACAGACTGTTGTGGCGAGATCCAGTGCTGAATCCGAGTACAGAGCCATGGCACAAGCAAGTGCAGAAATGATGTGGGTTAGAGCAGTCTTAGAAGATTTGAATGCAGATGTCCCCTTGCCTATGAATCTCCAATGTGACAATCAGGCAGCATTGTTTATTGCCAATAATCCAACTTTTCATGAGAGAACAAAGCACATCGAGGTGGATTGTCATTATACTAGAGACATGATTCAGAAGGGCTTCATTTCCACTTCTCATGTCAGTTCAGAGGACCAAACTGCTGACATATTCACCAAGCCATTGCTCAGAGGACCTTTCCAGAGATGTTCTTCCAAGCTGAGCATGATAGATATCTATGCTCCATCTTGAGGGGGAGTGTAGAGGCTTATATATGTTGCGATGTACTGTTTCGTATTTTCTATTTATATATTGTACGACTCTGTAATTTACCCAAGGGTTTTCTCTCTATATAAGAGACCCGAGGGCTCTATGGAATAACACATCAGAGTATTGCTTACTCTAACATAAACCATTGTCCCTTAATCAGGATGTCTTGAATAACAAATGAAACAACACAAAATAGCTTGACAGTTTACTCTATGCAAATCTGACGTACTGTTAGCATGTTAATAGAGAACTCGGGAAAAAAGAGAACACTAGTGAGCCTGATTCCGTGGGTAAGGGTAACATCCCTTCACTCTGGAGGGAAAAGTCTCTCATCATCCACCTATACACTTCAGCATGGGTGCACCGGTCACAGCTGTCAAGGAGACCTTCTGATCACAACTGTCAAGTGAGACCTTATTTACTGAAGTGATTGAGTAGCGGCCTCGGTATCAACCAAACAATAAGCATGAGAATCATGCTTTACAGAATATGAAAAGTTACAAGTTTACTAGTGAACTGTTAGTGGCTGTTGAGGTACTTTTGACTATTTATCATCCCAAGGATGTTTTTCATACTACTCAACTTCATCTAACAAGGAAAACCAGTCTAGTAGTGAACAGTGCCCTTGCAATTACATATCTGAGAACGACTACGCAGTGATGCATCCATGTTTTCTATATTTTTAAGATGATCACATTTGTGCAGACTGAATTTGCTATGGGCCAGATATCCATCTTTTACACCAAGATACGCAACTTGTAATTCCTGACTCCTGCTCTGTTTTTTGTGGAAAAAAGCCTGCAATTCAAACTAAGATGGATTAATTGCACCGACTTTCTTGTTAAAAAGTAGCATTATAAACCACTACACACTTGAAGAATCTTACATCTAAGTTTTTAGATTGCTAAATATTTCAGGACTAACCATTTTGTGGTTGATGGATCATGGAAATCAGCTAATTTTGTGGGTTATGAATCTCGAGACATTTTTGTCATCCATCCTCTGATTAATGCATCTGTGTCAAGTTAGTTTCAGGAAAATCAACCAACAAGAAGCACCAGTGGTCTAGTGGTAGAATAGTACCCTGCCACGGTACAGACCCGGGTTCGATTCCCGGCTGGTGCATTCATATTTTTTATTCTAGTTTGGTGATGCATAGTACTTATTATATGCTTTGGTTGACTCCGGTAGATGCAATAGATCTACCACTTGTATTATATATATGATGCAAGCAATATAGATTTCTAGAGAGAGTTGACTTACATGTGAAAGAAGACTTGAAAGAAGCACTGAATTGGGATAATATGCCCTGGAGCCTAGATGGTTTACCTATTTATTAGATGAAATGTTATTCAATTTTATTTGCATTGCAACTTCTATCGTTATGAGTTGAATGAGAGAATGAATGAGATGGAACCCTAAGCCCAATTATATAGGGAGAGGTCAATTTTAGGGTTACACCACAAAATGGACTAGACAAAAGGCCCCCTGATGGGTACAACTCATATCATGCAACACTTTTCCTCAAGTGGGAACATATACATCAACCATGATGAGCTATAAGAGGCTTGAGTGAAGGTGTTCACAGTTAGTTCCACTTAAAGCACACGAGGGGTCCGTTTGGTAACTGGGTTACCCCGGGGTAACCCGGTTTACTCCTCTCTTTTCTTGGGTTGGAATTCCATCACAAATTATAGTGACATCACATCACACTCTTTATTCCTATCCTCTCCAACCCTCATAACCATCCCAAACAGCTTCTATTCAGTATTCACATCAGGTTACCCAACCCACCCCAATCCAGCAACCAAACAGACACAGAAGTGTGCATCAACCCTCTTTATATCAAAAGTATTCGGTGTCCTCACAGTCACCTTCTACATGTTTTGTGCATTCATGAAATATGGAGTTGTTGTCTATATGCGTGGTTTCTTTGTTGTCACATTTGAGCTCCATAACCCTGCTAAAGCCATCCCTAGAAAGAGCATCAATTGTTTGTTTCTTTCTCTTCCAAGTGATCAGATTTCTTACCAAGTAGGTATAGAAGCTAGCAGTGGACTTCCTATCTAGTAGATTTTCACATAGTCAGCATGCATGCTATAAGATCCAAAGTGTCCCTCCTTAGTGAACACTAACTCTCTTCCTGGAGAGATGTGCCAAAGTAGGGCAATTCATGAACTGATTGAGCTTGCAAAAAGGATCATGTCTGACCATCAGATGTAGTAGCTTCTGACCAACCGCATGTAACAACAAGTGTCTCCAATATCTATAGATACTTAGATGTGTAGCTTGGGATCCATGGAAATTCAGGCTGGTTTGGATTTGAACATCCAAGTCTCTTATGTAACAGATCAGTAGTGGATATCCTATTTTGGAACGTGCAATCTTAATCCCATGTATCCCAGTGATCCAAGGTCCTTGATCGCAAACTGCCGCCAGTTGTTTCTTCACATCTACAATGTCCTTTGAGTCATCACCTGCGAGGTCATTGTCATTCGCATACACCAACATGGTTGTCTTTTCTCATATTCCTCTCCTTTATGGCGTGCCGTCATTTGGAATCACACAGCACCTCAACATGACTGTTGGAATTCTTATTGCTGTTAATGCCTCTGCAAATCATTGTAGGATAGTTTTAGGTTAGAGGATATTTGTACTACTTCATGGTCTTTTTCCCTTTGTGAGGGCTACGAGAAAATTTATCATATTAATGATTGCACTGCCTCCTGTGCTAACATATGAAAAAGACCATGAAGCATACAAGAGATCAAATGAAAAAAAAACCCACATGGATATATGGTTCGGCATTATCAGATCCAGATTGATAGCACTGAAATCCATAACCTTAATATAAAATTGCAGAACAGCCAGGATGACTGCAGCAGTTTAGAAATGCCCCTTCATGATATAAGCACCATCTATTGTTTTAAAAAGAGATAAGTATATTCTTTATTAATTTACAGTCCAAATCAAGTTCTATAATAAAAAGAAATGCACCAACAGAGCAATAGCATGATATTAAATTATCCCATCTCAGAATCCATCAAAAAGCAAACACATTTGATTACCGAGGTGATTCAGATTCATAAACACCCATTAGATCATCTGATAGAAGAAGAGTGGGAAAAGAAACCATATCTCTCATAATTATCCACAACTTCTGCCCTCGAAAGGATAAAAAGGTCAGGGAATTTGTTAAATACCCTATTAATATTTCAGCATCAAAGAAGAAGCGCAGCAAATCAATTCGATGAAGGAGAAGATAATGGAATGCACGTAAGTT
Organism: Ottelia alismoides; assembly: GCA_037367405.1. NCBI lineage: Eukaryota > Viridiplantae > Streptophyta > Magnoliopsida > Alismatales > Hydrocharitaceae > Ottelia > Ottelia alismoides. The sequence continues at coordinate 386,403 of JAZKJV010008456.1, read as the reverse complement.
TCATTATTATTTGATGTTTAAATGACAGAGATGCCAACACAGCAAAACATATGAACAAAAACATTTGCACCAGCCGGGAATCAAACCCGGCTCTGTACCGTGGCAGGATACTATTCTACCACTAGACCACTGGTGCGACTTGTTAATCATTCTAATTGTACTGATTTCTAGATATAGAAGCACGTAAATCAACGATCATATAATTGTCGTAATATTCATTTCACAGCATTATATGCATAATCTAAACAAAGCACCAGCTAGTGATCAAATCCAGGTACGTACTGTTAGACAAACCTAGAGTTGGATCAGAAGTATTTATCAGATGTTCGATAATTCAATGATCTTTTGGTATGTATTTTAATTTGTGTTTGCCCTTATACTCGGGCTTGTCTAGCTGTCCCAAACTTTTCTTTGATGTGATCTTTTATCGAAAAAGAATAATCTAATGATCGAAAGAGAAGGTGTCTAATCAAGAACTATAAAATATAGAATTAGCTGAAAACACCAAAAAAATAATGCATATCAATAACACAGAAAGCTTCAATTCAACAATAAGAAGTTTGTTGAGATGTTATGAATGGACTGCCAAGATAACCTTAGTGGGAAGATCATGTGAACATTTTGTTCCTTCTCATATGGTGTATTTCCATCTCGCCAACTACCTATAACAACCTATCAGGTTCCATAAGCTTGCCCACCACTATTATATATTCAACATATTATGAGATTTCATTAATCCAGAGTAAAGGAAATAATTAAAACTAACTCTATAATGCAAAGACGAGAAAAATATTTGTGGTGAAAATAGATGAAAAGGCTAGAGTTCTATGTGCAACCTCTTGCAATGTATTTTGATGTGGAGGATGTCCAGTGCCTTTTCGTTCTTACAATCCTCTTGCATAGCAGACAAACAGAATGCTATAATAAAAGCTTCATTTTTTAGTATAAAATGGATCTTCAAACTCTAGACAGTCAGACCACAATATCATATGCATCACCCACAAAGAGAACAAACATCATAAAGTCGGTACGCCATTAAGGTGAGTCCAATGTGCACCTGGTGCTTGTTAATCTGATTAGTCATCTTCATGGATCCAAGCTCAAAAAGAAACTGATTAAGAAAGGTCTTTCGGACGATCTATTAAGCAAAAAGAATGCAGTGACAGCATGTAGATGTCATAGAAACCCATTAGATTGAGTCTGACATTCCCTTCTATAACACATGAGGCCGTGATGGATACATCCGAAATAGTGATGACGTGATGGGAATTCATGATGGACTAACTAGTTCAGATGAGTTAAGGAATGAGATGACCTTCAAGTCCAAAGAAGATTTGATTTATTCAGTTAAATTGTTTCACATTAAACACCACTACAATTTTGAGGTGCATGAATCTGACCGTCATGTATGGGTTATTTATTGTAGTGAGACGAGTAGGGGTTGCCTCTGACGGTTGCGTGGACATCGCCGCCCACTTAATGGTCTCTTCATGATTTTCAAATTGGATGCAAAACATATCTGCTTGCATCGTGTAGCAAACCAAGATCATCCTCAGCTTGATTGCAATTTCGTGGCATAGAAATTTCTGAATCAAATCAAGATCTCACCAGCCGTGAAGGTTTCATACTTGCAGCAGTCTATCTGATGAGTACGGGTACATGGTGAGTCGTAGGAAGATATAGGAAGTCAGGAGAAAGGAAATAGAGACGGTATATGTTGATTGGGCAGCATCATACAACGAATTACCGTATCTGTTTTGTGCATTGAAGACATCAATCACAGGTACCGTCACCGATCTATATGGGGATCCTGTTGGTGGGTACGAGAAGGTTTTCAAGTGGGCTTTCTGGGCATTTGGTCCATGCATCAGCGCATGGAGACATTGTAGGCCTATTATTAGCGTCGACGGTACTCACATGAATGGTAGGTACAAGAAGAAGGTGCTCATTGCATGTGGCGTCGATGCAGCAAACGACATCCTACTTCTTGCATTTGCATTCGTAAATGAGGAGGATGAAAATACTTGGAGTTGGTTTTGGAGAGAGAGATCAGCTTCATATTTTTGGGGATCGTGTTGATCTAATTTGTGTCATATCATATCATGCACCTGGAATTCGTTGTGCCATGCGTCGCCCAGAAGTGCAGTTCCAACCGCCTTATGTGTATTAGCGTTTCTGCTACATCACATTGCTAGTAACTTCAATGATGTTATGAAAAATCATGCAATGAAAGGCATGGTAATGAGGGTTGGGAAGGTTTATACACAGATAAAGTGAACTACTTACATAGACAAGTTGAAGGAGATGGATGAGAATGCATGGTATTGGTTTCATACGCACAATTTCCCCAAAGATCAATGGACTTTGGCCTTTGATGAGGGCCGTCGTTTCGGTTACATGACATCTAACTTCTCCGAAAGTTAGAACGCGGTATTAAAAGATGAAAGATTTTTCCCAGTGGCAGCATTGGTTAAGAAGACATACTACAATTGCATTCAATATTTTTATGTTTATTATAGTGAGACAATGCCTCATCTAGCTCGTGGTAATCGATTCACCAAATACATTACTATCATGCTAAAGAGGTGGATGGATAGGAGCAATAGTCACCGAATCACTCGAATCAGGGTGCTCCTTTACACTTATATGAAGTGATTATAGGGCAATGGATGACACAATTTGGCCTAAAGGACGAAAGGAAACATTCGATTTTACTCAGTGACTTGTCTTGTACCTATCAGAAATGGCAGGTTCTTAGAATCTCATGCTCTCATGCATGTGTTGTTCTAGCACATCTAAATATTGATGTGGACGAGTATATGGACCCGTGGTATACACGGCAGTGCCAACTGAGCATCTATAAAGGGGTCTTCTATCCCATTGGTGATAAGGAAATGTGGTCAAAATTCACAACAGAGAAAATAATTCCAGATCAACAAGATTACGATCTAAGGGTCGACCCAAATCAAAACAGATTCATAATGAAATGGATATATGTGAGGATCCTATCCAACGGCAGTGTCGGGCTTGTCGTCAACTTGGTCAGAATCGTCAACATAGTGGTCACGGTCCACCATGTGTAAACAAATGTGGTTTGTATCGTGAAAGTGGCCACAATAGAAGAAAATGTCCAAACCATACAAGTCAAGGTTGTTTATTTATTGTTATTTGCGATAAAATTTATTTTTTGTTTTTCATTTTTGGTTTACTTTCATGCCATCTACTATTTAACCATTCAATTTTCTTAAATGTTACAGATGGAGTCGGGGCCTATTGATCGATTTGTTCTACATCTACAGGACTCTCATAGATCCAAGACTATTTGGCAGGGAGATGTGCATGGTTATAAAAATTCTCCCGTAAGTATCCACCATTATGTTTCATTTTGTTATCTGATGCAATTCCTTTCATAAATGCACATTAGGTGGCGAGATAGTTGAGATGTCGACGTAAAGAAGGCATATTGCGACATGCCCACATTGATGAGCGTATTGTGGCCCATGTATATACTGATGGTTTTGCAGGAGTGATGCAATTGGACTTTATCTCACTCGATTGGCATTTGATTACTGTATTGGTGGAGAGATGGCACTCAGAAACTCATACTTTTCACATGCATCGTGGGGAGATAACGATCACTTTGCAGGACGTGGCTTACATATTTGGACTGAAGATCGATGGGCATCCGGTGATTGGATACACATCGTTCCCTAGCTGGCTTGGACTTTGCGAGAGGCTTCTTGGAGTGAGGCCTGAGAAGCCTAACATCGATGGTACACGTAGCCGCTTGACATGGTTTATGGAGCATTTCTCCGTACTTTCAGAGTATGCTGATGAGGAGACCATTCTATAGCACACCCGTGCATATATACTACAGCTCTTAGGGGGAGTTGTCTTTCCATACAAGTCTGGCAATGAGGTATCCTTGATTTACCTTCCAATGCTCAAAGACATGGAGGCATGTGGACAGTTATCTTGGGGATCTGCTTGCTTGGCTTTCCTTTATAGGCAGTTGTGCATCGCGTCCAAAACAGAAGCAATAGAGATCTCTAGCCCTTTGGTCTTACTGCTGAGGGACATGGGAACATTTTCCCCACATAGCACCCACTAGACACGGAGGCCCGATTGGCAGGGGAGCCCCTTAGGATATCGTTGGCGGGCAGATTTTGATGTCAATACTGAGCCAACACACGTGATGCGCCCATACCGAGATGCATTTGACCTTCGGACAACATCACATGTATAAAAGTAAATCCATGATTATAATATAATTCTATTTATTTTATTAGGTTGTTTGGAGGCCTTACACACTAAATGTGATGTAAATGCTTCTTCTGTACTGCTTAAAAGGACAAGATCTTCATGTTGCAAGAGTACCACTCATCCATTTCTGTTTGGTTGAGTTATACACTCTAGATCGTGTTTTACGACAGTTTAGAGCAGTGCAGGGGATCCCAGATCCGTGCAACACATGCACAAAGCTCCACTCGATAGATCTTCGAGGGAAGATCAACGTTGATTGGATCCAATTCCATGCCAAATTCTTGGAGATGTGGAAGAACATGAGGGATTATATTGTGGAGACGGTCCCTATAGTACCAAGAGGAGATGGGGTAACAGACGACTACATGAGTTGGTATAACCTTATCACACGACGGTTCATTGGTAGACACGGGTGCATAATAGACTTTGTTGTAAGTAACAGTTACAATATCCTTGCAATTTCAACATACATAGAATATGACTTAAGTCTTTCTCCTTTTCAAGTATCGAGGTTTGGAGAGATCCATTTGGTGAGGGATGACCCAGGTTGTATGCCATTTTTTACGGTTGATTCTGAGCGTGGACTAGTGGAAGCCATCGAGAGATGGGTTAGAGATGGAGTAGATGATGATGATGAGGTTGGAGGAAATGAAGAAGGGGATTCCACGGAACCAACTCCTATTGAACGGGGTCAAGGACGAGGACATGGGAGAGGACGTGAATGAGAAAGAGTTGGAGATCGGAGGCGGCCTATCCAAACATCTGTTGGTGATGAGTTTCAGACTCCTTTTCAAGACCATTGCATCCCTAGTAACCCGTCCACACCAGCCGCCCCGGTGAAGGAGAGCGGTCCTACTGATGTTGGTCCTTCTCGTTGCTACCCGCTTCCGGTACTTCATGTGGACGACGTTGCAGTTATCAATAAATCTATGATTTCGGAGATTGACCAACCTAGACAGATTGTGACCTCAACCCAACTGTAGCCTGAGGCGATACCACAAGAACCAGAGAAAAGACCACCAAAGTTTAGATTCTTTCATAGAAGGAAACGTGTGTGATCTTGTTTTACATAGTGATATGTATCACAATGTATATTAAATGAACCGTTTCTTGTTCTATTATGACTCTATGTAGTTCGATATATCCAAATTGAATCATGGAAATTTTTTTTATTTATGAGTCTTTTTCTAATACAAATTATGTATATTAAATTGGAAAGGCCACCAAATCTTGTATATTAAATTGCAAGAGTTGCAACTCTCTCGAATGGGGAGTTGTCTGGTTTAAAAGCAGACAAAGGCGTGACTTGGGGTCACAGCTTCCTTCAATGAGAGTCAAGCCCTCAAGTGACGGCTCCCTTTTATAAGAAGCTGTGATCTCAAGTGACGACTCCCTTCTAAAGGAGGTCGTGACTTAAGATCACGACTTCCTAACGGTATTTAACAAAATATATATTCACCTAGGGTCCCATGGAATAAGTTTCCATGGGTACCCCTCAGGCAATACTTCCATTTACCAAGCCTCTTGGAGAGCATGGTCGATGTGTATTCTCCTGCTGGAGGAAAAGTGTTGCATGATATGAGTTGTACCCATCATGGGGCCTTTTGTCTAGTCCGTTTTGTGGTGTAAGGTGTAACCCTAACCCTAACCTCTCCCTATATAAGGGGCTTAGGGTTCCGTCTCCTTCATTCTCTCATTCAACTCGTAACGAAAAAAAATGCAATACAAATAAAAGTGCATAACATGTTCCGTCTAATAAATAGGCAAATAGTCTAGGCTCCAGGGAATGTTATCCCAATTGAGTCAGTGCTTCTTACGAGTCTAAACTCCCTCTAGAAATCTATGTTACTTGTATCATATATCTAATACAAGTGGTAGATCTATTACCTCTACTGGAGTCAACCGAAACATATAATAAGTACTATGCATCACCAAACGAGAACCAAAACTATGAATGCACCAGCCGGGAATCGAACCCGGGTCTGTACCGTGGCAGGGTACTATTCTACCACTAGACCACTGGTGCTACATGCTAGTTAATACATATGAAGCTAGATTTCATGATAGATTCACTTCTGATGATGGCTAGTTCATAAAATTTTAGCCACTCACCAATTAAAATACATGTCCTTTTGATGCAGCATATTCCAAAATAATATACTTCAGAGCCAGAAGGTGAACCAACTTGTTTTTTTGGGTCAAGGCAAAGTAAATCTTTATGGTGCAAATTCTGTAATTCTGTCACCAACAGATACATGGATAACATACTGTGATATTTGCTAAACTGGGGTACCCAAATTCAGATTATAATTAATTTCCTCCTCAGTGATGAAAATCGAAGACGTCTTGCTAAATGTAAGCGAATTACAAAAGCTAATGCCCCGAGTGTGAGCTGGCGTAGCATATTGTGATAGAAGATATTATATTATTGCCTTCTCAACACATTTTCCTGCATAAAGAGAAACATGAGTCGTCCAGCATAGATTGCTAAAAATATATTGCACATAATAAGTGACTCTTCTGCATATAGCAAAAGAAGCTTTGCGATAATATATACATCTGGACAGAGATTAAAATATAGATGCACCAGCTGTACCATTAGACGACTGGAGCTACATGCTAATGATTATGCATGAACCTAGATCTAGTCAGAAGTCATCAGATGATAGTTACCTGCATATTCAGCCATTTGTCAATTGATATATAGATCCTTTGGAATATACCGACAGCCAGATGGCGAACCAACTTTTTTTTAATGTCAAAGCAAAGAAAATCTGCCGTGCGATTCTCTGAAATCAGATCCACAAAACCCTGTTGTTGTAATTCATAAAACCCTGTGACCAAATTGAAAAAACTATTAACTTCCACCAAACTGAAGCAAAGAAAAGAAGATGACTTACTAAATGGATGGGAAGGCAAATTAACTTCTAGCATAATGAAGCAGAGATAAAAAAATGCCTTGCTAAATGGATGCAATGAATAATGTTTCGAGTGTGAGCAGAGGTAGCTTAATTTGCTAAAAGTAATGTAAGCTGCTTGTTCAAGCCTTCTTCCCACATAAAGAGCAACAGCCTTCTAAGACAGGTTGCTAGAAATATGTACAAATAGAAAACTAGTTCAACGTGTAACAAAAGTAAGTTCACAATAACAAATGCATCATCTAGAAAGAGGATAAAATATAGATGCACCAGCTGTCATACCTAGGTATGTAATGTACCATGGCAGGGTACTATTCTACTACTAGACCACTGGTGCTACATGCCAATTGTAAACTTACATAACCTAAGTTATCAGTGTTCTTCAGCCAACATTATACTAAAAAGTACAAAATCAGGAATGCATTTTTCGCGAATGCAGGTACTTCACTGGAAAATCATCCCAACTCGATTTGAAACAAGGACAGAATAAACAGCATAAAATAAAGGGAGACATTTTTCAAAAAAATAAAAACAAGACTGTGGCTCTTGATACATCGTAATAGGTCGTCGTGCGGATATCAGTCCTCTGTAAATTTCATCCTGCCGAAAACATGAATGTTCAGAAGCTCTATATAAGGACATTAAGAAGTTCCTGATTTAGAGAACAGCATAGAGTGCAATCTTTCATCATCCAAACTCTATGATTGTGTTGTGAGTCTGTGACACCCAGCAGTGTTCCAGGGAAGTCTCAATGTGATGTCCACAAATCTCCAGTCAGCAAATTTACCTGAAATTAATTGTTGTGCAATGCAGATATAATAGGATATCTTGTTAAAATGACAGGAGAATGTAGGGTTTTGATGTTACAAGTTGTGCCCGCATAGTTTCCTAGTAGAAGTTGGCCACGGCTTCTTTCAATCTTGTCCTATAATCAAGCAAAAGCAACGAAGTTTAATAATGTAAGTTGCTAGCTATGTATTCAAGTCAAAGACAGATCTCCACCCAGTTGTAATAGCATGGCCCGAGGATATCATATATACAAAATTCAAAAAAACGATAAAATAGATGCATCAGTCGGGATTCAAACCCGGGTCTGTACCGTGGGAGGGTACAATTCTACCACTAAACCAAAAGCATCCTTGGGATGATAAATAGTCAAAAATACCTCCAGAGTCACTAAGATCACTCCTGGACGGGTAAATTTTCATAATCTGTAAAAGCATGATTCTCATATTAATTGGTTGGTTGAGACCGAGGCCTCTACTCATATCTTCGGTAAGAAAGGTCTCCTTCGACAGTTGTGACCGGAAGGTCTCCTTGACAGTTGTGACCAGTGCACCCATGCTGAAGTGTATAGGTGGTTGATGGGAGACTCTGCCCTCTAGAGTGGAGAAGGGAGATAACCCTTACCCATGGTATTTTGCTTACTAATGTTCTCTTTTTTCCGGAGTTCCCTGTTTAACATGTTAATAATCAGTCAGATTTGCAGAAAGTGAACCGTCAAGCTATTTTTAGTGTTGTTTCATTTGTTATTTGTTAGAGTAACATTTATTTTGTAGTATTTATTTGTCCTTGTTATGTAAATTACCCTAGAGCTTTTCTCCTATATAAGAGAGCTCTAGGGTTAATGGTAAAGCATCTCATTCGTTTCCTTCAACATGGTATCAGAGCGACGGTCCTAGGCCGGAGTTCTTGAACCCTAACCCTACCCCACCCGCCGCCCTTTCTCTCTCTTCGTCTATCTCGACATTGGCGCTGCCCTCGTGTGTGCGCCATCGCCATCACCGTGGCCCTCCTGTGCGCAAGCTCTGGGTGCGCCATCGCCACCACCGCGGCCCTCCTGTGCGCCAATCGCCTGTGCGCAAGCCCTCCTGGGTGCCAATCGCCTCTGTAGCGCGTGATCCATCCCAACACGCGACTCCAAATCGGCGATTCCATCTCGGCGCGTTGTAGCCCACCATCTCGGCGCGCGACCACCATCTCGACGATTCCATCTCGGCGCGCTGTAGCCCTAGACCACCATCTGGAGCGCGTGATCCATTGGCGTCGACAGCAGGGTCCATCGCACCAACCTGCGCGTGTGGCGACTGCGGTGCGTCTGGCACCCATCGCCCATCGCCCATCGAGCGAGAGCCATCGCCAATCGCGCGTCTCGCCCATCTGAAAGTGGCACCTATCGCGCGTTTGGCGGCTGCAGGGCTTCTCGCCATCGTCCATTGCCTGTAGCGCGGCGCCTTCCAGAGTCTGCGCCCATCTGCAACCTGACGCCTTCCATACGCAGCGGTTCCAGTCAGCGTATGCCCTAGCCGTCACGCAGCATCTGCACTCCATATCTGCGGTTCCAGTCTGCACGCCTTCCATATCTGCGCTAAAGCATGTGCAAATCATCTGTGTATGCCCTAGCCGTATTTCTCTTGAAGGCACATGTTTTGTGCACGTGACCGTTTTGAGTCTATGAATAAGTAGTCAGTGTCTTTTGATTGTGTAACCCCAGTTACAGGTTATTGTTGTCATCATGTCAGACAACAAGGTAGATGTTCCATCTCTGGGTGCCTTCAAAGGTCCAGCACCTGTGGTAAAGATGGATGGCACGAACTATGAACTGTGGGCCATGCAGTTCATGAGTCTTATGCAATGCAATGGCAAGAAGCATATCCTCACACAAGAGGAACCTGTGGACAAGACTGGGGTTAATGCCTCATGGGAGGCTGACGATACCTATGCACGTGTTTGGCTATCCGGTACTGTATCCATGGAAATAGCCAACGACATCCTGAGCCAACCCACTGCGAAGGCTATGTGGGATATCCTAGCAGCCACTTATTCTCCGGCGAAGAACGAGTCCAAGATATTACAACTTCAGCATGATATCTTTACCTCAAAGCAGAACGGGCGCCCTCTTCATACCCTCTACACCTCTCTGAGGGGTATGTTTGAGAAGCTACACGGGTATATTCCATTGACGGCAACACCAGAGCAACTCAAAGCATACAGGGACTCGGTGATGACTGGAGTGTTTCTAGCAGCTCTTGATCCGGAGTATGATGCCGCCCGAGCACAGATTCTTACAGATGCCACCATCCCACCTATGGAGGAGGCTTATCGCAGGCTGAGTAGACTCTCCATATCCCATGGTGGAGGTTCGACACCTTCAGCCATGGCATCTTTTCGTGGCAGAGGAGGTTATTCACATTTTCGAGGTAGAGGCGGTCGCGGTCGAGGAGGAGGAGGTAGTCGACCTCCTAAGCAGCCGTGCACATACTGTCGCCGGACTGGGCACACTGAGGAAACATGCTACTCCAAGCATGGGTTTCCTACTACTACGGCACGTATGGCGGAGCAGGCTCAGCAGGAAGGAGGCTCTTCCCTTGTCCCGGATCAGAGGTTTGAGGAGTTAGTGGCGAGACTTCGAGAGATCATGCCTGGCCAGGGATCAGCTAGTACTTCAGGATCATCAGAGATAGCCGGCTCAGCATCCTATTCAGGTACAATGTATGCATTTACTAGTAGCTACAGTGCCGATCTATCCGAATGGATCATGGACTCAGGAGCTTCTCACCATTTATGTGGTAACAAGAAGCAGTTGGATAGTTTTATTACAACTCAGACAGGTCGCTCCGTGGTGATAGCTGATGGGACACATTCTCCCATTACTGGACAGGGGGAGGTGCAATTGACCCCTGGGATACGGCTTCAGAATGTTCTTTATGCTCCTAATTTTTCCATGAATCTATTATCAATTAGTCAAATCACTAAAGACTTACATTGTCGTGCCATATTTGACCCATCTGCTCTTGTGTTTCAGGACATCCTAACGGGCAGAGTGATTGGAACTGGCCGTGAGCAAGGGGGTCTCTATAGACTGATACAGTCTCCTTATGTTGGTGCCTCGTCTGTTCGTGCTGGATCTGTCTCACCTTACACATGGCATCTACGCTTTGGTCATCTTCCGTTACAAAAGATGATCCATATCCTTCCCCAGATTTCTCCCAGGTCTACTTTTCAATGCGAGGCGTGCCAGCTTGGGAAACATCACCGATCGTCGTTTCAGAGTCGTCCAGGTCCGAGTCATCGTAGTCTGTTTGAGTTACTTCATTTTGATATTTGGGGTCCCAGCCGTGTCCCTGATCTTCAAGGGCACAGGTTCTATCTTGTTGCAGTCGATGATTTCTCTAGACTATCTTGGGTCTTTCTTCTTAAAAATAAATCTGATGATGGTCATATTATTCAAACGTTTATTATTGAAATAAAAAATATTTTTTCTGCTAAAGTGAAGTACATACGGTCTGACAATGCTCTAGAATTGTGTAGTACCCAACTTTCCAACTTTCTTATGTCTCATGGGATTGTGCATCAGACATCATGTGCCTATACCTCCCAACAGAATGGGGTGGCTGAACGGAAGCATCGTCATTTGTTAGATATGACCAGAACCCTTTTGATTCAGAGCCGTGCTCATCACTCCTATTGGGGGGATGCGGTTCTAACTGCCTGTTATCTTCTTAACCGTATGCCTTCAACAGTGTTAGGGGAAAATATTCCGCTCTTGACTGCGTTTCCCAAGAAGGATCTTTTTTCCCTAACACCACGTGTTTTTGGGTCTGTTGCTTTTGTTCATTGTTTTTCTCCTGGTCTTGACAAGCTCTCTCCCAGAGCTGTCAAATGTGTGTTTGTGGGTTATTCCAAAACCCAGAAGGGATATCGGTGTTTTGATCCGGTTAAACGAAGGTATTACGTTAGTGCAGATGTCACCTTCTTTGAGTCCATTATGTACTTCTCTCCTACAGGTGACAGACTCACTCCCTCAGAGCAGGGAGACGACATCTATGTGCCGCCTCCACCTCCATCTGTTCCTAGTTCTCATCTACCGCCACAACCTACTACACCACCACCGCAGCCTACACCACCACCACCAGCTACTACTCATTATTCCAAAGTCTATCAGCGACGGCCCTCTGCTCATGTGCCTCCTCCATCATCCAGCACGCCCGAGGTATGTACTGATCATTTGAGTTCTACTGATGGCACAGGTGATTTGAATGTGCAGATGGATGTACAGGGTACTGATGTACAGGCTATTGATGATACTGTTATTCCTTCTGTCGATGACCTACATATACCCATTGCTCATAGACGGCCGAAGCGTGCTCGGACGGTGAATCCCAAATATGGGGTGGATTTTTGCTCTCAGGCGTCATTGGAGCGGTTGTCCCCGGACTTTCGCAACTTTGTTGTTGGGTTATCGGCAGTACATATTCCACGGTCTTATCAGAAGGCCCTACAGAGCAGCCCGTGGCGTTTAGCTATGGAAGAGGAAATGGCGGTGTTGCAGTCACGTGGTACGTGGAGTGTTGTGCATCCTCCTCCAGGTGCGTCCATTGTTGGAAGCAAATGGGTGTTTACTGTTAAGCATCGAGCAGATGGTACGGTTGATAGATACAAAGCCAGATTGGTTGCTCGTGGGTTCACCCAAACATATGGGGTGGACTATCAGGAGACGTTCTCTCCAGTAGCCCGTCATACTACCTTACGGATTCTCATTACAGTTGCTGTTGTCCGAGACTGGCCCCTATTTCAGCTTGATGTCACGAACGCCTTCTTGTATGGTGACTTGCAGGAAGAGGTCTATATGCAGCAGCCGCCAGGGTTTGCGGCTGAGGGGGAGTCTAGTATGGTGTGTCGTCTCCATAAGGCCATATATGGCCTGAAGCAGAGCCCACGGGCTTGGTTTCAGAAGCTCTCAGAGTTGATTGAACAGAAGGGCTTCGTCAGATCCACAGCGGATCATACTCTCTTTGTAAAGAGAGATCAGCGAGGTACTGTGATCATCTTAGTATATGTTGATGATATTGTTATTACAGGCAGTAATGAGCAGGGCATTCAAGCAGCCAAGAAGTTTCTTGGTGAGCAGTTTGTTATGAAGGATTTGGGTACACTTCGTTATTTTTTGGGGCTGGAGTTTGCACGGAACAAGCAAGGAATGGTAATAACACAAAAGAAGTATGTTACGGATCTCTTATCTGAGACAGGTATGGCAGGGTGTAGACCAGCTGCTACACCTATGGATTCTAATGTCAAACTTTATGATGATGACTCTGAGGAGGTAGACAAGAGACGATATAGAGAGCTAGTAGGAAAGCTCTTGTATATCACGATTACCCGACCGGATATAACCTTTGCGGTTAATAGGGTAAGTCAATTCATGGAGCAGCCCAGGCAGGCTCACATGAATGCTGTTTTTATGATCTTGAGATATCTGAAGTCCTCTCCAGGTACTGGTCTTCTGTATAGAAGAGATACCTCCATATCCATCACAGGTTATGCTGATGCAGACTATGCTGGGTGTCCTAATGATAGAAAGTCAACTTCAGGATTTATTATATTTATTGGCACCTCACCAGTAGCTTGGAAGAGTAAGAAGCAAAATGTGGTGGCTCGATCAAGTGCAGAGTCAGAATATAGGGCAATGGCCCAAGGTAGTGCTGAGATGATGTGGGTTAAATCCGTTTTGACCGATTTAACCATTGATGTTCCTCTTCCCATGCATCTAAAATGTGACAATCAAGCAGCCCTGTTCATAGCCAATAATCCAGCCTTCCATGAGAGGACGAAGCACATTGAAGTGGATTGTCATTTTACACGAGACTTAATCAAAAAAGGACTTATTTCAACTTCTCATGTATCATCTGGAGATCAGGTTGCAGACATGTTTACCAAGGCCCTTGCTAGGGGTCCATTTCATCTTTGTTGTTCCAAGCTGAGCATGTTAGATATATATGCTCCAGCTTGAGGGGGAGTGTTAGAGTAACATTTATTTTGTAGTATTTATTTGTCCTTGTTATGTAAATTACCCTAGAGCTTTTCTCCTATATAAGAGAGCTCTAGGGTTAATGGTAAAGCATCTCATTCGTTCCCTTCAACATTATTCAAGACATCTTGATTAAGGGACAATGGTCTGGGTTATGAAGAAAGGGTTGTCTATTACTTGGTCTAGTTCATCATTACTACAATTTGCTCCAAGATTTAGTTTTCTCCCTCTTCATGTGATCTATGGCAAGGCCAAACATGTGGTATGTGAATTCGCTCGGATGACTCAATATAAGAGTATACAAAGAATGTGTAGGGATTATGAGGTTTTGTGCATCACCTCTCGATGCAATTTCTTTGTTGAATTCTTCCCCATCTCCCTCCCACAAGTGAGCTATAAAGAGAGGCATGCCAACTAGGGAAGTATCACCGAAGCTCTTATCATGCCTTCAATTAAAATTTATTCTATTGCTTTGTTTAAGTAGGTCAGCATTGAAGTTTGGGAACCTAGCAGACATCCTTATCATCTGAGGCATCGTTATTATATTTTGTGTCAACAATTTTTCCATGTCTCATGGATCTTTCTAATGAAAAAACTTAGAAATTTATTTTATTATAGTCAGCTTTGCTAATGAAATAAAAAATCAATTTGATACCTGTTAGAGTAACATTTATTTTGTAGTATTTATTTGTCCTTGTTATGTAAATTACCCTAGAGCTTTTCTCCTATATAAGAGAGCTCTAGGGTTAATGGTAATGCATCTCATTCGTTCCCTTCAACATGGTATCAGAGCGACGGTCCTAGGCCGGAGTTCTTGAACCTTAACCCTACCCCACCCGCCGCCCTTCTCTCTCTCTCCTTCTATCTCGAGATTGGCGCCGCCCTTCCTGTACGCCATCGCCCTCCTGTGCGCGAGCCCGGTGTGCCTTCGTGCCACCGCCTTCGCGAGAGCCATCGCCATCGCCATCGCGCGTCGCCACTCATCCCCTCACGCGGGCGCGTCGCCGCCCATCACGCGCCTGGCGATTCCAGCCTGGCGATTTCATCTCGCGCGACGCGATTCCTGTGCAAGTCCTCTTCTGTGCGTGCGCAACACGACGCGAAGTCTGGAGCGTCTGTAGCGCCTATCGCCTGGTGTTCTTCCATCGCCCTCACGCAACAGGGTCTTCCCGCATCTGGAGTCCTCTTCTCTTGCATCAGGTGGTGGATGCACGTGTGCACTCAGGTTCCGTTGTAAGAAACATAATCATCGGAATTAGTTCCTAAGCTGGAACCAAGAGTAGCAGGAGCAAATTTGGCAGTATCGGCTATTGCCGTGGCAAAACCCGGTCGACTCTGGATGTGTGTTGAACCGCCAACATTGGTGGTAGCTCCAGTAATCTCAAGAAATCGATTCCAATGATGACAATTCTGCAACTCCAGGTTGGAAATATCTTTGAGATGTCTTGCTACAGTTCGAATTAAGACGGAATCATCAACAGATGGGTCACCGCCATCTATGCTAACATTCCAAGGGCCTCCTATCGCCATAAAAGAACGATCCTTTTTCATAACAGCAAACTTCATAATATTGTTAATAACATTGTTGTTTAACCCCAGTTACAGGTTATTGTTGTTGTCACTATGTCCGACAACAAGGTAGATGTTCCATCCTTGGGTGCCTTCAGAGATTCCACACCCATTGCCGTTACTACGGGGTACAAGGCAGATCTATCAGAATGGATCATAGATTCAGGTGCATCACACCATCTCTGTGGCGACAGAGGTCAGTTTAGTGTTTTTCATCCTGCTCAATCTGAACGATCGGTGGTGATAGCTGATGGTACATATTCCCCTATTACTGGTCAGGGGGAGGTGCAGTTGACTTCTACCTTGAGATTGTCCAATGTTCTCTATGCACCGAAGTTTTCGATGAATTTGCTGTCTATTAGTCAACTCACCAAAGATTTACATTGCCGTGCTATATTTGATCCATCTACTCTTGTGTTTCAGGACATACTGACGGGCAAAGTGATTGGGACTGGCCGTGAGCAAGGGGGTCTTTATAGGCTGGTGCAATCTTCTTATGCGGGTGTCTCTCCTATGAGGGCCGGATCGGTGTCATCCTACACTTGGCATCTTCGATTTGGCCATCTTCCGTTGCAAAAGATGGTCCATATTCTTCCACAGATTTCTCCCAAGTCCAATTTTCAGTGTGAGGCATGCCAACTTGGCAAACATCACAGGTCATCTTTTCCGAGTCGTATAGGTCCAAGTCATCATGGTCTATTTGAACTGTTACACTTTGATATTTGGGGTCCCAGTCGTGTCCCTGATCTTCAAGGGCACCGGTTTTATCTTGTTGCTGTCGATGATTACTCTAGACTTTCTTGGGTCTTTCTTCTTAAAAATAAATCTGATGCTGGTCATTTTATTCAGTCTTTTCTTATTGAAATAAAAAATATTTTCTCTGCTAAAGTGAAGTACATACGGTCTGACAATGCTTTAGAGTTGTGCAATACCCAATTGTCCAAATTTCTTATGTCTCATGGGATTGTGCATCAGACGTCGTGTGCTTATACCTCCCAACAAAATGGGGTGGCTGAACGGAAGCATCGTCACTTGTTGGATATGACCAGAACTCTTTTGATTCAGAGCCGTGCCCCTCACTCCTATTGGGGGGATGCGGTTCTCACTGCCTGCTATCTTCTTAATCGTATGCCTTCGACAGTGTTAGGGGAGAAGATTCCGTTCTTGACTGCGTTTCCCGAGAAGGATCTTTTCTCCCTAACACCGCGTGTTTTTGGGTCTGTTGCATTTGTTCATTGTTTTTCTCCTGGTCTTGACAAGCTCTCTCCTAGAGCTGTCAAATGTGTTTTTGTGGGTTATTCCAAAACCCAGAAGGGATATCGGTGTTTTGATCCAGTTAAACGAAGGTACTACGTCAGTGCAGATGTCACCTTTTTCGAGTCCATTATGTATTTTTCTCCTACAGGTGACAGACTCACTCACTCAGAGGAAGGAGATGACATCTATGTGCCGCCTCCACCTCCTTCTGTTCCATGCTCTAATCTACAACCACAGTCTACTCCACCACCACCACAGTTTACAACACCACCACCACCACCACCGCCACCACAGTCTATACCACCACCACCGCCACCACCGGCTACTGTTTATTATCCTCAGGTCTATCAGCGACGGCCCTCTGCTCATGTGCCTCCTCAATCATCCAGCACGCCTGAGGTATGTACTGATCATTTGAGTTCTACTGATGGCACAGGTGATTTGAATGCGCAGATGGATGTACAGGGTACTGATGGTACTGTCACTCCTCCAGTCGATGACCTACATATACCTATTGCTCATAGACGGCAGAAGCGTGCTCGGACGATGAATCCCAAATATGGGATGGATTTTTGCTCTCAGGCGTCGTTGGAGCGTTTGTCCCCGGACTTTCGCAAGTTTGTTGTTGGGTTATCGGTAGTACACATCCCACGGTCTTATCAGGAGGCCCTACAGAGCAGCCCGTGGCGTCTTGCTATGGAAGAGGAAATGGCGGCGTTGCAATCACGTGGTACGTGGAGTGTTGTGCATCCTCCACCAGGTGCGTCCATTGTTGGAAGCAAATGGGTTTTTACTGTGAAGCATCGGGCAGATGGTACGGTTGATAGATACAAAGCCAGATTGGTTGCTCGTGGGTTCACCCAAACATATGGGGTGGACTATCAGGAGACGTTCTCTCCAGTAGCCCGTCATACTACCTTACGGATTCTCATTGCAGTTGCTGTTGTCCGAGACTGGCCCCTATTTCAGCTTGATGTCACGAACGCCTTCTTGTATGGTGACTTGCAGGAAGAGGTCTATATGCAGCAGCCGCCAGGGTTTGCGGCTGAGGGGGAGTCTAGTATGGTGTGTCGTCTCCATAAGGCCATATATGGCCTGAAGCAGAGCCCACGGGCTTGGTTTCAGAAGCTCTCGGAGTTGATTGAACAGAAGGGCTTCGTCAGATCCACAGCGGATCATACTCTCTTTGTAAAGAGAGATCAGCGAGGTACTGTGATCATCTTAGTATATGTTGATGATATTGTTATTACAGGCAGTAATGAGCAGGGCATTCAAGCAGCCAAGAAGTTTCTTGGCGAGCAGTTTGTTATGAAGGATTTGGGTACACTTCGTTATTTTTTGGGGCTGGAGTTTGCACGGAACAAGCAAGGAATGGTAATGACACAAAAGAAATATGTTACGGATCTCTTATCTGAGACAGGTATGGCAGGGTGTAGACCAGCTGCTACACCTATGGATTCTAATGTCAAACTTTATGATGATGACTCTGAGGAGGTAGACAAGAGACGATATAGAGAGCTAGTAGGAAAGCTCTTGTATGTCACGATTACCCGACCGGATATAGCCTTTGCGGTTAATAGGGTAAGTCAATTCATGGAGCAGCCCAGACAGGCTCACATGAATGCTGTTTTTATGATCTTGAGATATCTGAAGTCCTCTCCAGGTACTGGTCTTCTGTATAGAAGAGATACCTCCATATCTATCACAGGTTATGCTGATGCAGACTATGCTGGATGTCCTAATGATAGAAAGTCCACTTCAGGATTTATTGTATTTGTTGGCACCTCACCAGTAGCTTGGAAGAGTAAGAAGCAAAATGTGGTGGCTCGATCAAGTGCAGAGTCAGAATATAGGGCAATGGCCCAAGGTAGTGCTGAGATGATGTGGGTTAAATCCGTTTTGACTGATTTAACCATTGATGTTCCTCTTCCCATGCATCTAAAATGTGACAATCAAGCAGCCCTGTTCATAGCCAATAATCCAGCCTTCCATGAGAGGACGAAGCACATTGAAGTGGATTGCCATTTTACACGAGACTTAATCAAAAAAGGACTTATTTTAACTTCTCATGTATCATCTGGAGATCAGGTTGCAGACATGTTTACCAAGGCCCTTGCTAGGGGTCCATTTCATCTTTGTTGTTCCAAGCTGAGCATGTTGGATATATATGCTCCAGCTTGAGGGGGAGTGTTAGAGTAACATTTATTTTGTAGTATTTATTTGTCCTTGTTATGTAAATTACCCTAGAGCTTTTCTCCTATATAAGAGAGCTCTAGGGTTAATGGTAATGCATCTCATTCGTTCCCTTCAACAATACCAATATGAAGATTCTTCGATCAAATAATGCGAGGAATTTCCTCTCCCATGACTTTTGACTTTTATATCATCCCTTTAGATGGTTCATCACTACTTGTGCTTATACTTCGCAGAAGAATGGAGTTGCCAAGCACAAACGTCGATACATTCTCGATGTTGCTCCTACTCTGCTCATACACTCTCATGTTCAAAGCAACTACAGGAGATGCACTGCTCACAATTGCCCTTATGATTAATTGCATGCCTTTCACTTCATTGGTGAGCAGGTACACATTGAGGTTATCTACCTGAAAAAGAAGGTTTTGGTTGTTCCTCCTAGAGTATTCAGGTGTGTTGCCTTTGTTCACATCCTTGATCCTAGGAGGTAGACGTTGGTTGCCATGGCAATCAAATGCGTTTCTAAGGATATGTAAGGAATCATATATTGATGCTAGGAATAAGGTCATGAAAGACTATATTAGTGCAAACATCATTTTTTTAGTGTAATCTCTTCTTTTTCCGTACAGGTATCCATGTTTCTCCATACTCCACTGTATCTGGGACTTATCTAATACATATCCACGTACCTCATCTTGAATCCCATGTTAAGCAGATCAAACTTTTGGATCATCTGAGACAACTCCCTTCTGAGTTAACATATGCTCCTACCAATCCTTTTATAAAGGTTTTACAAATTGATAGTTTATTTTGTATACAGTGATAATGCTACAAGGGTATGCACTTCTGACAATAGTATTGAACTCATTGCTACATGTGACGGCACAGGAGGCATCTCAACCATTAATAGAATAAATTTTCTTATAGCCCTAAGAAAGGGGAAAAAACTATGTAACATGCATTCTATTAGCACGGATATCCTCTAACCTCAGACTACGCTACATTGATTTGCATAGGCATTAACAGCAACAGAGATTCCTAACAGTCATGTCGAGGTACTACTACGTGACTCCAAATGACAACATGCCATAAAGGAAAGGAAGATGAGAAAATGCACCACAACCATGTTGGTGTAAGCAGATATGACAATGACCTCACAGGTGATGACTCATAGGACATTATAGATGTGAAAAAACAACTGGCAGAGCAGTGTGCGATCAAGAACCTTGGATCACAGAGATACTTAGGATAAAGATTGCATGTTCCAAAAGATTATGATTATGTCCCATAGAATGCTTACTACTGATCTGTTACATAAGAATGGGATCTTCGAATCCAAACCAACTTGAATTTCCATGGATCACAAGCTACACATCTAAGAATCTACAAGTATTGGAGACACTTGCCATTACATGCGATTGGTCAGAAACTACTAAATCTGACCATCACGAGGTCAGACATCACCCTTTTGGCAAGCTCAATCAGTTCATGAACTACCCTACTTTGGCACATCTCTCAAGGAAGAGAATTGGAGTTCACTAAGGAGGGACGCTCTGGATCTTATAACATACATGCTACTTTGTAGGAGGACAACTGCTGGCTTCTGAACCTACTTGGTAAGAAATCTGAACACTTGGAAGAGCAAGAAACAAACAATTGATGCCCTCTCTAGGGATGGCCTTAGCAGCAACTAAGTGGTATGGATTCGATCACTAGTTGCGAACTTGCACGTTGCACCAACTAGGGTTATGGAGCTCAAAATGTGTCAGCAAAGCAACCATGCATATAGCCACCAACTCCATATTTCATGAATGCACAAAACATGTAGAAGTTGACTGTGATGACCAAGGTTTTAAAAGGCGTGAGGCGTATCGAGGCGTTTTCCCAGTATTGCCTCGAGGCGTAAGCCTCGAGGCGTATCGAGGCGTATCAAGGCGTAAGCCTCACTCGTGAAAGAAAATATTTAATAAAATATAATAATTAACCGTAATTACAATTTTCAAGTTCTAGAAATCAAATAGTTACGATTAAATACATATATCCATAACATTTCAAGGCTAACACCATGGTTTAAACATCCAAGTTGTTATATAACTCTCTTTTTTGGACTCTAAATATGTAAGGAGTATAGTAAATATGGATATGCAAGCACAATAATAGGTAACTCTCCGCAAAATTTAAAATCTTAAATAAAATTTAACTAAAGGAACTAGATGTAACACGAGAGGCATACTAAAGAGTAGAGGCATTAGATTTAAGGACTCAAGACCCAAATTTTTGTTCATGTTGATTTATAAAGAACATGTATAACAAAGTAAAAATAAGCTTAATACTTTAATAAACTAAAAAAATACATTTCAGTGAATTGTGAGCTTAAGGACTTGAAAACACTTGTCTACGAAAGATGAAAAGCTCACAATCAAAAAGAAAAGAAAAAAATATTGTAGAAAAAAAAATAAAAAATCAGCACAGAAATGAGGCAGCGCCTCGAGGCGCGCCTCATAAGCCTCGAGGCGTAAGCCTCACTGAGGCTGCATGAGGCTATAGCCTCGAGGCGTTTTTTCTTGAAAAACGCCTCGAGGCGTACGCCTCAACGCCTCGAGGCGCGTTTTTAAAAACAATGGTGATGACATCAAAAACTTTTGATATAAAGAGGGTTGATGCACACCTCTAGTGTGCTTCAAGAGGATCAAACTGTGAACATGTTAAATAAACCACTTGGAGCTGAGCATAGTTGATGTACATGTCATGCTTGAGGAAAAGTGCCTCATGAAATCAGTTGTACCCATCAGGGGGCCTTTCTCTAGTCTGTTTTGTGGTGTAACCCTAACCCTAACCTCTCCCTATATAAGGGGGCTTAGTGTTTCATCTCATTCAACTCGTAACAAAATTAAAAAAAAAAAGTTGCAATACAAATAAAAGTGCATAACATGTTTCGTCTAATAAATAGGTAATCCATCTGGGCTCTAGGTCATATTATCCCAATTAAGTCACTGCTTCTTTTAAGTCTTCTTTCACATGTAAGTAAACTCCCTCTAGAAATCTATATTGTTTGTATCATGTATTTAATACAAGGGGTATATCTATTACTTCTACCAGAGTCAATCGTTAAATATAATAAGTATTGTGCATCACTAAATGAGAATAAAAAACATGAATGCACCAGCCGGGAATCGAACCCGGGTCTGTATCGTGGCAGGGTACTATTCTACCACTAGACCACTGGTGCTACATGCTAGTTAATACATATGAAGCTAGATCTCTTGATAGATTTTCATCAGATGATGGCTAGTTCATAAAATTTTAGCCACTCACCAATTAATATACAGGTCCTTTTGATGCAGCATATTCCAAAATAATATACTTCAGAGCCAGAAGGTAAACCAACTTGTTTTTTAATTGTCAAGGCAAAGTAAATATTTATGGTCAAATTCCATAATTTTGTGACACCAACAGATACACGGATAAGTAGTGTGATTTTGCTAAACTGGGGTACCCAAATTCAGATTAAAATTAATTTCTCCTCGATGAAGAAAAACGAAGATCTTTTGCTAAATGTATGCAAATTGCAAAGCTAATGCCCCGAGTGGCTGCCATAGCAAATTTAGCTAAAAGATATTATATTATTGCTTTTTCAACTCTTCTTCCTGCATAAAGAGGCAGAATCTTCTTTCATAGATTGCTAAAAATATATTACAGATAATAAAAACTCTTCTGCATGTAGCAAAAGAAGCCTCACGATAATATATACATCATCTAGACAGAGACTAAAATATGTATGCACCAGCTGTGAAGAAGGGTGTTATTCTACCACTAGACAACGGGAGATACATGCTAATTATTATGAATGAACCTAGATCTAGTCAGAAGTCATTAGATGACAGTTACACATATTTAGCCGATTGCCAATTATTATATAAATCCTTTAATGGAAGCATATTCCAAAGAATATACTTACATAGCCAGATGATGAACCAAGTTTTTTTTTAATGTCAAAGTAAAGAAGATCTGTCGTGTGATTCTGTGAAATCAGATCCACTGAACCCTGTGGTTGTAATTTACTAACCCCTGTGAACCCAATATCAGATTGCCATTAACTTCCACCAAACTGAAGCAAAGAAAAGAAGATGTATTACTAAATTGATGGGAAGACAAATTAATTTCTAGCACAGTGAAGCAAAGATAAAAATGCTTTGGTAAATGGATGCAAATTATAATGTTTCAAGTGTGAGCAGAGGTAGCTTAATTTGCTAATTAATATTAAGTTCTTTTTCGAGCCTTCTTCCTACATGAAGAGCAACAACCTTCTAAGACAGGTTGCTAGAAATATATACAAATAAAAAACAGTTCTTCTACGAAGTTTAATAATGTAAGTTGCTGGCTATGTACAAGTCAAAGACAGGTCTCCATCCAAATGTAAGGCATGGCCCAAGGATTCCATATTTACCAAATAAAAAAACAATAAAATATATGCACCAGCCGGGAATCGAACCCGGGTCTGTACCGTGGCAGGGTACTATTCTACCACTAGACCACTGGTGCTTCGTGCTGTGCAATTTCCCCCGCACTATGTTGACACAGATGCAACAAAAGTGGATGGATGGAAAATATGTCTCAAGATTCATAACCCACACTTAGCTGATTTCCATGATCCATCAACCACAAAATGTTAGTCCTGAAATAATTGGCAATCCAACAACTTTGATGCAAGATTCTTCAAGTGCGTAATTGCTTAGAATGGTACTTTTAAACAAGAAAGTCGGTCCAATTAAATAATCTAGTTAGGATTACAGACTTTTTTCCCCAAAAATAGAGCAGGAGTCAAAAACTACAAGTTGCCACATATTAGTGTAGAAAGTTGATAACTGGCCATAGCAAATTCAGCCTGCATAAAATCATGTGATCTTTTTAAAAATAGAGAAAACATGGATGCACCACTCCGGAGTCATTCTCGGATATGTAATCGCAAGGGCACTGTTCAATACTAGACTGGTCTTCCTTGCTAGATTAAGTTAAATAGGATCAAAAGCATCCTTGGGATAATAAGTAGTCAAAAAATACCTTGACGGTTGGTAACAGGTTTGGGTTGTGTTTGAATAATCTCCTATCAAAGGGTTAGTCAGCTAGGTAAGCCTTCTACGAATGGTGGTTGTTTGGATGTTTAAGAGGGTTGGAATAATAAATGTGATGTGATGTTGTATTGTTTGTGCTATATTGATTATGTTTATGATTTGTAAATATTTTTGATGTAAACATTTTTATTAAAAGGCGATTGGAATTAATTTTTTGAAGACTAAAGGAGGGAGAGACGTTGAGGAGATGCCTACCCGAAAACTTCTATATATTCACATTATCAAAAAATAATTATATAGACCAAAAGGTCCTTAGGTTTTTTGGTGATTGAAAATAATATAACAAGAAAAATATAGGGTCCATGCAACTAACTCCAACCCAGAAATGCAGAGGTAGAGCAGCTATGATTGGTATCTAACAATAATGAGTTTGTGCTGGAGCATTCGTCTAATATTTCATGGCTGCGGTGGTTCACAGTGGGGCTCAGTGGAGCTTTCACTTCATGGGGAGGCTTCTTGGTTGGTCCCAGCTGATGGAGAAAAGGGACGGGGAAGGGTCATGCATCTTATAGCGCCACATGCTTCAGGTGTGGGGGTCTTAGGAATTGTTCATTGGGCATGAAATTGCTGTAATCTTCTTCAATGCATTTTGCATCAATGTGACGGGCATCAAATGACCTCGTCTTCATGGCATAGACAACAATGCCAGCAGAATGTCTGGTAGGAGGAGATTGGTGGGCGGTAAAAGAGTGATGAATCCTATTAAGATGGAAGACATGATAGGATTTCCCCGACACATCTGGTTGGGAGGCAATGGAGGGCATGCCTCTATTATCAAAAGTTTGATGGGGCTTGGCAGAGCTTATCTCGATTTCTCGGCGGAAGATCGACACATTCTCAATGCCATCAACCATGTTGTTGCTGAGAAAAATCAAACGGAGCTTATGATGGTGAACGGGGAAACACTTGTCTTCCAAGGGGTTGCCAACTGAGGTAGAGTCAATGGCGTTGTGTAACAAGATCCTGCCTCTAGGCAGGGTGGTGGTAATAGACTTGTTCGGCACGCTATTAAAGCTGCAATTCCTAAAGGATTGTGGAATAGGTCATCCATCCTTTTAGGGTATTTCAGAAGGTGCTATCATTTGAGTTGTTATACGAAGATGCATTAATAGTACATTTCATTGTGAATGTGGCAGGTCAGTTAGGTGGTCCTAAAGGAGATAAAGTTGGATGGGGTGGGTGCTTATTTGCTTTAGTTTGGATGTTCATGTCATATCATGGAGTAATGGGGCGATAGATGGTCTTCCGACAAGGGAGGGAGGACCTGGAAGGATGTGTTAGTTGGACTTGACGAGGGGACGCAAGATGTAACGATCTTCTCAACCAACTGCATGGAGATAGTGTCAATGATGTGCCAGTTGGTCGGTGAGGCAAAACATAGAGTGTAGGTAGTGGTGGCATCACCGCAAGGTAGGGGGTGGTGGATCTAGAGGGGATATGTTATTCATGCATCGCCGAGGAGAAGTCCCAGAAGGCCTGACACGGGTGAAACGCTCGAGGCTCAAACTGCGATGACCATGGTGGCAACTGTGGTGCAAGTGCAGGTTGTGGGAAATAAGGAGATGAGGGGGGATCCATTTACCTTTGGTGTTTGCTCTAGAGGAAGGGAAAATTGCTAGCATAACACAAGGACTGTTGAAGCGTTAAAATGAATCATTTAGGAGGTGGAGTGGTATGGTCGTGCAAGTTTGGTATCGATGTGAGATTTCCCTGTGCATTCAATCATGATTTCATATCCAAGAAAACGAGGGCAAAAGCAGTGTGGACTCTATTAAAGCAGGTCCGGATTTCTACTTAAACCGATGTCGAGGATCGTTGAACAGAGACAAATGAGTTCTGCAGGAGATGAGGCAGGACAGTCACTTGTGTTTGGTTCCAACAAGGTTGGGCTATGGGTCTGTTTGTTGTTTCAAATATAAGCAATGTCAGTGGTTTGGACCCAAGAAGTAAGTGGAACTCCTACAGGTGGGATCATGCTGGGTGGTTGCTAGGTACATATCAAATTAAGGCAGTCTCGGATCTAAGTAGCTGGAGTCTCTAAATCCGACTCCTTTCGAGCCTTTTGGTGACATTGACACCTTTAGCTCTCCTTCCACTTTGAGAAGATATGGCCTTGTCAATACTTAGACAATTGTTGCAAACTTTCAGTCTATTCTGCTTCGAGTGTCACTAGTTTTGTCTACATCATTGCCCTCGTCAGGTAGTGATATGATTTGGTTTGAGGGGAGTTTTGGTGGGTGGTCTCGGTGGTGGGTACCTCATCGATCCTTGGTATTTGAGGGTGCTTTGTTGAAGAGGCTTTGGTAAGGTGTAGGGGATATGGATCGTTTGATAATGTAGATTCCAGTAGGATTAAATTATAAGATTTGGGTGGATTATTGTCAGCAGGAGACAGTAATGAGGGATGGGAACTAAAAGAGGTTGGGGTGGGGTAAAGGGGGATAATGGCTCAAGGGTCATGGTTAAGAGGGTACGGAAGGAAGGGCAAAGTTCCTAGGTCCAAGAGATAGGGAGTGGAGCGAGAGGTGAGGTTGCCAAGAGAAGAAGCAATTTAAGAAGCAAGATGGGCTTTTGAGGTTGGAGTATTGTGTGGCCTATATACCCAATAGTTAAGTGCAAGAGGAAAGGGTGATTTAAAATCGATTAAGGAGGAATGGTTGAGTAGGTAGGTAGACAGGGGCAACAGCAGGGGTCTGGTCTGGATTAGAATGGGGAGGGAGCAGGAAGACTGACAAATTTTGAAGCAGGAAGACTAACGAATTTGAGAGGCTAGAGGGAAGGTGGAAGAGCATTGTAGAATGTTCACACCAGTTAAATCTTGACTCTAAGGAGGGCCAGAAGGACATATTCGGGTTGACCAAAGAAAGAGCAAGAAAGACCAAACACCTTTCTCAAGTGAGATGCATTAAAGACGAGGAAGGTCATGTGCGTGTTACTCAAAAGGATATAGAGACTAGATGGGGGCAGTACTTCCATAAACTTTTCGATGGGGAAGGAAATAGAGAGATCACTTTAGGTGATCTAGCTAGTAGCGAAAGTTACTTGAATCGTGTAATGGAGTATATTGCGAAGGTGTTCTTCTGCACGAGCTTGAGGGAGGCACATCAGGTATCCCATTAGTAGACTAGAAAGTGGTGAGTCAACCCATTGGCAATGGTAGTCAGGGGTGCTTTGCCTGGAGAAGATGAACAATGTTCTTCCTGTACAATGGGGGCTCTAGATTTGGGGAGAGGGAAACGACCTCTTTTGCCAATTGCCGCGGAAAATATAAGGGGATACTATTGTTTGGCTAGCACATTGGGGAGGTCAAGTCTCTGTCTACCTTTTGGAAGGGTATTACTCTGTGTTGCCATATATAACCCTTTTTTCTGAAGTTGATAATGGGAGGAAATTTCACTTTTGCTTGATAATGGACGAAGATGGGGTTTTAGGCTTTTAGCTAAATGTTTTCTGCCACTATTTCCACTAACGATGGGTGAGGAGATCTAAAAGTCGAATGTATGGACAATGGGGTGTGGTCTCTTACTTTGGTCGTGACGCTCCGAGGGGTGTGATTATCCAGCATGGTAAGATGCGGACTTCTCCATCGAGATGTATGTGGTGCTTTTGGCTTCAAATGTTTTCAATCATGGTGTTTTAAAGATGCTTTGCAAATAATTTATGCATGAAATATTGCATCACATGTGAATATTTTCTTGCAACCTCTGCATCAAGGACGTCTAGATGAATACTCGTTGGACACGATTCTTCCAGGGTGTTGATGACTTTTGTCCCTGATGCTCGAGCAACCGGGTGGTATGGAACTTCTTTTTCTTCCATTGTGATGGCTCAAAGGAGGTTTGGTGGGATATGACGATGATCGCAAGTCGCAACAGTTGATCCTATTGGCTTACAATATTTCTAGCATTCTATTGTACCGAATTGGATTGATCTAACAATGATAGGGTGATGGTTGTGGCTACAATGTGGGCCATGTGGTATGATAGAAACCAAGAGGTGTTTCATTAGGAGAGTTTCTATACACAAAATGTCAAGGAGCATGCCAAGGCTCTTTCCGAGTCTTGGCGCATGTGAATATTATTTTATTAATAGAAATTAAAAGTTCGGCCGTCTATAAAGTTGGATTCTCACCATTTTTTACCGTAAAAATAATAGTAGAGCATACTTTCAAAGACGAGAATACTTTGGATATGGAAAATGGTATAAGTAAATCGGAATTGATGACGGGAACCTTCAGAGTCTAGACAAAAAACTGTATATGGGAGATTTCAACAACTCTTTAGATGACCTCTGTAGTCATGAAAAAATAATACTACATCGGGAAACAATGAGCAAATTATGTCCTACTCCATTAAACTCTCATTGATACCAAGTGATCACATAGAAAATGGTTGGGTTCGTTTAAATATGATAGTGAGTGCTGGTTCACATTAAAGAATATGCCCCTCCCATACAGGCCCCACCTTGGGAACATGAAGCAGCATTTCTTGCATGGATACAACCCCCTCCCATCCCTACCTTGCCCCTTAAAATATTCTCAACTATCTAAAGGATGTGCTCAATTGAGAAGTAGTAGGCATTCAAAATTGTAATTGCTGACCAATCAAATACACTTTCACTAATAATACTGGTTATGCCCAAAGCAAGGAGAAACTTATATAAATGCCAATGCCTAGATTTGAGCTTTCTATGTTGTAATTGAATGTGTTCCGTAAAATCCACAACCCATCCAAAGACAACCCGATTCATTTCATGTGTCACTCAAGTTCCTGAACCAACCAACAGCCTATTAGATCATCCACAGGAAACCATATGCAATAACCACAGATCCATTCACCCCAGATATCCAGCTAATATGAAGTCACAGACATAACAAAAAGGAAAAGCAAGTATGCAATATGAGTAAAACATAACAGGTTTTCATTTGAAAAATAGGTACGCCAGCTACTATTCATTTGAAAAATAGGTGCTTCGTACATATTTTTTCTTATGCAGCTTAAGCCACTCTAGCTATCCATATTGCACGTTTCATATTTTTAATACAAAAAGCAGAACTAAGTCCTCTACTGGAGTCGAACAAAACATAAATTAAGAACTATGCATCACCCAAACAGGAATAAAACAAGAATGCACCAGTCGGGAATCGAACCCGGGTCTGTACCGTGGCAGGGTACTATTCTACCACTAGACCACTGGTGCTTATTGATAAGCACTTCCACATCATTAAAATGACCAAAGAACACAAGTTCTATCTCCACCATTGATGGCACGATTGGAGTTCAACTGTTTCAACTCTGAAAAAAAAAGGAATTGTGACTTTTTAGAGGTTCAGGGAAGATGAATCAGAGATGAAAGCTGCTGACATTCCGAAACAAGCAATCTCGTCGACCTCGAGTTCTTCTTTGAAACAACACTAAATGTTGGAAGAAAAATGACCGTAGAAGCAACGTTGAAGATCAGATTAAAAGAATAACGCGAACTGCCAACGATAGTAGAAAACACGACTTGCTCAAGAACATGATGTGCGAACAAATGTGAATGCAGGGCATGGATTAGGGTTTTGGAGATGCGGGAACCAACCTCTCTGCATGGTCATGCGGCAAGCATTCCCTCGCGCCCTCCAGACCAGGGCGCGCGGCAACAATGTGGTTGGTCGGTGTTCACGGGTCTGGTGCCCGACCCAATGACACGCGATCCAACCCGGCCCGAAATAATCGGGTCATGGATCCGACCCTATCCATCCCAACGGATCCAACTAGGGTATACCCATTTTTTAGTATATCATACCTATTTATCAGTTGCGCTCCCACGAGATATTGTAATATCATATGCCTCACTTTTTGGGGGAATATCATTTCAGCCATTGAGTTCTTTCATAGTGACCATGTGTGTCCTTCCGTTAGTTTAGTTTAGATGGCAATGAGTTGAACTAAACTATGATTTATTTAAATCATGGTGCAGTTAAGAGGGACATAACCGGAAAAAATTCCACTTCTTTCTCTGAGGGAACGTTTGTTGCAGTAGGGAATTGTTTAACATATATAAATGACGGCTTAATCGATCCAAGAAATTTTCTTGAAATACTCAAGAAAAATCATATTTATGATCGAAATGATGAATTATTTGTGGAAATACAAAAAATTGGTAATTTGTTACACGGATGGAGATGTAGTTAGGTGAGAGAGAATATAGAGGAAGGAGAAAAACAAGAATGAAGGAAGAAGAAGAAGGCTCCGGTCTTCACCCATCACCTGGAACAACAACTTACAGGGTTGGGGAAGGAGGTCGGGAGTGGTAAGGTAGGCGGTGGGAAAGAGATGGAGGTTGCGGGAACCTCGGAGCAGTGGGGTGGGGTAGGTGCAACTCATGGCAAAGGAGGGGCAACAACGGCTGCGGAGGGGCTGGAAAGGGAAGGGTGGACGGATGAGGAGGATGGACGGAAGAGGAGGAGGGGTGGCAGCGACAGAGGAGGCGATGGACTAGAAGCCAGAATGGGAAGGTGGTTGGATGTAGAGGATGGGGAGGAGAAGGTGTTGGAAGGGGAGGTGGAGAATGGGGTGGAGGAGGACATTTCCACCCTTTCTATTTTTCCAAGGGTTTTTATCAGTTGTGCCCCTCTGAGATATTGTACTTTCATTTATACCCCTCCTTTTTTGGGAATACAGTTGTGCCTTCTAATTCTTGTCGTTCTATCACTTGTGCCCCTCGGGTCATTAGTGGTCGTCCATATCCAACGTAATGGACATTAACTTTGGAGACACAAAGGGAATAAATACAAAAAATGACTGGAATGTCATCACATCCTCTTCCTCCTCCTCCCTCATCTTCTTCCTCTTCCTTTCTGTCTCTTCCTCCTACCCAGCCTCCTGCTCCTCCTCCTCTACCTCCTCCCCTCGCTCCACGTCCTCCCTCTGCCCCCAGCTCCTCCACATGCCCCCGCATCTGCCCCTCCGCTTCTGTTCTTCTTGGGTCGCCTCTTCTGTCCCAAGGTCCTCCCACTCACCCCACCCCACTGCTCCTCCCTCCTCTCCCTCGCACCCACCCCACTACTCCTCCATCTGCCCATGCGCCTCCCCCTCTGCCCTCACTCCCTCCCATCACCCCCGTCCTCTGCTCCTCACCCCGCCCTCGTACCTCCCCCTCCGCCCTCGCTCCTCCCCAACCTGCCCAGCGCCTCCTCCTCTACCCCCTCCTCCCTAGCCCCACCCCCACCCTACCCACTCCAGCCATCCCCCTCCTTCCCAAACACGGCTCATCCAGCCCTGCCTCGCCCTCTCCTGGTGGTCTTGTTGAGGCCTGACTCGATGCGGCACCCCTTGTGATTCCGTTGCTGCCTTAGAGGTCATTCAATGTCAAGAGCCTCGTGCTTGAGAAGACTCTCGGGGAGGAGACAAGCATGCGCGACAACGAGAGGAGAGTAGATCAAGCTTGTGGGGCTAGGGGGAAAGGAGGGGGAGATTTTATTATGATCATAATACCCCTCTCAACCACATCATGGTTTGAACAAATCATGGTTATTTTAATTCTTCGACGGTCAATTAGACGGAAGGGCACAATTGATAACGGAGAAAGAAGTTATGAGTACAATTGATATTCCAAAAAAGAGAGGGGTGTTACTAATATTGCAATATCTTAGAGGGGCACAACTGCAAAAAACCCTTTTTTCTGATACTCATGTGTCTTCGAAGTTAATGTCCGTTTAAGATGAGGATGGACGGCAACTAACTCGAAAGACAAAACTTATCATTGTAAAAAAAGTTAGAGATAGAACTGCCATTCACAAAAAGTGAGTAGCATAATTGATATTGCAATATTCCAGAGAGACAATACTGATAAAAATCTATAATATAATGATAACTCATGGGTTACTTATCATGGATCCCCTCCCCGTAAACGTCCAACTAATCAAATTCATGGCAATTTGTCAGACTCAAAGTTGTGCTCCTTTCGTTAGTTGACATTTGAAATTAACGTCACAAATACAAACCATTTTTGCTTCGACCTTTCATCCACGTTTAAACGGCAACTTAAATATATTTATAGATCGTCGTGTCTTTTTACACATTGATTAATAACTATGTTGATGGATCTAGATTGGCAACTAACGATGAAAACGGTTGGATACAGATAAGTATATAGATATTACACTACATTTATTTGCTTCTAAATACAAATATGTATGCAGAATTGGGGATACCTATATCGATAAATATTTCAACTACGTTTCCATATCTTAAAAAAATAGATTTGGATTTAATGAATATGCATCGGATACTAATAATATCAGTAATATTACATAAATTCGCTTAAATAAATAAGGCCCTGTTTGGTTGGAGAATAGGCCCTGGAATAAGGGGTCAATTCTCCTCCTGACACGGTTCCAAGTGGTACGACTATTTCCCATTATTTCATCTTATTTCACTCTTATTCCTATCTTTATCCCACCTTACGTACATTTATTTCACCTTATTTTCCTTATTCATATCCTCTAGCAGAACAAAGAATAGACCCTTATTCTCCTTATTCCCCATCCGTATTCCTGCTTATTCCCGAACCGAACGCACTCTAAGGTAGCGTTTGGTTCGCGGGTTACCTGCGGGTTAGGGGAGTTTATCCCCCTTGACCCACATCCCTCTCTCTCCCCGTGGGTCCCACTTTATTCTTTTTTAAAAAAATTAAATAAATCAATTTTACATCATCAATTCTATCAAAAAATAATATATTATACCATAATATCATATAAAAATTATAAACTACTCCACTTCTACTCCCTTTTCCAAACTTCAATACAATCACATCACAACTACTCACTTTTTCAAACTCCAATACAATCATATCACCCCAAACCCACTTCTAACCCACCCCTAGTTTAACCCTCTATCCAAATATCAAAACACAAAAATGGGTTATCCTCTACCAGTTTAACCCGCCTTAACCCGCCAACCAAACACACCCTAAGGGTTTGATAGGGCTACCCTCGCGTCATTTTTCTGCAATTTTTTTTTATTTTTTTGAAAAAAAATCATCATGTATATTCATCTATATCTCTCGAATATGTCATTCGAATTTCGTCAGAAACAGATATTTATATGTTATCTATCTAGAACAGGTCGATTACAACAATATTTAGACCGCTATAATAATTATTTGTTCTAGATGGAGGGCATAGAAATCTCAGTTTTTGACGAAATTTGAATGACATATAGGAGGGATATGTAGATGAATATAGATGGTGATATTTTGTAAAAAAATAAAAAAATGCGGAAAAATGGTCCTGAAGCATGCAACGACAAATGTATGGGATGGCTTAGAAATGATATAAATAAAATAAAGGTATTTTTAAATAATAATATCCAATACAACTAGAAAAAGGTATAGAATTATGTTAGATGTAACTAAAAGTGATCCTGCCATCTATTACTATATTATAAGCAGAGGGTCTTGCCCCCCACCTATTTTTTTTCATGGTTACATTCCATTCCACATTTCCCCTTCCAAGGCCTACCTTCCTTCCAAGATTGCCCTTTACTTTCCCAATAATGTTGACATTGTCCAAGATTGCCTCGCAGCCTCTGCCTTCCTGTTCACGAACCCTAAAAACCCCGCCCCGTCTTTCACCTCCCAATTTCAGCTCTCTCTCGATCGATCAATTTTGACCTTACCGTCGCCCCGCCGTGAAGGCCATGGCTATCCCGAGTGAAGTCCCCAACCAGTGACGGTGGCCATGCCTTCACTCTTGATGGCGATACGTTGGTTGTTGCTGTTGTTCCGAAGGTGAGAGTTGCACGGGCAAGCACCATTGTAAGAGGCGGAAGCAGAATTCGAGCATTTGGAGCAGGACCCATTACTAGGAGCAGCATCGATCTTCAACAACTTTTGAAGCACCACTGTCGACTCTCGAACCACCATCGAGAGAACTAATCG
Source organism: Ottelia alismoides (assembly GCA_037367405.1). Taxonomy (NCBI): domain Eukaryota; kingdom Viridiplantae; phylum Streptophyta; class Magnoliopsida; order Alismatales; family Hydrocharitaceae; genus Ottelia; species Ottelia alismoides. The sequence goes on along the minus strand of JAZKJV010008456.1, from coordinate 352,339 downwards.
ATTCATCTATAAGGAGTATAAACCACATGGTAAAAGAGCAGCCACATCATATCATATTTCACCTGCAGATCGAACCGGGTACCCATATGCCACCTCGAATGAATTAGAGATGAGGAAGAACATGAGGTCCTCCAGATCCTATAGGGACCGTTGAATCGTCATTCAATCATAGTGATTAACGATCGAGATTTGTTTTGAGCAGTTCAGTCACAACCCTTCATGACTTTTGCAGTGATACCCACCTGCATTTTCAATTAATTGATGCCCACGCAAATAGTTTATATTATTACAATTTATTCCCTGGATTAGAAATATTAATATACAGCTACTATATACCACACACGAGAATAGTTTCATTAATTGCCTTGCTCGAGATCATGGATATTCACTGCTATATATTCAATGCCATTTATTAAATAAAACAAAAACAAAATACTAATAGATATATACAACCAAAATACTATAAGATACATATTGATATATACTATCACATATATTTTAATTTTGAGAGAATATAAACATTTACTATTTTTAATAAATAAAAAAAGTATTAAAAAATATACATGTGCTTTAAAAATTATAGAACTTTTAATATACAGAAAAACTCAAGTTACATTATATATATATATATATATATATATATTATTACATAATAATACATATCCAAAAATATATTAAAATACACGGTCTATATAGTATATCATTATAAAAAACCAAAAATATATTAAAATACACAGTTTATATAGTATATCGTTAATAAAACCAAAAATATATTAAAATACACAATACATATAGTATATAATATTGACTACATAATTATATTCCAAGTTAATATTGATAATCTAGAAGGGGTAAATTTCAAATATATTTATATTGTTAAAATTAGACAAAAAATGGAGGAGATGTGGGTCTTGGACCGAGTTGAAATTTTAATGATACCATGTGATCTAAAATCCCTACTTCTTTAAAAAAATTGTTCCCAACAAAAGTTATATGCAATATCTAAAATGTTTAGATATTGTGCATATGTTCAAAATTTTGTAATGAATGAACATGTACAATTACCATAAAATGAAAGAAGACTAATGTTTGAGAGGCTAAGCTATTTACTTTCATTACATAAAGTTGTGTGAGTTTACAGAGATGAAACATAGCACATATTTATACCCATGCATTTACAAGAATCTAACAACCTCAGTATTATAGAATAGTCATAAGATCTTTCTCATTATACGCAAAGTCAGTATGTCAATTGTGGGATTTAACATTGTAGCTAATGGTGTCCCCACTAAAATAAAATATATCTGTAACGATGATTTTTTTATATCTATTGTTGAATAATCAAGTTTCGAATGATTGGTTTGTTTTATATTTGATGTTGGCTATCTAACACAACCCCATTATTTACCCGAGATTGGGATGTATATGTGACCCTTAACTATTTTTTTCCAAGACGAACTTCTTGTCATGTTAAGTAGTGTATGCATAGTGATTTAATCAAATGCGAATATATTTGTGTATGTGTTTGTTATCGTATCTGCTTTTAAATGGATGTGAATAATTTTGCTTATTTTGATTCAGAGAAATTATGCAGATAAAGTTACAATTTTTTTATTTGCACATAAAGATATGGATATAATATAATTTGCAAATAAAGTTATAATTTTCGAAACTTATTGTAGATAAAGTTATCATTTTTTCATTTGCAGATAAAGTTATAATTTTATTACAAACAAAAATATGTTTATAAGTAGCAATACAAAATCTTATTGTATAATTTTACAATAAATAATAATATGATTACTGTAGATATTATACAGCAGAACAATTTTCCCCGTGCTTTGCGGGGGGTATGCACTAGTTATATTTATATATCAAACGAGTATACAAATACAAATATGTATAGATATCAAAACGATAACTTTATTTGTATCCATTTTAAAATAATTCGGATAAAGATATTAAAATATGCACAACATAGGCAAAGTTGGGGATCAAATTCGGATTCCCCCGTTCCCATTTGCAACTCTATGACATCGTATAGAAATGCCATTTAACGTCGATACTGTTATGCATTAAAAGATGAACATTTTCCTTGGTATTTAAAATAACAAGAAACATAATATTTTTGATAGTTATATAATGTATATATATACTTATCAATATGTATGCATGCCCATACGATTCATATATATTTGTAAACGTAAAAAAACTATAAACGGTGAGGTTACAAGTGTCTTTTCGATCTAAGTCGGGAAGATTTATATTAATTAAAATAAACGTCTTCCTATTGATATGAAAGTGCCACGTATGAATATCCATGATCGAATTAAAACTCCCTATTCATATTCCACGTGGCAGCTTGAGATTAAAGATCGTGGTTAGTTCCATTGAAACTATATAACTTACACTTACTTTCAGCAACTTTCTTAAATTAATGGCTTCAAGTAGGTTCAAATAGTAGGTCAAAATATATGTGTAGTATGTTATTCTCATGTAGCATCATCTCCATTGTCCAATTAAGCACATAACTTTCATTCTAAGTTTATGGAACTAATGGCTTCAAGTAGGTTCAAGTAGGTTCAAATAGTAAGTCTATGGATGTTGATATTTATCATCTAATGAATATGGATACGAGTACAAACGTTAATAATAATTTGACGCATATGAAACTGATAATGATGCGTCCGATGAATATGGACGTTAATAATAATTTGACGAATATGAATACGGATACGGATGCGTGTGTAAGAATATCTATTGTGGCACGTATTTAATATTTAATTATATATATATGAGAAAAGGATCCTACTCTATGGAATAGTTAACTTGCCTACTCCATTTTCATTTTCTCCATTTTTTTTTATTTTTTTGGAAAATGCTTCCATGAAATTTCATAACTATATCCCTTTAATATGTTATTCAAATTTTGTCAGAACACAACGATTCCTACATCCTCCATTTGGAACAGGTAAAATACAACAAATTTGTGACTGTTAAAAAATGATTGTCTGGATGGAGGCCGTAGGAGTCTCTGTTTCTGACGAAATTTGAATGTCATATTAGAAAGATGTAGTTATGAAAATCAATGGAAGTATTTTTCAAAAAATAAAAAAATGACAAAAATGAATATAATGTAGATAAATTACCTACTTCATGGAATATGATCATTTCTCTCTCTCTCTCTATATATATAGAGAGAGAGGCACACACACACCCAGTGGGTGCGGGCCCAACAGCCCATTCCATCCCTGAGTGCCATGAGTAACACATGAAAATAATGGTCAAATAGTGTTCTGTCTGAACTTTGAACAGATCGTCGATTCCTTGAATTCCTTTTGGAATCGTATCTACCTAATTTTTTTCTATATATCTAAAGTACTGTTTTCCAATTATAGGCAAGCAGCACCAGTGGTCTAACCCGGGTTTATTCCTGGCTGGTGCAATTTTTTGCATAGGCTGGTAATGCTGGTTGTATTTAAAATATATTTAAGATCCAAACCCTGTCATTCATTCCATGATTATTGTCTGCTTCATTTATGAGATACTGTATAATGCCACCACAGAAAATACATTTAAGATACTATATAGTATGCATCCTTTGAAAATATACATGAATTCCACGTTGTTTCATGTCTACGGCATATTAAGATCATGACATTTCTGCTGTCTGCGCACAAACTCTTCCTATTTAATCTCCATTATAAAAACGATTTCATTCCAGCACTATGTCATGATATCGCTAATCTGCAATTATTATTCTTGAATGGATACACTTCGCGAGAAGAATTTCCCCTTTAAATTTCAATAATTATTATTGAATTTGTTCTGCAATTGCTATGATAAACTCCATTTCTGTGAGTCATAGAACCCATCATCTCTATCATCCTAAGGTGGCAAAAAGTTATATTTCACATTTAAATATCATCTTAATGACGGTCTATTAAGTTCTTTCTCATTACATAAAAAAAATATCATCTTAATGACGATTTACTCCCTTGTACATCAAATGCGCAAAATCCTGGACCCAAACTTTTTTCCTTCAAAAAGCTTTGAACGCAAATCCATACTCTAATTTTCTATTTTATCCCAAAAACAAAAAAAAAGGGGGCATTCCGAGAATCGAACTCGGAACCTCTCGCACCCAAAGCGAGAATCATACCACTAGACCAAATGCCCTTTACTTATGCTTCAATTAATGTTATTATTATTATTGATACCAGTGAAATTCTACAAAGAAAAAAAACAATGAACGCTGTGCCAAAGATGTCCACATGTGCTCTAGAATAGATCCTGCAACTGTAATCACATAGTAGGGATTCCCTTTGACTCAAAAGAAAAACAGTTCACATCGCGAGTCCATGCACCTCGCTAGGACAAATTCAACATTGACGAGGTCGACAAGAGAAGTGGTTGTTTTCTGTATGTACGGGAAAGGTGCTGAGAGTGTTCGATCATGGACAAGTCAATGGTGTTGTAAAACACTCCATTTTACTGAGAGAGAGAGAGATCATTTTTATGCAATATTTCCAGTTATACTCCTTCCTGTGACTGCAAGAATAGCTGAAGGCAGCTCATTTGATTATCTAATGCCAACTTCTCCAACCATCATATAAATTTTAGGGATTTTATCACTTGTGCCCCTCCGAGATGTTGCAATATCAGTTATGCCCCTATCTTTTTGGTAATATCAGTTGTGCCCCTCAAAACTTGCTCCGTCATCAGTTGTGCCCTTCCGTCAGATTGACCGTCAAAAAATTAAAATAACCATGGTTTATTCAAACCATGGTGTGGTTAAGAAGGGTATTATGGTCCCCTGCCCCCTCTCCTCCGTTTTGTCCTCGCCGAGCCCAATCATTGGCTTCTTCACGGCGCTGCTGCAATCGGAGTACATAGTCCTTGATCGGACTCTTCTGGAAACCTGATCACAACCTCAAATTGGCAGACGATCACGAAGAACCGAACGGATCTGCTGTCCGTCCAGTTGATCTAATTAGAAGGGGTGATTGGGCTACCTCATGCTGTGATTGGCGGTAGCCAACTGCAATGGCGAGGATCCGAAGCGGATCGGGAGGAATTCCTTTAGAAACGGTAGCGTCGGAGATCGAAAGCTCCCACGAGCCGCCAAAATCTTGCTCCCACGAGACCGCAGGAATCACTGCCGTCTCTCGCAACGTTACGCGTACATTCCTTCTTGCAGCAAAAAACAGAACACCAAGAGCCAAAAATTGTACATAGTATACAAAGATCAACTTCGTCGTCATGAAATCGCGATCTAAACACAATCAATCGTGAAGTCTGTCAAGCCACAAAATCAATAGAAGGGTTATCGGTTGACCATTCCTTCGGCTTTTCACAGGAGGCTAGATCTTCCAGTATAGAAACAACTTCAGCTGTCTCGTCCACGTAGTAATGCGCCTTGCTGGGTTTGCGACCAACAGTGCATGTGAACACCTCGGGAGGCGATGGGAATGTGGAACTCGATGACAAGGAGTCGATGCTTTCGAACATGTCCTCGTCGGACCGGTCATCCCCAACGCACATCACAAAGTCTGGTGGAGCTCCTTCTGCGGCCATTCTGGAAACCAGCTTATCCAGGAACAGACCCTTGCCGACACCCTGCACATCGTACATCTGCATCTTAGTTTTCCTCAATATCTAATGTTATTACATGAATTTGAACTAAATTTCCGATGAAGTACAAGTTCTGTTGACACACGAAACATACAGCAAATAATTCTACAAAAAAACGCGCATCAATAGAGATATTCTGGATCTCAATCCCTTGCTTGATGCTGCAGCGGGACGACTTCGGGGAGGGGAGGGGAGGGGGCGGCGGTGGGGAGGGGAGGGGGCGGCGCCGGGGAGGGGAGGGGGCACAGGGGGCGGTGTCGGGGAGGGGAGGGGGCGGCGCCGGGGAGGGGAGGGGGCGCAGGGGGCGGTGCCGGGGAGGGGAGGGGGCGGCGCCGGGGAGGAGAGGGGGCGGCGGGCTGGAAGGAGGTGCGGGGGGGAGGAGGTGCGGCGCCGGGGAGGGGAGGGGCTGCGGGGAGCTCGGGGCGGAGAGGGAGGAGGAGGAGGTCGGAGGAGGAGGAAGAAGATGGGAAGAGGAGGAAGAAGAAGAGGTTGGGGAAGAGGAGGAAGAAATGACCATATAACCTTTAAAAAAAATAATTCCGCTTATGTCCTCAAAGTTAACGTCCGTTTGCACTGTAGATGGACGGTCACTAACCCGAGGGGCACAAGTGATAAAATAGCAAGTTTTGAGGGGCACAACTGATATTACCAAAAAGATAGGGGCATAACTGATATTGCAACATCTCGGAGGGGCACAAGTGATAAAATCCTTAAATTTTATCACCGGGAAAAGACATCTAATTATGATTTCTAAAAGTAACTGTGTGAGAAGATCATCCATGAGAAGACAATGCTATGATCTGGTAGAATTTTAAGAAGGTAATGAAAGATTATCCGTCTCCCGTCAATCTCTCTGTAATAATAGCTTTTTAAGATGTTTGTTTTTATTTGTTTTAAGATAATCTTTATTGTTGACTCCAAGGAAATATTATAAGCACATGGAGTTGTGGATGTCTGAATGCGTTGCCAAATTCCTGATTTGCTATGCAATTTTAATATGGGATAAGGCCTATATCTTCAAATTTGTGATCAGCATCCTGCATGTGTACAAGAAAAATGTTGCAAAACCAGTAGAACTTCAAACTTCCATCGATTCCTCTTCTCCTTCCAAAATGAAACATCCCCATTAACCAGGATACAGAATCCTAATGGCCCCAATATCTCAACTCAAGGGAATTGATATCTATGTCCATATGTTAATATGATGCTCCTACAACATAGCACCAGTGGTACCTTCCCACTGTACAGGCCTGCACTCTCGGCTGGCACATTTATTTTGTGTTTTTTTGGGATGAACATCTCGCGATTGGCGTGCTGCTGTCGCCAATTTGTCGCTCTTTAATCCATCATCTGGACGGAGTCTCTGTGTCATATGCGTAATCATGTAGATTCGCGAGACAAATTGATACATATAGTTGACTTTGTGAATGTGTTAGAATAAGCTCAAACTAACAGAATTCTACCGAAATGCGGTCGATGACTAGATTTTGGGTTCCATTGTCTACCAAAAATCTGAAATATAAAGAAGAGTTATTTTCTACCAAATATGCTCACAGTTTTTTGTCGACGGTCTAGGTGAAATAAGAGTAGGCCCAATTTCTTTCGACATTTTCTATCACAACTTCAGCTGCAAATCTCATTTTTCTTTCTTTGTTTCTTTCTCCCTTTTTTTCAAAAAAAAAGTGCGAGACTAGCGAGATTCAGGGAAGTGAGTACGATGAATCTTAGATTCGTCAAGTTAAATTGCTCAAATTAGATGAAAATTGGTCCTTATTCCTTGCATTTCACTCGACTTTAATGTATTTTTTAACCTCGTTTATTTCATATACATAGCATCTAAATACTTTTAAAACCATCTCATTAGCTCTTTGTGTCTATATTCTCACAAATTATGTATAAATAATATTATCACATATCTATCTCTAGTTCTCTTTAAAAATTACTATACCTTGAACATATTTATCTATATATCTTAAAGAATATAAATTTATATGATGTGAATAGATGATTATATATAAGTATTGGAATTAATATAACATATATAAAATAAAAAATACAATTTAATTATATTTTTTAAATGCATAATATATAATATACATTCCATTAAAAACTATCTATATGCAGAAATAAATAATTAAACATATCTAATAACATTCTGATATAAATATAACTTGTATACTCTTTATAAAATATTATAAATCACATGAACACATAACAATTAATATTAATACGTATAAATAGAATAACTTGAATTTCAACTTTTTTATAATATAAGCTTTATAATTATAAAGTTGTATTAAAAGTTGTAAAGATTATAATATACAAAATATAAGACTAATTTTAACTATAATTATTATAGGGCTAAGCCTATTTATATTTTTCAAATTTTATTTTCTTTCTTGCATATGACTCAAGTGCAAGTTACGCTCATACATGCTTTCCCCTCCATCCCTTCATTTTCTTCGCCTCAATGTTTGATGCACCTCCTCTAGGTAGGGATGAGCATGGGCCGGGTTGGGTCGGGCCCTGAAGGGCCCAGGCCCAGGCCCATTTAAAATTTCAGGCTTTGGGCCGGGCCCAAGCCCGTGTTTTTTTATTTTTGGCGGCCCAAGCCCAAGCCCGGCCCAATTTTCATGGGCCGAGCTTGGGCCGGGCCGGTCCATATAAATATGCATGTATCAAGGTTATACTACTTTTTTCATGAGACCATAGAACATTAATCATCATTCAACAAATAGAATGAGATGAAGAATGTTTACCTCTATTTATTTTTAATCTTGTATGCTAATGCATGTTTATTCTATAAGTTTATAACTTGTTATAAATCTTGCAGTACATCTTTCATGCTAATGTTTGGATGTTTAGGTTCATGTTTATATATGCATTAATATGCTAGTATAAGTAAACAGATTTGCAACGGAACGTGTACTTCTATATCGAGGGCGGTATATTAAAGAATAGCGTGTACTTCTACTTTGGCTTTGTCTTTTACTTTTAAAGGGATTCCAAGGGATCTCTTTTTCACCTTTGCATCCATTCAGATTTAGATAATAGATGTGATCTCTCTACATCCATTCAGATTTATAAAATGGAAGGTATCTCTTGTTCACCTTTACTTTGGCTTTTGCTTTTTAAGGGTATGGAAGAGCACAATAAAATTATTTGATAATTGGAAGAGCATGTCTATCTCATGCGTACAAAAAAGACAGGGTTCAGTTGAGGATTTTTTAATTTTGTTAAAGAAGGAAATAATGCCTATATTCACTATTTGAGAACACTAGAACTCATAAGAGCGCGAGCATAAGAGGTGATATCGTGCTATGAAAGGGGAGGATGATGAAGCAGAGAGGTGGTTTGCAGCAACCTTGTAGCCACGGACCGGGCCGCATGTTCGGTGGTTTGCTGTTGAGAGACAGACTGGCGGAGGATGCGGAATCACGCGAGGAGTGGCACGCTTGTAGGGGAGGGGACTGAAGCCCGAAGGGTGTGCGGAGGAGGAGGGGAGTTGTGAGGCTCGCGACACCGATCGTTGGTTGGAGCCTTGAGGGGTTAGGGTTGGAGGCTATCATTTTAGAAAATGGGAAACGAAGGGCCACATCCGGAGGGGTTGCTTGTGGGTTCCTGTGTGATTGTGTCCCGTCTAATTAAAATAGGTAGGGGAGTACAACATGGGTTCCTGTGTCTGTCTAATTCGAAGAGGAGGGAGGGGAATATGGGCGGTGGAATGGAGAGGGAATCCAAATTGAGCATTCATGGGCCCTCCAATCGGGCTTCAATCGGGCCGGGTCCTCGGACCTTGTATCGGGCCATCATTCGGGCCGGGCTCTCGGGCTTAGCGGGCTGAGCCGACCCAAGCCCGAGCCCGGCTCAAAATAATTTTGGGCCTAGATATTTGGCCCAAGCCCGGCCCAATACTAATTCGGGCCTGGGCCGGGCCGGGCTTTTTGGGCTGGGCTTCGGGTTGGGCCGGGCCGGCCTAGCCCAATGCTCATCCCTACCTCTAGGCATGATCTTTGTTGAAGCTTCAATAGATTTCAGAATGTATTAATTGTAGGAGATGGGAAGCCTTTGAACTGGCTTCTTTGATGTATGTTTGGGTTGCTTTCCCTTAATACAATTTATATACAACCTTAGGTTAGTTAAATCTGATTGAGGCAATTTTTCATTCTTAACAAGGCTCAACAGTGTATCCTTAGGCACATGTAGAGGAAAATAACAACAATTTCTACAACTATTATGATATCATCTTGCATCTGCCTTCGTCATATCAGATTAATGAAGATGGACAATGTTAAAGCATCGAAGTCCTACTGGGGATGTCATCCTTACTGCGAGGAAACTTCGTCACCTTCTTGACATTGCTCGATCACTACTCACACACATGAAGGTTTCCAAATTCCAAGTCCTACTGAGGGATGCCATCCTTGCTGAGAGGAAACTTCATCACCTTCATCCATTTTAAAAGGGGCAACTCCATTTCCCATGCTTTCTCCTAATGAGACACTATTTCTTTTACCTTTGTTTCTGCGTGTTTTTGATTGTACTCTGTATTCGTTCATAATTTTCAGACTACAGACAACAACAGTTAAATGTGTTTTTCTTGAATATTCTCCCATCCAGTGGGCCACCAATACCGTGTTTCTGCTGGATGCCACTTTTTTTGACACATGCTATATATTTCACAGTATGTTAGGGACACACCCTTGATATTTCACAGTATTTACGAATATTAGTACAAATTGTGACGTCTATATAATTATATTGAGAACAAGGTCTGTTTGTTCTTAAAAAAAGAATATAGAAATGTTTGGAGCCAAACATAACATGTATAGCACTCCAGGACATTTCCACATAAACCCCCCCCTGTAGGGCCAGCTTCACCTGCCACGTGGCAGGATCTTAATCGCTCTACCCGGCATCGATTACCGACCACGTTGGCGATCCTCCCCTGCACTCTCAACCAATCAAAACGCGCCTCACGGACCCTATATAAGCACAACAGCGCTTACCTCTCCCTCGCATCTCACGTCTACAAACGAAACCTACAAGCACACAGACATCTCTCCAGCCTTCGATCCCATCAGCAATGGCGCCAAAGGCCGAGAAGAAGCCCGCGGAGAAGAAGGTCGCGGAGGCGGAGAAGAAGCCCGTAGAGGCGGAGAAGAAACCCACGGAGAAGAAGGGCAAGGCGGAGAAGCGTGCGGCGAAGTCTGAGGGCGGAGGGTCGGAGAAGACGAAGAAGAAGAAGGCGAAGAGGAGCGTGGAGTCGTACAAGACGTACCTGTTCAAGGTGCTGAAGCAGGTGCACCCGGACATCGGCATCTCCTCCAAGGCCATGGGCATCATGAACAGCTTCACCAACGACCTCTTCGAGAAGCTCGCCCAGGAGTCCTCCAAGCTCGCCCGCTACAACAAGAAGCACACCCTCTCTTCCAGGGAGATCCAGACCGCCGTCCGCTTGGTCCTCCCCGGCGAGCTCGCCAAACACGCCGTCTCCGAGGGCACCAAAGCTGTCACCAAGTTCACCAGTTCTTAGAACCGTTCCCCAAGTTCCCGTCTTGGTTCGTTTTTCCATGTGGGTCTCCGACTAGAAAGGTCGTCAACATTTTGTAATGGTTCTTAGTGGTTGTTTCATACATAGGATGTTATGTAGAGATCCTGATCTGGGATGGGCGGTTGATTTCTGAGTTTCCGAAAGATTTGACCTTTTTGATTTCATTGGTTGTTGGGTAAATTGGTGGAGATGTTTGTTAGGTTTTTGTAAGAATCTACAAAGGAATCATCGTAAAAAATGCTCTCATTTGTCTCCCAAATTCATCTCTTTTCACAGATGTGTTTCATTTTACCAGTTTGCCAGAAGTAGATTTCGGAAGTGCTCGTGGCAAACATTCGATCAGATGCAAAGGATGTTCTATTTCTCCAGCTGTGGATTTCCGATGTCCCGGCATTGCATTTTGCCGTGCCATTATCGTCAACCGCTAACCCATTGTGTGGTTGTTCATTCCTTGTTCATCCGTGTCTGCTTAGCCTTAATCAGATCACCACCTCCTGTCTATCGTTCATGTAGTCCCTCGTGTTGTGTTGTTCCAAGGACTTTTTTAATAAATATTAAAGGGTTTTTTTTACTTGTGTCCCTCACTTCTTTCTCCGTTACCACTTGTGTTCTTCAGTCAGATTAACCGTCAATGAGCTGACTTAATCATTGTTTTTTTTCAAACTTTGGTGCAATTAAGAGGGGTATCATCGTCGAGACTTTTTCTTCATCTTCTTCCTCATCCATTTATTTTTTTCCTAATCTTCATAATTTCTCTCTCTTAACTACACCTTCATCCATCCATCAATTCATCAAAATTTTCGCATTTTCATGGATATATCATGCATTGCGGATCAAAAGGTGAATTTTATTGAATTTTCAATGATCTTCTATCAATCAATTAATCAAAAATTTATCTCAATTAAACGAATAATGTGTCCCCAGCAACCTCCTCCTCCCCTCCCCTTCCTCCTCTGCCTACTGCTTCCTCCTCCCCTTCCCCTTCCTCCTCTCCCAGTCCTCTCCATCCTCCTCCTCCTTCAACAATAGCCTACTCTCCAGCTCGCCTCTCCAGCCTATTCCCAGCCCTCCCCTTCTGTCCCTTATCCCCAACCCACATCCCCATCTGCTCCTCCTTGCGGCCTTCCTTCGCCCCTTCTCCCCGACCCACGCCCCTTCTGACCTCCTTCCCAGCCCTCTCCCTCTACCCATTCTCCCAAACCCGAGCCTCATGTGCCCCTCCTCCTCGTCCGACCCTCCTTCTCCATAGCCAAACCCCTCCGCCTCTTCTCCCCAACCCGCACCCCCTCTGCCCTCCTCCCAGCCCCCTCCCTCCGCCCCTTCTCTCCAGCACGCACCCCTCCTCCCTCCCCCCCTCCCTCCCCCTCAGCCCCTTCTCCCTAGCCCAAACCTCCTCTTCCCCTCCTCGCCCAACCCTCATCCACCCCTCCTCCCTAGCCCAGCCGCTTTGCCCCTTCTCCCAAGCCCGCGCCCCCTTCGCCCCTCCTCCTTGCTCGGCCCTCCTTAGCACCAACCCGACCCTCCTCCCCAGCTCTCCCCCTCTGGCCCTTCTTCCAGCTGCCACCCCACCTCTGCCCGTCCCTCCTTCGCCCCTCCCCAGCATATCCCTCTTCTTGCTCAATGAGGGAACATGATTACGACTTGCGGACATGCCTGAGTTCCGTGTTGACCAACCTTGACACGTCTCGAGACGTGCATGGAGGATCTCAATGAGGTGGCAAGGGAGCCGACAAGGAACAGAGAATAGGAGGAAGAAGTTTTTGGCTGAGATGGAGGAAGGAGAAGAAATAAGGAAGAAATAGATATTTCTACCCTTTATTTTTTAATTAATTACCTTTGTGTCCCTAAAGTTAACGTCTGTTTGTGATGAGAATGGACGGCAACTAACCCGAGGGGCACAACTGATCATTATGGAAGAAGTGAGGGGCACGACTTATATTACCAAAAATAGGGCATAACTGATATTGCGATATCTCTGAGGGGCACAAGTGATAAAAACCCAATATTAAAATAATCGGAGATGTCTATTTGAGTTGTAGTGCCCAAATCTCTTTCTCTTTTTTTCCTTTGAATAATTCGAAATTTTTGTTTAAATTATTTAAATACGAAGTGAATTTTGTGCATTTTGAGTTCATTTACTATCTTTTTAAAATATAAAAAAAAATCTATTTATCTTTTACATATATTATGATCTATCTAAAATAAATATTAACTAAAAATATTTGGAAAATGAAGAACTTACAGAAAAAAACAATCTAATTAATGCAATACTCTACATATATATGTTAATATAAAAAATTATCAAACCTTATAAAAAACTAATTAATTAAGATTTTTTTAAAGATGATCTGCTTTTATTTTTCTATTTTTCGAACCAATACCTTTTCAAAAATTTTATATATACTTGATTCTTTTTATTTTACGGTTGTGTAATATCATATTTATTTTCTATAATGAGTACTTATTATTGTGGATGGAAGTTTTTTTTCTAAAATGAGGATTAAAATTTTGTATGACATCTTATAAATATCTCTATATGTAATGTTTTAAAAAAATCAATAGAAATTGAATATGAGGACATTCATCATGATAGATTAATAATCTCAACATTCAATGTCATAACTCTTGTAATTTTAAAACAAACACGTATAATCTATTAAAATTATATAACAATTATATTTTCAAAAATAATTTAAATTATTTACATTGATATATGATATCAATTTCCTTAGAATTCTTTTTATGCCTCATCATCGTCTTCCTTCATTTTCTTTGGCGTTGTCCTCTGTCTTCTTGTGAATATTTCATGAGTTTTTTTCAACCTTTTGATATTCTGTTCTGAATGAGTTAGTACATGACCAGGAAGATGTGATTAGCTGAAAACTTTTTCGGAAGTTCAGGTGGTTGAGTAACTTGACTTGTTTGTGGGGGTTCTTTTATCCTTACTCCTACTGATCAATTTCCTTAGAATTCTTTTTATGCCTCATCATCGTCTTCCTTCATTTTCTTTGGCGTTGTCCTCTGCCTTCTTGTGAATATTTCATGAGTTTTTTTCAACCTTTTGATATTCTGTTCTGAATGAGTTAGTACATGACCAGGAAGATGTGATTAGCTGAAAACTTTTTCGGAAGTTCAGGTGGTTGAGTAACTTGACTTGTTTGTGGGGGTTCTTTTTTCCTTACTCCTACTGATGATCTGTAACTCGGATCTGCAGGTTGTTGCAGTTGTAGCATGGAAACTCTAATTATGTGTTTAGTACGCGGGTTAGGCTGGGTTAACTGGTAGAAGGTAACTTGTTTTTGTGTTTTGATTTTGTATAGAGGGTCAAAGGGTTAAAGTGGGTTTGTTGTGATATAATTGTATTGAAGTTTGAAAAAATAAATAGTTATTGTGACGTGATTGTATTGAAATTGAAAAAAGTGAGTAGAAGTGAAGTAGTTTATAATTTTTATATGATATGATGGTATAATATATTATTTTTATGAAATTGATGATAGAAAATAGATTTATTTAATTTTTTAAAAAGATAAAAAGCGGGACCCACATGACAGATAAAGGGGTGGATAAGGGGGGTAAACTCCCCCAGCTACTGAACGACACCTAAGTAATTGTCTCTCTATTTCGGTCGACTCATTTTGATGAATCATCGCAAGTATCTCTCCTAAAGTGCTTCTGAATTGTATTGAGTTAGTTGTGTGAGCTGAAGGGCCCTAAGTCAAATTGACTTAAGGACCGACATATAATGGTCCCATTAACATTGATTGACTCGAAACTACAATATATCATATAAATACGAAATAATTACATTCTTTTAATCAAATATTTAAATTTTAAATTCATTATCTGAGTTAATGAAATATTTAATTTAAGGCAACCTGAAGTAGGAAAAGCTGGTTGCTCTTGTGATAGCCCTTTTCCGCTAAATCCCTTATAATGTAAAGCTATAAGATTTGTATTATATTCAATATTATCAAAAAGTAAAAACTAAATCGGACTAATTTAATAATAAAATGTAATTCATATCAAAAAGATCAAACATTGGTTGTTATTATTGTTGAGATCTTTGTCCGATAAATCTTGAATAATGCATATCTAAATATTTAGATTATATTTAATATTTTAAATTAAAAAAACTAAAATGGGTCTTTTTTATAATTAGAGAAGGAAGTCATTGTCACCTGAATCTCAAATGTTAATTTTTGTTGTTGTTGAGATCTTTGTCCGATTAATCCTATATAATGCATACCTAAAGATTCAGATTTTATTTAATACTTTAAATTGGAAACTAAAATGAACCTTCTGATAATCAGAGAGAAAGATATTGTCACCTGAAGTCTCAAATATTGATTGTTGTATTTGAGATCCTTATCCCGTGAATTCCGTATATGCATACCTAAATATTTGGATTTTATTTGACACTTTAAATTAGAAAAAGTAAAATAGCTGATAATCAGAGAAAGAAATTACTGTCACATTAAGTTTCAAATATTGGTCGTTGTTGATATCCTTATCCGATGAAATTCACGTAAGGTAATATATGAAAGATTTTTATTATACATATTACGTAAAAACAGTATAATCAAAGTTGAATTATTGAGATCATTAAATAATGAAATTTTTGAACTTGAAGTAGCAAACATTGGTTGTTGTTGAGAATCCTCTCCGCTATGTCCCGTATAACTCATAACTAAAGGGATTTGCATCATATGTTTATAAAAATGAGTCGATAAAAAGAGATTTAACTAAATCTAAAGAAATGATGATACTTGATGCTCCAACGCTATGCGGTTCTTATTGTGGCATGTATTACTGGTCATAATGATGGAAACGATACATTAAAAAGAACATATTTATTGTACCATCAAAGTATGCAATATCCTCAACTTTTGCCTTTATCGTAGAAGTTAAGTTAGTTGATCGTCTAGTTTCATCAAAACCGATCCTTCCTTGAAGAATCGTATCCACCTAGTTAGTTTATGATTCAATCAATCAATGGATTACTGTAAAATTAAATATAATTATTTAAAACATACCAGTCTTATTTCTACTTGGTCATGAGGTTGGTAAGCTATTGTATGAGATGGAATCTACGTCTGGATCTACCTTCTCGTAATACTGCAGTACCATTGCATGTAGAAATTATTGTTTGCATCTGCATGGCCAAGTACTATTGATTCTTCTCTTTCTGCCCATCACTCTAGGTAGGTCGATATAGAACTGACCGGTCTAAAATGTCTGTGCTTTGTATTTTATTTTGTCGAGAAACAACGTGTATTATCTCAACGGAGGTCAGGATGTGTTGCCCCATCCCAAATTGGTGCATACCACGACCCGATAAATGCATAGTTATAATATCATAACATATCAATGGTACCATACTCATCCAAGCCGACTGACCTCTTCGACAGATCTCATGCAATTGTATGATTTCTTCGTTAGCATATGGTGTCTAACTTATCTAAATTCATTAAATAAGAAAGTTTATCATTACCTTGATTAGTAAAATGAATGTGTAATTTATTTCAATATTTGCATGATGTGTCTGCTGCCTATCTAACTCATTACGATAAAATACCAACGTCGCTGTTTGCACATTCTTCTTGAAACTTCGCACATCGATCTATTTTAAAGCCAATGCTCCTCCTTGAATTTTTACACGATGTTTCACAATTGGCCTGCATATATGCATATGCTCCCATGCCCAAACTTGTATGCTATCCATGTTATTCGAAATAAATCTAGTAAGGTTGACTTTCTATATTTGTAAACTATGCGTACCTAAAGAACTGTGAAAAAACCATAAATGCTAGACATGCCTATCTTTGCACTCCTATCCAACTATGCATACATGTGAGCTAAAGCAGCAACATCCCAAGCCATTTGAGCACATTCTTCTATTCTCGTAAATAAACATGTATCTATTCGAATAAAATAATAGTATTAGTATGCATTAAAATCAAATGAGATACTCATGCTTAGGATTAAATATGCTTACCTGTGAGGGACTATATCTCCATTGCTATTTACGCGAACGCTGCATCCAATATGATAAAAAATCAGGGTCCTTCCACTACGTAGTGCTTCCTGCTCATCTTCAGTAGCTAGCAACGGATCATTATCTGCAAAGAAGGTCTCTCTGATCTATGACAACTTCATCTTACCACTCTTTATACCAGCGGGAATAACACCTAACAAGACGGAGCGGTTCATATAAAATCAGGATTTTTTCAGCCTTTACCCTATGGACCGCTCGATCTTGATCTCTATGATTTTGGAACAAAATAACCATGCCTATTCCCTATGATATATAGTCCGAAATAATATTTTCATACATAAAGTTTTATAGTCAAATGTAACTAACGAAAGGAAGATATTAGAAAAAAAATAAGATAACTAATAATAAAATTATTGAGATATACATTATAGCTACGGAGACATGTGGGGAAATGGATAGAGAGAGCAGTTGAAGAGATAAGTAAATAAACAACACTTCATATCCATATTATTAATCGTCTATTGTAATTTTTTATGGATTTTTTAAAGCACATTTTAACAGTCGATAATCATATATTGATATAATTGTGGTACAAATAGAAACACATGTAAAACTAATTTCAAATAAATAAAAATAATGAATGAACAATTTAATCTTTTTTATCTTATACTCTGTTGTTGTATGTAATCTTTTTTTTCCGGAAAATATACAAAATTTATAATATTCAATGTATGTTAGTTATTCGTATGGTTTATAATTGAAATAAACTGCATGCTTATAATTCAACTGACTAATTTTAATTTGTTATCAAAAGTCTTATTTAATAATGCTTGTGTATAAATCTTTTTTTAAAAAATTTAGTTTTATGATAAATATAAATTGATTGTTTCGTAATAAATGATTAATAATTGCTCTACACGAATTGATGTTTAACCATATCAATATAAATTTTCCAAAAATATTCTATTAACTTATTTTTTGTAAAAGAATATATAACATAATATCTTGCTTGATTTTTATACTTTTAAAAATACTATAACAAATATATTTCTTTCAACCCGCATGGAAGCACGGGTAAACGCACTTATTAGCATGTATAGCACTCCACGATATTTTCACACAAATTCCCACCTCTTTTAGAATTCAGACTTTCCCGCCTGTATAGCCAGCTTGACATGCCACTTGGATGGATCCTGACCGCTTACCCGAGCATCAAAGATCGACGTTCCACGTTGGCGATCCTCTCCTGCACTCATAGACCAATCAAAAGGCGCCTCACCGACCCCTATATAAACACAACGCCCGCCTCTCCCTCACATCTCACGTCTGCATACGAAACCCACAATCACACAGACATCTCCGCAGCCTTCGATCCCATCAACAATGGCGCCAAAGGCCGAGAAGAAGCCCGCGGAGAAGAAGGTCGCGGAGGCGGAGAAGAAGCCCGTAGAGGCAGAGAAGAAGCCCGCGGAGAAGAAGGGCAAGGCGGAGAAGCGTGCGGCGAAGTCGGAGGGCGGAGGGTCGGAGAAGACGAAGAAGAAGAAGAAGGCGAAGAGGAGCGTGGAGTCGTACAAGACGTACCTGTTCAAGGTGCTGAAGCAGGTGCACCCGGACATCGGCATCTCCTCCAAGGCCATGGGCATCATGAACAGCTTCACCAACGACCTCTTCGAGAAGCTCGCCCAGGAGTCCTCCAAGCTCGCCCGCTACAACAAGAAGCACACCCTCTCCTCCAGGGAGATCCAGACCGCCGTCCGCTTGGTCCTCCCCGGCGAGCTTGCCAAGCATGCCGTCTCCGAGGGCACCAAGGCTGTCACCAAGTTCACCAGTTCTTAGAACCATACCCCAAGGTCCCGTCTTGTTCGTTTTTGCTTATGAGTTTTTTGACTTGGGCGGTCTGTTTCATACGCTGGATGTAATGTAGAGAGGCTGTTCTAAAAATTATCGCTGATTTCTGGGTATTGTGCATCTCCTTTGATCAATTAGTGCTCTCTGTTTCTAAGAAAAGACTGCTATACATTTCTGTGCTTTTTTGTATCTCATCTATTATGATTCAGCTGTTTGCGGGTTTCTACGTCTTCTGCACCTTGTGGCTTCTGGACTTGTTTTTGGATCAAAGTGACCAGGTCTATGGAAGATTGTTAAATTGATGCCTTAACGTACGCCATTCAAAAGTTGATGTTGATGAAGATGCATGGCACTCTGTTTTTTATGTTCTTACACTATTTTTTCTTGAACCCCATCATGTTTCAGTGACCTTACAAGATAGCCTGGGTCAACGACCTCTCTGCAAAAAAAAGCTATTACTGGAACACTGTAGATATTGTCTATGCAGGATCGAGATCGTTCACCCGTTTGCAAACTGATACAAGTAGTACAATGGTACTTTTTATATCATTTCATCTAGTCACATAATAGATAAATGAATATTTCTTGTAGCATGGTTGTGATGGAATTTTTGAAAGAAGAGATCTTTTATTTCAAGTCTGATCTGATGGAGGAGTGAAGCAAAGAAAAAAAAATTGATGATTGTTGATCGTTCAGATGATCTTGATGAAACTGTATGACTGCCACCCAAAGGTATACTCTTCGTAATTGAACCTCACAGTTGTCTCATATTGTATGACATTGTAATTCATTCATCATCCCTGTAATCTTGCTCCGTCTACCCCACGAACCATACCGTTAAATTGACATATTTAGACTTAACTTCCTTGGATTAAGAATGAGTTAATCTAACCAATCCATGATTAGACGGTTAGAATTAACCAAGAAAAGAAAAAATAATTGTCCCTCTTCCCTTCGCTAATAGGTTCCTCTCCCACTACAACACCGAGGGGAGGCTCGGCTAGAGGAGGTTGGTGATGGACGGGTTCGGGTTCCACTTGAGGTTGGCAGGAGTTGATGGAGGCAGCCTGCGTTGGAGAAGGGCTAGAGCCTTCGAGTCGGGGGAGGCGATTAACAGTTGGGGCTTTGACTGTGGGGTGGGGGCTTCGCAGGTGGAGGTGGCAGGCATCGAGCAGGGGAGGGTCAGGAGGCGATGGGAGGGGTGTCGAGCGGGGGGGGGGGGGGGCTTTGATTGACTGGGGAGTGGTGGCTTGTAGCAGGAGAGTCGGTGGGGGTGCAGCGACGGGGACCGGGGGGGGGGGCTTCAAGCTGTAGCGGGTGGTCAACCATGGGAGGTGGGTTGGGGGGCTTCGAGTAGCGGGAGGGGGGGTGCTTTCGCAGGTGGAGGCACGATGGGACCTAGAGGGGGCAAGGGAGGTCGGGGGTGGGGGGGATTCGGGTGGCGGCGGGCCGGACGTGTTCAACTAGAGATGGAGGGTGAGAGGGAGTGGCACCTATCGTAAATTTGATAAGTAAAAGGGGTATCACGTAAAGAAGATTACAGAATCCGGTTAGTTTTAATGGTTAAATGGATTGGGGTTAACCAGAAGATCTTTACGGTAAAGCCACAAGTTTACGAGAGTGAGGAAGAAATTACGATGTTTCAAAGGTCGTAGAGGTCATTGACAGAAATTATAAAGTCTGTCGGGTCAAAATCAAAAGAACAAGAAGCAGAAAATCAGAGATAAATCACATGAATCTTTTGTATCGGTCCAGTAGAATTCCAACTAGCACTCCTTTACTTTTGTTCCAGATCTGCAGCTGATTCTATTATTAGTGGACTAAGAAACTAGTGTGAGAGAGTATATTTGTGCATGGAAAGTGAATAGGTGGCCGTTGCTACTTTTCTTTTCTTGATTGTATATGTAGAAAATGATACAGGCACACAATCAATCACAAGCACCTTTCCTTCTGTTGTATAATTTTACTTATCACACCTATTCCTAGTTTATAGTGTATACATTGAGCTATGTTTTTTTGATAAAATATCCTTTTGTTCTTTTCTCTCTTTGACGGAAACATTATACTCATTACTCATAAGTTCCATAATGTTGAAATATATGCCTTGAAGCACCAACCTTGTTACGATTCAATTACATTCTATAAACGGATCTTGGTCATGGACTTTTAGGATCTCATTAGAAATCATTTACCGCTTACTCGGATCTTGGTCATGGATTTTTAGGATTTCATTAGACTTCATTTACCGCTTACTCCTATATATATGTATTTTAAGGTTAAGACATTATCTGACAATCTTGTTCCGAGAGAACACTGGGCTCCTACGATTTTGTACAAATATATTCTATTTTTTCATCATAGTGGAACCTCTCTTTGACGGTGGTTTTTTCCCTGCTACACCAATAGCGTATTTCCACGTAAATCGTGCTTTCTTCGTGGTTGATTGTGTGTTCGTATCATCTTCTGCACAAACATTTCAGAATTCTACCAATCCAAGGTATCATTTCGATGATGATGAACAGAACTAGGAGGCTCTTCTGGAAGCTGCATCGATATATACCATTCCAAAAGATACATGCCTTCAGTAAATAGAAGAAGCCATCGGAACAGTTACATAGAGGTAGCAGTAATTATAAACATGAATCACCTAGCATGCTAGGGCACAGACTCAAACATAATCCTCTCCCTTTACAGTCTCCATTGACAGGATTTGCGACCACATAACATATAAGTTTGATTAACATTTTTTAACAAGCTATGAAGTGGTATTGGAAATGAGAGTTAAAGCAATCTCCTATTAGAATCTATGGTCAACCAATCTAATAAAAACCATAGAAGTTATCACCAATCCATTCAGCAACAAAACTGTCCAAACTTATCAACAATCCTTTCCAACCTGCAATTTCCACAGAGGATAAGTTGTTCATTCATCCAATCTGGAAGATCTAAAATTTTCCTTTCACATACCCATTTGATGCAATGGTCTCCTGTCATATCGTATCTGGAATCTCATACCAGGTATTGCATATGTTCAAATATTTTGTTAAGAGAGAACATCATCCTATGACAGTTAAGAGAGGTCAAACATGGGGATGCGAGAATTTTCAGCCGATCAATATCTACAAAGAGACGGAGTTAGCAAACGACAAGATGCAGCATAAGTTACTGATTGCGATCATAGTTGCAATGCGAAGTCTCTGACGATGCAAAAAACTCCACATAAAAAACAATCCTCTAAGCGACTGTCAAAGTCCATAAATAACTATAATACATTAAATTTCGCGGCAATCAATGATTATGTCATAGTTGTGTGACAGATTAGAAATGAACACACATGACTAAGATGCACGTGTTAGAAAATACCAGTCTAAACATAGAATAAGAGCATAGTGGCTGTAATTCCACCCACATTGAACTGAGCAAAAATATTCTTTCAACCTCAATCACTAAACATAATGTCGTCTAAATTACAAGTTAAAGCACAAAACATACATCTATGAAAGGGATTCAACACAGACCAGGTTCCACCTATGTCAACTTGGATCGAGTTACGTAACCTATTCTTGCTTACAAGTAACAAAAAAGGCATTCAGATAATAAAGATGGAAGCACTCAGGTCGTATATCTATACAAGATCTTGTCTCTCCAAAACAAAAGTTGCATCTCAACAGGGACACCAAATCATACATGTGACTGAAGCCTCCTGCTCCTTGCTCCATAAATCTGCACGTTCATCCCAGGGAGCCGTATAAAACTTGCCCTTTATTATGAAAGAACCAGAAGATTGAATAAATAATGATCCAAGATCACATTATGAATCTATTTTCCCGTCATTTAGTTCTTGAAAGAATGCCTTTGATGACTCATATGCAGACCAACAAATAGCAGCAGCCGGAGCATGAAACAGCATTCTGGGTTTCCAGCCTCGCAGCAGGCCGGTGTAACCATCCCTTTTCACAATGATTTTAATTACCTCTCCTATTGAGGTGCTTGAAAATCTGTCACAGCCGCACACACCCTGCACCACATCCCAAATTGAGGGAAGAATGAGCGGAAAGAGTTAAAATGCAACCGCAAGATAAAACTAAGGAACATAGCTGTCGATTTCAAAGTGAGTTGATAAAGAGGGTAGCCCAGTGCATATTAGATTTATGATATGCAATATGACTACTTTCTTTTGCACAAGAGTTTGTTTCCATAGCCCTTACCAGGACGGCTTGATCACAACTTGTGAAAGTTGTGTCAAAGCTCCTTTTCTCAAAATTAAGTTAAAAAAAAATAAATTACAGACAGGCCTATGATATGCAATATGACTACTTTCTTTTGCACAGAGTTTGTTTCCATAGCCCTTACCAGGACGGCTTGATCACAACTTGTGAAAGTTGTGTCAAAGCTCCTTCTCCAAAAATTAAATTAAAAAAATAAATTACAGACAGGCCTACTGCAGTTGGATATAGCAAAAGGGAAACTACATTGCAGACAGAGTATTGTAAATTCTTTCAGCCTTTTTGTCACACCATATTTTCCAAAGCCATTGAGGGCATCTAAATCATGAGCAGTATATTTCTTATTGTAAATCTCCATGTTAGAAAATGGAGAATGCGGAAGCATATCAGAATAAATAAATAAAATTTGGAGGAACGCACGGATTTTAATGTGGAACCCCACTCCTTAAGGAGCAGGATGAGACCACGGGAGAAGGCCTCAAAGGGCCATATGCTTCATTGCATTTTCTCTCAATGGATACAGGAGGTCTGGGGCTCCTTATATAGCCTCCGCAGAGCCTCCAAGTCCCACCACTGGTAGATGCGGGACTGATCATATGGATGGGGTAATGGATCTAGGAGGGATCCATTTACCCATCTCCCTCATATATGACGCATACAACTTATACTGCTTGGGGGCTGTCGCCAGGCGCTGGCCACTGAAGCTGCTTGGGGGCTGTCGTGATGTGCGGCTGAAGGATTGGGGTTGCTTGGAGAAAGCCGCTGTCGACGCGAGATAAGAGTGCGGTGCGCCGCTAGGGAGAGATGCAGCTGCGTAGGGAGGAGCCCGAGCTCCGTCTGTGCGGCTAGAGTGACTGCAACGGGAGGTTTCGGGGCTACTTGCGTGCGGTTGTGCAGCCCTAGTCAGCTGGATGGCAACGCTGCCATGGGAGACTGGGGTTGAGGGCGGCGCCGCCTGCTGGAGATGGTGAAGCCGATCGGGTGCGCAAGGAGGCGACGCCTGGAGGCTGCAAGCACGGTGCTGAGCTCACCGATGTGCTGCTAGAGGAAATCACAGGAAGGAGGCCGCCACTTTGGAGCATCTGCATCGCCTGGGCGCTCGTGGGGTATGGAGGTGGCGATCGTCGACCTAGCGCTGGATGCTGCAACATCAACTTGAACATGAACATCTAGGGTTTAAACAAAACCCTAGATCTCAAACTTCGAACATGAAAAAAGATAAAATTACCAAATTCGAATCTCGAACAAATGGAAAACTATCTCCGCAAGAATCGAACCCTCTCTGATACCATGCTAGAAAATAGAGAATGCAGAAGCGTATCAGAATAAAGAAATAAAATTTGGAGGAACACATGATTTTAACGTGGAACCTTACTCCATAAGGAGCGAGATGAAACCACGGGAGAAGGCCTCAAAGGGCCATATGCTTCATTGCGTTTTCTCTCAATGGATACAGGAGGTCTGGGGCTCCTTATATAGCCTCCACAACGCCTCCAAGTCCCACCACTGATAGATGTGGGACTAAACATATGGATGGGGTAAATGGATCCAGGAGGGATTCATTTACTCATCTCCCTAGTATATAACGCATACAACTTATACTCCAACACTCCATATCAACACAAATCGATCTATTTCCCCTGGTTAACTTGCCATCCATGTCACTCTATCTTATTTAATTTATTGTTTAATCCTTAATGGGTCACATCACACACATGCGCGCGCACAGGAAGGCCACCTCCATTTTGTAGAAAACACCAACACTTGAGTAAAATAAGTAAACAACTTGTATTATAACTACTCATTCTAACACAAAACGTAAATACAAAATTGCACAGTGTATTTTTTACCAAATACAAACATCAAAACTGCACATTATAATATATATATTTTTTACTTATTTTACTAAAGGGTGGATTTTTTTACAAAAATGGAACGGTCTTCCTGAACCCAGGAAGGACCATCTCCCATTTGGAGTCCAACACCCCCCCCCCCCCACACACACAACCCCACCCCTTGCTATTTTCTCAGGGATAATTGGAGTTTCCTTTTCTGGGTGTAGGGGCATATGCACACCGCAATAGTTTCCTCAGAAGATCGACTACTAAGGAATTCTACATATGCAATAAAATTCTACTCCAAATGCATGCACACAACTAAATAAAGAATCCAGGTTAACTCTAAGTATGTTCCACATTCCTCCTCTATCAAACCCTAGTATCACTGTCATATTCTTTTTATGGAAGAAAAACTTATTATAATCCTAGTACTGCAAAATAGAGGAAGCAGGGCACTGCAGCTTGAAATTTACAAATATGTTGAGACTCACAGCAACAACAACAAAGTCTTTTCCCACAATTAAGTAGAGTCGGCTACATGGATTTTTTGCCTCCATTCAGATCAATTTTTGGTCATTCTCGAACTTAAATCCAACAATATGAATTACATCCAACAAATATGATGAGACTAATAGAATTAATGCCACAATAATAAAGATCAAAGATATGAAGCAACTAATCTGCCGTTTCGGCAAAAGTACCAAATTTCTACAACATTAATATCAAACAAGATGCAGAAAGGTAATTGTAGTATTTCCAGCAGGTTGACAGTGAAAGTGGCTAGGTGGTATCACTGCCGGTTCTGCTCTAGCAGCAGGGCATATAGAATGCTCATAATCAAGGGTTCCGATACATGTTAGTTCCATCCCACAGTTGAAAAAACAAGTTCTCCCAAAATACGAGTCAAGCTCTTGTCCTTTACCAAAGGATGATTATTAGTGTCTAGTAGTCATCAAGTAATTCCCTTAATAATTTTCCAGGAGTTGCAAGAATATTCTTTTTACAACTAAATGTATACCAATAGGTCCACTTTAGCAAGCAGAATGTGGTTGGGGCGCTAAAATCTCCATTATTTCCGCCTTTTCAAAAGACATCTGAATATTTATTTATTCATGATGTGTTTTTTAGGGTATAGGCATTCGACCATATAAGTTTTACATACAATTTCCCGTGAGACAGAACTTCTCTGCACAAAGCTATTCACATGGAAAACCACAAAGTCCATGGAATCACATAAAATCCTGCCCGCTATCTCCAAGGCCATAAAGAAGTGCCGATAAAAGATGCCCAAAAAAACCTCGGCACTAAATATGTCGACCCAATCCACATCTACCTCCCTCCAATCATCTTGAGCAAAGCAGCACAAAAGAATAATTTTGGCTCCCTCTGGCAACAGATGCAGGTCATAATTAATATCCATTGTATGAAATAGATGCACCCTAAAAACCTTCACCATCACCTTAGACATTTGTAGCGACACACATGAAGATTTTTTCTCATGATCTAGATATCATGATATATCAGCAATATATCCCAAGATATATTATTTCAGTGTTTGGGGATCCATAAAATCATTGATCTCCTTCTCCCGGGTAACAACCAATATATTGGAAATATATCATCTCGTATCACAGTATCAGCGAAATTAGAAGCTTTTAGTGTAAATTTTCCACCATTTGACCGATATGGTTAATATTGATGCTCTCTTATAGATATAACCTATACTGCTTGTTGCAAGGAAAGAAGTTAGGAAGGCAACTTCTGATTTTTTGAGCTTTTAAAGATTAGTTTTTTAAGGATTTTGTAAAAGCCAGTCCAAGTATTTATACATTCAAATACCCTCCAATCCACCTCTACCTCAATCCAAACATCGAGTAAAGTGGCACAAAAGAAAAAGATTTTGGCTCCCTCTGGCAAAAGATGCAGGTCATAATTCATATACATTTGCATGAAATAGATGCACCCTAAAAACCTTCACCATCACCTTAAATCTTCGTAGCGGCATTTTTCTCATGATTTTAGATATCATGATATATCAACAATATATCACAAGATGTAGTGGTTCTCGGGGATCCATAACATCATTGATCTCCTTTTTTGCAGTAACAGCCAATATTATTGGAAATATATCGTCTCATATCACAGTAATCGCTGAAATTAGAAGCATTTAGTGTAAATTTTCCACTACTTGACCGATATGGTTAAAATATCGATGCTCTCTTATAGATATATGTTGGAGTATTCTTTGTATGCGTCATGAGTTGTAGCAGGCTATATAAGGAGAAGATCCATTTACCCCATCCATGTGTTTAGACCCACATCGTCTAGTGGTGGGACTTGAAGGCTCTGGGAAGGCTATATAAGGAGCCCCAGACCTCCTGTATCCATTGAGAAAGTTAATAGACAAACATGCCCTATTTGAGGGCTTCTCCCGTGGTTTCATCCCGCTCCTCACGGAGAAGGTTTCCACGTAAAATCATGGTGTTCCATGTTTATGTTTCTTGTTCTTATGCTCTGTTTTATCATTCCGCTTCCGCTTTCTATTTTCTTAACATGGTATCAGAGCGGGTTCAATTCTCGAGGAAATTTTTCTTGAAGATTTAATTTTGTTCGAGATTCGATCATATAGATTGATTATGTTCCAAGATCATTTTTTTATTGTTCAAGTCATAAATTCGAGGGTATTCAGAAGCCCCATTTTTTATGAAGATTCCTGAAGATGAAGAGGGTTCCGCGAACCCTAGATATGGTTTTGCATCTTTCAGTTGGCGCTCCAAAATCTATAGCAGCATCAACAACATCCAAGGCGATGCCTCTCGTTGCATGCAGCAACAACCTCCTCTCAGCGCTATCTCTTCACGCATCTCCCAGGCGCGGGCGGCGCAGAAGAACAGGCTGACGCGACCCTCGCGTTCCCCCTCCCGCGCAGCCCAGCATGGCGGCGATGTTCAAGAAGCCCAGCCACCACTGCGCATCAGAGATCCAGGCAGAAGCCGTGCCCCTCTAGAAGCCGCATCTAGATGGCGACATGAACACGCATGGCCCCTCACCTGCCTCCATCTCGGCGGAGGCACTCAAGGCGATGGCGATGCCTCACGCTCTAGATGTACGCGCATACTTCAGCAGCGCCTGCAATTCCTCAGATCCAGGCGACCATCTCCCTACAAGATCTGAGGCGGAAACCAATCCTCCACGATCTGAGGCTCCACTCCCTCCTGCGAAACCTCCAGGCGAGGTCTCCTTTCCTCGCGCGTTTGCCCCCAACCGTGCGAAGGCAGCTCCACGTGCGCAGCTCCTCTCCAGGAGCTCCATCTGGCGCAGGCGGCGAGGAACATCCAAGGCGGCGGCAGTTTGTGTTTCCAAGAGGGTTGCCCGTTGGGAACTCTAGGCTTCTATGGGAATAAAGGCCCGATGGCCCTTTCTTTTATTTTAAAAAAATGAAATGAGTGATAAGAAAAGTAGAGGCCTATTTGAGCGTGTTTCAAAAAAAATCAAAAGAAAATGAGAGAGGGGAGAAAGCATGCCAACAGGCCACTTAAAAAAATAAGAGAGGAGCTTGTTTTTTAAAAAAACGAAGGAAAATGTAAAAAAAGGGGGTCACAAAGTTTTCAAAAAAAATTGATTAAAAAAAGAGGCTCGTACATTTGAAAATCCGTACACATTAAAAAAAAGGGAGAGCTGTAAAAAAATGAAGCGGCCAAACGTTATCCATGTTTTTGAGAAGCCGAAAAAATCGGCTTATTCATGTTCTATTTTGTCCCCATTATTTTGTCTTCTCCCAAACTTGTCGACGTCACATTTTCCGACAAGTATGGGAGAAAGGGTGATGCAAAATGAAATTTGACGATGGCGGGAAAATAACTTATTTGATGGTGGAGATATTTGGTGGGGAAGAAATGGAAAGGTTAAGGAGAGAAGCTCGTCGGAAAAACGAGGGATTTTGGAGAAGAGAATCGCGGAGATCGCGTTGGGGAGGAGAGAGACGAGAGAGGAATAAATTGGAGGGGTTGAGAGAAGAAGCTCGTCGGGAACACGAGGGGTTTGGAGGAGAGAAACGTGAAGACCACGTGGGGAGAGAGAGACGAGAGAAGGAGAGAGATAAAATCTCAATTTTTCATATCACTGAACTTACTAAACAACTAGTCTATCATCCCTTTATATAGGAGGGATGAGATTACAAAAATAGAAACTCAAATTCAAATTCAAACTAATTATCGTAATTTGACTCTAACCGACTAATTTGAAATTCAAATTGAAACTAACTACTTTAGAAATCACACACGATCTCTTATTTTAAAATAAAATTACGACGACTCAAAATAAACGTAAATAAAATTAACGGATAAAAAGTAGATAAAAATGCGGCCCTATTTCTCCAGTTCACGCTGCATCAATTCTCCTCCGCTTAAAAAAATTCGTCTCCCGACGAATTGTTGGATCTGCAGGCTTGGAGGTGGATAAATCCGAATCAACGTTCCCAAGCATCCCATGGAAGAACTGGGGTCGGCGCGAATGTCTGGACGGATCGTCAGATCGTGAGGACGATCTGTAGGCCATGCTCTGATACCAAATGATGCAAAATGAAATTTGACGATGGCGGGAAAATAACTTATTTGATGGTGGAGATATTTGGTGGGGAAGAAATGGAAAGGTTAAGGAGAGAAGCTCGTCGGAAAAACGAGGGATTTTGGAGAAGAGAATCGCGGAGATCGCGTTGGGGAGGAGAGAGACGAGAGAGGAATAAATTGGAGGGGTTGAGAGAAGAAGCTCGTCGGGAACACGAGGGGTTTGGAGGAGAGAAACGTGAAGACCACGTGGGGAGAGAGAGACGAGAGAAGGAGAGAGATAAAATCTCAATTTTTCATATCACTGAACTTACTAAACAACTAGTCTATCATCCCTTTATATAGGAGGGATGATATTACAAAAATAGAAACTCAAATTCAAATTCAAACTAATTATCCTAATTTGACTCTAACCGACTAATTTGAAATTCAAATTGAAACTAACTACTTTAGAGATCACACACGATCTCTTATTTTAAAATAAAATTACGACGACTCAAAATAAACGTAAATAAAATTAACGGATAAAAAGTAGATAAAAATGCGGCCCTATTTCTCCAGTTCACGCTGCATCAAAGGGGGAGTATGATGTAGAGTCACATGTCTTCTTCCAGACTTAGAGATTCGTCAGACCATCCACATGTTCAGACTCTACAGTTTTTCAGATGAAGATTTTCATGCGCAATTCCAGACTCGAAGTCCAGATTCCGAGTCCCAGTTTGATGCGCAGATGTTCAGACTCGACAGATTGGTCAGAGTCCAAGTTCGAGACACTCCATGATGAGAGGCTCATTTTTCGAGTTCTCCAAAGAGACTCAGTTTTCAGACATGCACATGTATGCGGTCATTTCCAGATGAGTACTTATATGCCATCATTGTCAGAGGTCCCCATCCGTTCTTGATTGTTTCGGCCAGAGTTTTCATGTGAGTCATAGGGACTCCAGAGTAGAGGACCATTCCCTATGCCACGTTGGCAAGGGTTTTCATGTGGTATCATAGGTACACCAGAGTAGTGCACCATTCTCTGTGCCAGATGGGAGATACCCGGTTCTCCGACGAGGAGACTTTTTCAGACTCCATTCTCCAGCGACCATGGACTCCGACGAGGATTGCACAGCCACGACCCTTTTTTTTCAGTTCGGCCCTTTTCAGAGATGGAGTAGTTGTCCACATTATTGTGGCGGGCCAGAGTACTCCGACGAGGAGACTCATTTCCAGTTGCAGCGACTCTGACAGGCGCAGTTCAGAGCGCATGCTCTCCGACGAGGAAATTCATAAGACTCACACTCTAGCCCGTTCGTCCTCCTCACCTGCACGGCATGAGAAGCAACGCCCTCGACTGCAGCAGTGTGTGCGTTGGGTTGATATTGTCCGTAGTGTCATGTAGCATTGAGTTGAGTTTATTTCTATTTGTCTAAGCTGAGCATTGCATGCTCCAGCTTGAGGGGGTGTTGGAGTATTCGTTGTATACGTCATGAGTTGTAGCAGGGTAATGGATCCTAGAGAAGATCCATTTACCCCATCCATGCGTTTAGTCCCACATCGTATAGTGGTGGGACTTGGAGGCTCTGGGAAGGCTATATAAGGAGCCCCAGACCTCCTGTATCCATTGAGAAAGTTAATAGACAAACACACCCTATTTGAGGGCTTCTCCCGTGGTTTCATCCCGCTCCTCACGGAGTAGGGTTCCACGTAAAATCATGGTGTTCCATGTTTATGTTTCTTGTTCTAATGCTCTGTTTTATCATTCCGCTTTCGCTTTCTATTTTCTTAACAATATAACCTATATTGCTTGTTGTAAGAAAAGAACTTCGGAAGGCAACTTCTGATTTTTTTGAGCCTTTAAAGATTAGTTTGTTAAGGATTTTGTAAAGGCCACTCCATGTATTTATGCATTTTTCGGACGTGAAATTTTGCCTCCACTTCTTACAAAGGAAATCACACATCTCTACAATTAGCCAAGGCATATCTACGTAGATAGATATTGATTAAAAAAAATACCTACATAGACATCTCACACATGTCAATATATCACTAGTTGTTAGAAATATGGATTAGACTCTCCACTTGGAACTGATCGTCTTTGATACAAGTAAATTGTCTAATTTATTTAATGCATCTTCTTTTTATTTCAAATTTGTGGTTATCACGAATGTGCATTCTATTGTACTAGCTTGTTTGTTTGTTTGTTTCTGATGCCGCTTAGCATAGTGTGTGTACCTACTACCTAGTATGCGATCTAATGTATTATTAATGTTATACATACACACCTTCATGCCTATGAGAGTGTATTTGTATATTATTTACCAAAGAACTAAGATGACCTTAATTTGAAGAAAAAACATTTTTGAGTTTTACGAGGTTTCCACTAACATCTTTTACAATATCCTGATATATCCCCAATGTATCTCTTTCCAAGCATATACTAATATGAGATCAATATCGATATTTCAAACCTTGTGGACGAGAATCGGTCATGTAAACTAGAAATTTTATATATAGAAAAGAACCTGACCTGATATTGTTAAAAGAATGGGATCAGAACTCAGAAGTAGCTCGATAGAAAGACAATTCAAAGGTGTGATAAAGGAAACCATTCAGCTGCAACTACTGTATATATGGGGGATTTATTGACATGCCAAGATGACCCACTAGTCGCTATTAACTGTTTTTTAGACGGATATTCAAAATATACAACCTAGATTCGACAACTTTTACGTATTCCTTTGAAACTTTTGCATTTAGGTCCATGCTCTTTGGACTTCGCAACACTTTCGTGACGTTCGAAAGGTATGTGATAGTAATTTTGCAAACATGGTAGGAGATTTCATAGAGGTGCTCATGGATAGTTTTTCGATCTTCAAAGATGATTTCATCTCCTTTTGGGATCTTAAATCCGGGTCTTCAAAAGTGCATTGAGGGAAACATGGTATTGTCGTGGGAGAAGAGTCACTTCAAAGTAACACTCTTTCTTATCACTCTGTCAAAGGGTTAATTGCAACATGGACCATTGCCCTTCCCAGATCATGTTGCTGCCAAACCACCCTTTTAAAGGTCTGATGTTTTCTCAAAGTTATAAGCTTTAATGCTATATAGAATGAGGCAAACCCCAATTCCTCCACCTCATGGCTCCTCCAAACCTCCTACATCATCTCCTTGAATTCATGATATTCATCTTTCAACATCCCAACCCTGTAAAACTCGAAATAAGATGTGCAACCCATCTCCTGATTTCACAAACAATGTATGATTAAAAAAAGATCACTGACAATAAACGTTTGTTGCAACATTGCAGATGATAAAAGGAATCTATCTAGCCGCAATCTCAAGGAAAGCTTCATCAATATACCTACAATTGGACACATCAAAACTCCAGCAATAACTACCGAACAAGACCAAAATTTCAATAACAACTTATTTTGCCCTCTTGAGTCACTATATCAGTCCTCAACTAAAATGGTCACCCTAAAATTCGCATCGACCACCCAAGGAGAATGTGGAAACTTACTTCTCACCTCTCTTTACTCCATCTGCATCTCCTCATACAAAGCCATTCTACTCAGTCTGCACAACCCCATTGCCACAAAATGAAAGTAATTTCCTTATTCTTAACGAGATAAATATGATTTTGCTCCTCATCAACATGTCCATAAACTCAAAAAGCTCTGATTCCGACCAACAAGCAATCCACCCAATCTCCATAAGAGGGCTCTGCTCTGAATTCTGTCAACCTGGTTTTCTTCACACCACTATAGAGTTTCGTGCCCCATCAAAGTCTACCAAAAGACCATAAATAGTATCCACTCACTAACATGCCCCACCGTCGCCTTGCTCTCAAAGTTCCACGAGACCCCCACATGCTCAACAAAAAGACTTTCAACATCACAAATAATCATGCCCCCTAGCTCTATGAGCATACACATGCTTTCTGACAGCCTGTCGAGCAGTCACTCCTCCGGGGGATCCTCCTCCCTCATTGTACTCAACGACTTCATTTTCACCTCCCAAGCTCCCTAGATTCTTTCACCAACCGCCTCCTACACGCGACACCCACTTCCCCTTCTCACTGAACAAAAACTCCCCTCAACACAAAATCCACCACCCATTTCCACATGATGCCTCTTGTACACAACCTTCTGAAGACCATTCACCATGACCTCGTCAATCTGATCAGAACAACCATCGGGAAGCCACTTCCCCAGTCGTGAGCATCCTCAACCCTCACCGCCTCAATAGACCCAATGTGGCATTTAGAGCACATCAATGAACCGCCCCAATTGCTACACTTAAGCCCCTGATAAATGAAACCTTCCCCGAGCTCGCCATTACTCCGCTCTCTGAAAGATCCAGCATTACTACCTCAAATAGAGAGGGATCCAGTCTGCTAACTGATCATGTTGGCCAACTCATCTTCCCTTGAGCACCTACTTTATAAGAGCTAAAGCAAATCCGTCCAGCTGAATCCTCCGTCCTAGAATCGAATAAAAGGGGGATGGTGTATAAACCCACAAATAACCCGATTCCAACCCCTATCAAACAACAATCACCCAGATTCGAAATGAGTCACAAAATCGTGCCTAACATAATCCACATGCATCTCCTATAGAGAGAGAGAGACACGACCTGGATCAGGGAACAAGTGTCCAACACTAGAGGCTACTTGGAGCAAGAGATTGCCAAATCCCTTTAAATAGCATGTCCAGTCCTCAAATCCTGCACTCTTCGCCAAAAACCACTCTTCTCAAAATGGAAGCGGAGATGCCACCCCACCCTTACACTGACTACAGGACCATCCTCTACACTAAACTGTCTGATCTGCCAACAACACCTTGATAAACACACACCCACTCTAAAAGGGAGGAAGATCAATAGTCATGCCTCCGCCCGAAGGACAATCTCGATTTCTAGCCACGATGGTCTCCCCAACCCCAGTCCACGACCCGTTGAAAATGTCTAATTGACCTTAACAGTAGCTGGTGAAGTTGAATGCGAGCCCAACACCCAGAATTAAACCAGAAATGCAGGCAGCGAAGGAGAAAAATGGGCGGGTTTGTCAAGAAGAAAATGGTAGAGCTTAAACAAAGAGAGCCGCTAAAAGTAATCGAGGGGAGAAAGGGGAAGCTAAAGCATCTTGGATGATGCAATATTTCTCAAATTGGCAGGGCAAATCAAATTGAATTAGATGGCTGATTTGGAGAATCTTCAAATTAAGGAATTTCATCCTCAATTAGTTAATTTCTATTAATTGCATATTTTATTTAAATAAATTGAGATTGTTATCTCAACTTTTGGTAGATAAAATTAGTTAGAGTCAAATTAGGATAAAGGTAGATTCGAAGTTTTATTCAAATCAATTAGAGTCAAATTAGGATAAGTTGGGATTTGAATTTTAATTTTGCTTTCTATTTTTGTAATCTCATCCCTCCTATATAAAGGGATGATAGTCTATTGTTTTAGCCAAGTAAGATTACATGAATTGAGTTATCTCTCTTTATCTCTCTTGTTATTCTCTCTCTCTCTCAACATGTGCTTCACGATTCTCATCCCAAAACCCCGCGCAACCGGCGCGTTATCTTCTTTCTCCTTCCCCTTTTTATATTTCTTCCAGCAAAATTATTTTCTCTACCGTTGCAAAATTCTATTTGCATCGTTTGGTATCAGAGCATGGAAACCGAATCGTTCCTACGATTCAACGATCCTGTCGAGTATTGGCGTTTGCAACTCAATCTGAGCCGCCTATCTCATGGCCCGCAGGCTCGTTCGCATCAACGGAAATTCAAGCAACGCCTTATATCAAGCTTCAAGATTCAAGCATGGCTGGATGCGCAAATCAATGAAGATTCGCCCATCGACAACAAAAATCAGATCGTCACAGCCTTTGTGCAACCCGATTTTGAGCAAGAAACGAAAGGTATTTTCAATCTCAATGAAGATTTTACAGTTACAGTTATTGTAGAAGGAAGCAACAAAGACTCAGGGCCCATCTTTGACGAAGATTCCGTGGTGGGGAAGGCGAAAATCTCAATATATTCGCAGACGAACTTGCTGTCCAGAAAAACGCGGATCCCCTATATGACGAATGCAACGCGGAGGAGCATGTTGATCTCCTTGGGATCCCCTACAAGCAACCCACATCTGCATGCCAGCCCTATATCACATTCTCGGATGCGTCCTCGAGTCAACGCTATGAGCCATGCTGCCTTCCTCGAAGCCCTCGGGCGTGCGACCACCACCACCTTGCATGCGGCTCGCACAACCGGTATCTCCATCGCTGCGAGTGGCATCAACAAGTCTTGATGCCCCATGAAGCCTCCCTCACACGGAGGCTCGATCACATGATCACGAAGAACCTTCGTCGGGGTCTCCCTCCATGTCGCTGCTACCGTACGGACTCAAGGCATCATCGTGGAGCCCCCTCGTGCTGTCATACTCTACGCTGTCGCTGTTGGGACCCTAAATCTAGGGCTCAGCGCCGCCACAGGCGGCACTATCACCTTCCATGAAAGAAGCCAACGAGGGTTGGAGGGTCCTCCTCAGTGGATCCCTGGAAATAAGGGAAGTAAATGGAAAAAAATGCGGAAAAACCCAACCCCATACAAGTTTTTATGAGAAGGTCAAAAGAAAGGAGGCCCCTTGCAAAATATGTTTAAGTGAAGGGGTACGAAAATTGCAGACACTCTCCAATTGAAAAAAATTACAAACGTAACGTTGAAAAGGATGTGATTGGGGGTTTCGAAGCTGTAATTTCAACATCGAACTCTCCACCGACGGAACGGGGAACGAGCAATTCGTCGGAAGACGATTTTTTCAAGCGGAGGAGAATTGATGCAATATTTCTCAAATTGGCATGGCAAATCAAATTGAATTAGATGGCTGATTTGGAGAATCTTCAAATTAAGGAATTTAGTCCTCAATTAGTTAATTTCTATTAATTGTATATTTTATTTAAATAAATTGAGATTGTTATCTCAACTTTTGGTAGATAAAATTAGTCAGAGTCAAATTAGAATAAAGTTAGATTTGAAGTTCTATTCAAATCAATTAGAGTCAAATTAGGATAAGTTGGGATTTGAATTTTGATTTTGGTTTCTATTTTTGTAATCGCATCCCTCCTATATAACTATTATAAAGGGATGATAGTCTATTGTTTTAGCCAAGTTAGATTATATGAATTGAGTTATCTCTCTTTATCTCTCTTGTTATTCTCTCTCTCTCTTTCAACGTGTTCTTCACGATTCTCATCCCAAAACCCCGCGCAACCAGCGCGTTATCTTCTTTCTCCTTCCCCTCTTTTTATTTCTTCCTCCAAAATTATTTTCTCTACCGTTGCAAAATTCTGTTTGCATCATTGGAGAAAGGGGATGTTAGCGGTGCTATCCAAACAATCATAAAAATACAACCTTGTTAGAAGATCATCAAAAAAGCAAGTGGTCCCCGATACTTTGGTTGCATAACTTGCATGCTTTCTTTTTATCTTGAAAGAAGAGAATCATCGATATTTAAATAAAACGAGTTTTGTTCAAGGCAAGAAAACATCAGAGTTAATGTACTTCTCATTGAGACATCAGCTAGTACCGCCAAATTAAGATCTTTGTCTCAACCACGAAAAAACTGACAAGAAAAATACAGGGACATATCTTGTTGAACACAAACAGAGTCAACAAAGTTTCAAGCATAGTGACCTTGGATGCCTTTGACAATGGGAAAATAACGAAACCAATATAACACGGTGAATGATCGATTTGAGTATAAAGCTTCTACTGCAACAAAGAAGATCAAGCAACCATCACACTATGCTGTCTTTTCTCGTTATTTGGATCAGACTTTCATGAAAATTGGCACAGTTCAAACTAATTATTTTATTGCAATTTAATTGTACTTTTTATTTTTTTTGTAAAATAATCAAAAGTCACATCATTTTGATAGATGCAATGATGAAGGAATCGAGGTGAAGATTGGTGACGATAACATTCAGAAGAGGGATTTTGTTAGATACTTGGTAGCTATTTTGCAACATGATGAGGAAATTGATGGAGATGTTACTCATAGAATAAATGCAGGCTGGCTAAAGTGGAGAGGAGCCTCTGATGTTCTCTACGATAAGAAAATTCCTTTGAAAATCAAATGAAAGTTATACAAAGCAACCGCGAGACCTGCTATGCTATATGGATCTGAATGTTGGCCTATGAACCATAGACATGTGTAGACAATGGCAGTAGCAGAAATGAAAATGCTAAGGTGGATGTGCGAACACACACGTAACGATCGGATTCAGAATGATACAATCAGAATGAAAGTGGGTGTAGCTCCGATCGAGGATAAGATGCAAGAAAACCGCTTAAGGCGGTTTGACCATTTGCAAAGGAGGTCAGTTACCGGTTAGGAGATGCGAATTTTGAAATGTTGAGCCTGTTAAGAGAGGGCGAGGAAGACTCAAGAAGTATTGGAATGAGACTATACGAAGGGATCTTAATTTTTTGGATCTAAGTCCAAGAATGACTCAAGATAGATCTGAATGGAGACAAAGAATCCATGTAGCCGACCCTACTTAATGTGGGAAAAAGGCTTTGTTGTTGTTGTCGAACCAAACGCCGCAACCTTTGGATGTATCTTTTGGATTTCGATGTGTCTTTTAGGTGAAAGGTTGTGATGCAGCGTAAAAAGGAAACATAGGGCTGCATTTATTTAAATTTATATCCGTCAATTTTATTTACGTTTATTTGAGTTGTCGTTTTGTTAATTAAATAAACGAGATCGCCTGTGATCTCAAATAATTAGTTATAGATTTGAATTTCGAAATTAGTCGGTTAATTGGTTAGAGTCAAATTAGGATAATTAGTTTTCGATTTGAAATTTGATTTCTATTTTTGTAATCTCATCCTTCCTATATAAAGGGATGGTGGTCCATTGTTTTACTCAGTTCAATATTGATAAAAATTGAGATATTATCTCTCTTCTCCCTTCTCCTTCTCTTTGGTCGTGGTCTACACGCCTTCTCCCCTCCATCCCCTCGTGTTCCCGACAAGCTTCTTCTTCTCAACCCCTCTAATTTATTCTTCCACCAAAAATCCACCGTTCGAATAGTTATTTTCACCGCCGAAAAATCCGATCCGCATCATTTGGTATCAGAGCATAGCATCTAGGTCGTCCTCACGATCTAGCGATCCCTCTCGTCAATCGCGCAGAAGGTCCAACGAATCTCGCCCCAACGATCGTGCATGGCGTGCTGAGATTAAACAAACACTGTCGAATATGCTCCAAGTTCTGTCGCAACATAGAGAATCATGGACGCAACAAATACAAGAACTCATCGCCCAGCGAGACGGTAGAACTTTCGTCCAATTTCCTGATGAAGAGAGCCAAGGAAACTGCACCGTCCACAACGATTCGCTCGCTGTCCAAGTATATTCTGATTCGCAAAAGCTGTAAGAATTGATCAACAACCCATCTACGACCCTATCACAAACCTCCCCTGCCCCACCCCTGTCACCAACCCCTCCCCTCGCGCATCCGCAAAACCCCCTCCAGCGTTTCCCTTTACCACCCGTGCCTCCCTCCACCGAAACCCCACCATTCCCCGGACCGCCACCACCCGATTCACAGCCCCTTCTTCCTCCTGCCGCCCACTGCGCCCCTCCGCTCGTTTCCCTCGCTCGATGATACCCTTCCCTTGCGAGGCCGCCACGCAACACCTCTCGCCCCGTCGCCCCAGGACCCATCGCAACACCCCCCCCCACCCCAGAACTCCCTCCCGACCACGCCCTCGCACCGCGCAAGCCATTGCCGACCACCACCGTATCCATTTTTCTTACGTCGCCCTCCACCCCATCATGGACCCACCCCCTCCCACGCGCCAACCGACATTTCCCTGCTTCCCCTCGCCGCCAACCCTCCCCGTCTACGGCCCTCCTCGCCGCCCCGCCCCACATACATTCCCCATCGCCGCTGCGCCCACCTTCCTCTATCCGAGCCGGCCACACCTCCCATCGACCTCGCCCCGCCTTTCCTGCCCCTCCTACAGCACGACCCCCTCTTGTTGCGGTTGCCCTCCTGACCGATTTCGCACGAACGGCCACCGACGAAACCGCAGGAACCCTCAGCGCAGGGCTCCGCACCGGGTCCAACAAAAGAACGGAGGCCGAGTCCCGCGGACTCCTGGGTTGTTTCCTAAGAAGCAATCCCGTGATGAATGGGATTTAGGAAGAAATTGCAGAAAAATAACCCCTGAATTCCCTATTTACACAACAATCAAAGTTGACAAGAAGTTAGGAAAGAATGAAGGGTACGAAAATTACATTTTGACCCCCTGGAGCAGAATTATTTTAAAAGGGGTGCTGAAAAGCGGAAATCTGACAGATCTCCTTATCCTATTAGGACTAGGACCATGGGTTTCCCCTATTTAAAGATCCCATGGCTTCATTCATTAGACACATCTCCTCTTCTCCTCTCCTTGTGCTATTGCTTTGCTATGGATTCTCCAAGGGTCATGTTGTTCATGCCTCATCAATTTTTCAATCACCGCAATGAGAAGACAAGGTTCATGAAGACGCCACCATTTGCGCCACACATGTTCTTCCAATATGAAGTGGACGAGTCCGGCCATCGCACCAACGCCATCTGGGTTCCGTCGTTCGCTCCGCATCAATTCTTCCACGAGGCGAACAAGAAAATTGACATCAAATCAGCAAGCTTCGTAGGTCCAACAATTCGTCGGGAGACGAATTTTCAAAAAGCGAAGGAGAGTTGATGCAACGTAAAAAGGAAACATAGGGTTGTATTTATTTAAATTTATATCCGTCAATTTTATTTACGTTTATTTGAGTTGTCGTTTTGTTAATTAAATAAACGAGATCGCCTGTGATCTCAAATAATTAGTTATAGATTTGAATTTCGAAATTAGTCGGTTAATTGGTTAGAGTCAAATTAGGATAATTAGTTTTCGATTTGAATTTGATTTCTATTTTTGTAATCTCATCCCTCCTATATAAAGGGATGGTGGTCCATTGTTTTAATCAGTTCAGTATTGATAAAAATTGAGATATTATCTCTCTTCTCCCTTCTCCTTCTCTTTGGTCGTGGTCTACATGCCTTCTCCCCTCCATCCCCTCGTGTTCCCGACGAGCTTCTTCTTCTCAACCCCTCCAATTTATTCTTCCACCAAAAATCCACCGTTCGAATAGTTATTTTCACCGCCGAAAAATCCGTTCCGCATCAGGTTGCATCTTTCAATGTGTTAAAATTCTATATAAAGCAACCTACTCATTTGTTATAGGGATATGAAATAAAGAAAAAGTTGAGTAGTCATTGGCTTTATTCTCCTTTCCCCTTTGAATTTCTTGTTTCTTTCAAATCTTCCAATCCAGTTCTCCTCCTTTATCTTCTCCCTTCCCATGCAACTTTATGTGCTCCTCCATACCCCTTTACCTCAATTTCTTCTCTTCTCACCTCTCAAAATTCTTCCCTAATTTCATCATCAATTGGTATCAGAGCATGGAGCACAAATCGTTCCTACGATTCGACGATACTGTCGAGCATTGGAAAACGATGTTCAACTTCAGTCATCTTGGTCAAGGCTCACGACTCTAACAAAAGAAATTCAAGACTCGCATTCTAAGTATCAATGTGCAACTATGGCTTGAATGAAAAACCACACTCAATCACGATGAAGATTTGCCCCATAAAACGTTAATACAACACAAATTCGGTGAAAACATATTCATTCAAGATGATTATTTCTCTGTTACAATTCCTATGCAACAAGACAATGAAGAAACATGACCAATCTTCAATGAAGGTCCTATAAATGAAGAGTAAAAAGTGCTAGATCTGTTCTACATAAGATACAAAGAAGGAGAAATAAAAAAAGACGCCAACAACGACACTCTGGCCATATTTCAGGATGTTGTTCAGGTAATTTCAGACCTACATCCACCACTTCTGAAGCCTCCTCCATCACCCCATACCACCCCAATCCATCCACCAATGCCACCAACCTCGCAACATCCCCCCTCCATCACCAAAATGCCCCAGCACCCCCTACTTCAGATCCTCTAGCCACGCCACCTTCCCTACAATCGCCACCCTTTCTCAAAAAACCACCATTACCAGAATCACTAGCCACGCAAGTCCCAACATCTCTATTCACAACCCCAACCCCTGCAATGCCAACCACATCCGATGCCAACCTCACTTCGACAACCATCATTGCCGACTCCACTGGGATCTCCACCATATGCGGATACGTAAGAACGAGCTCCATTGCCACCTCCTGACTTCTGGCTTTTGATTTAAGTGAAGGGATATGAAATTTGTAACCATGCCATCCGATGGAAAACAATTACAAATGTAATATTGAATCTAAGAAAAAATGGCTCAAATTGAGAAGATTGGACGAATGTTTTCAGAAGAAGTTCTCTAACGTTGGATCCAAAGATCAAGTAACTCACCACGAGATGAGTTTTTAAAAACACATGAGAAGTGATGCAGTTTGAAATATTTAATTTTGTTGCAATTTAATTGCAATTTTATTTTTTTTAAAAATAACAAAAAGTCACAATTTTGGATGCGCCTTTTTGGATTTCGACATGTCATTTAGATGAAAGGTTGCATCTTTTAATAGGTTAAATCCTTATATAAAGTAACCTAGAAAAAGATGAGTAACCATTAGCTTTATCCTTCTTTCCACTCTGAATTTTTTTCTCCTCTCAAATCCTCCAATCAAGTTCTCTTCACTTATTTTTTCCCTTCCCACGTAGCTTGGCATGCTCCTCCCTACCTCCTTACCCCAATTTCTTCCTGTCTCCTCACCTCTCAACCGTTCTTCTCTAATTTTAACCGCATCAAAAATCCTCTCGAGCAAGCAAATTCCCCACTCACTTTAAACACATCCAAGTTCTCAATATCTCATTTTACAAATTATATTCTTTTCCGGTATATCATCATCATATCTTAATTTAGTAATCTGAAGACAGTGTCAGCAGATCATCCGATCACCAACAACCTCTGAAAAGACAAAGTAACCACTAAATCGAACTCACCTGACACTGCAGCTGCGTCTTCACCACATCCAGCGGCGTCGTCACTGCGGCCGCAAGTGCGCCCGCCGCAGCCCCTGCAGTGGCATGTACCATAAGCCCCTCCTCTCCTTCCGTCCCAATGAGCCCTCTTTTGGCGGCCTCATACGACGCAAAGTGCACCGCCGTGAAGGGCGCGTTCATGACGATGGTGGTCCTGTAGGAAGCATAGAACGCCCTCCAGCCTTCCTCCCGCAGCACCCTCCTCACGCAGTCCCCGACCCCCCTGTAGGGACTCCCTTCCAGCTGAAGCCTTTGCTTGACGGTATCCATAGGCGTGAACACCGCATCACTGGCGATGGTGGCGGAGACGCCGGCGGCAGCGTGGGCAGCGGGGTTGTTAGGGTTGCCAGCAGAGAGGGCTCGTTTGGAGGACTCGTAGACGGAAAAATAGACGGCGTGGGCAGGGCCGGCGCCGAGTGCCATGGCGGGGAGTCCCCGGTAGAGGGCGAGGGGGCCCTCGCGGCGGAGGATGGATGAGAGGGCGAAGCGGACGGACAGGAGGGGCTTGCAGGGGGGCACGCTCGCCTGCATGCGGGTCTTCACGGTGTCCACCGGGAACATGGCGGTGTGCTCCACGACCCCGGCGATGGAGCCCGCCACCATGTACTGCCAGAAGGGCAGCCCGTCGTGGGCGGTGGAGAGCTCCGCGTGCTGCTGCTCGCTCGCCGCCGCCAGAAGCTGGAAGCTCGCGGAGGCCTCCGTCGCCATTGCCGTGTGCAGCTCTCCCGCTCTCTCCCGGGGGAAGAGGGAAGGAGGAGGAGGGCTGACGTGGCGGTGGGGGGTGTTGCCGCCTTGGTGGGGGTGTTGACGGGCTGAAGAGGATCTTGGCCGTCCGTTTCCCTTAAGGTTGGAAGGAGATGGATCTGGCGGGAACTGGGAAGGGGTTAACGACGAGGATTTGCTTTGACATGTTGGATGTGTGGTGCGGATGTTGTTCTGTGTCAGATTGCTGCCTCTTTGCGGTAAAAATCCTCATCTACGGGACGATTTCCAAGGAGTCCCTCAACTAAATATTCATCACATGGCGTCGGTAAGGACACAAAAAATGTGAGATTTCCATCGATTATATAACCAACAATGTTGTAGATGTTGTCATAATGGATGGTGTAGTCACGACAATGTTCACTATGAAACATTTATATGCGAAATTATTGACTTTGTTGGGTATCTTCAACGATAATAAAGAATATATTGACGTGGTTGGAATTCCTGATATTCGACATGGTATTGATGTAAAAGTCCCAAAAGAAAAGATTTCTCGTGTCACACGCCTGAGGGTAAAATGGAAATATATTATGTGGGATAGTATATGACTGGAATACCCTCAGCATTTTTTTTAATTTTGTCATGTATATATTCTAGTCTCAAGCCAATTCTTGGACATGTTTGGTTGCCATGTTACTTTAGGGTAACTTGACATACTTCCTGCTCTATCCATGTATTTTTAAGTTGGAATTAGTTATTTGGACTATATAATTTCTTTGATGTAATATTTTTTAACCATATTTAAATAAAAAATTAATATAAAAATATATTATAATCATTTTAAAAGTTAATATAACATATAATCATTGTCACATCACATCACATTTATCATTCCAACCCTCCCGACCATCCAAAATAGCCAGTATTCACAGGAAGATACCCCAACCCAACCTAACCTAGTTACCAATGTGCTACTCCTTTGGCTCTTTCCTTTCCATGTTTCTCACTGTGAAAGTTCTTCTCCTTCCTATTTCCAAACGTAGTTTCTACAGGTCCCATCACGTTGACTTTGACAATGCAGATATCGATGGCCTAATGTTGTTTCTCCGTTGCTACTTTATACGTATACCTACTGACATCCTCCTCTTCCTCCTCCCCCGACAACAACAACAACAATAAATGATGCCTCCACATAGAAAAGAATTTGATATCATCATATCGTGAGAAACATCAAATTAGCAATCATTGTCGTTTATTATTTTTTACTGTTTATGTAATAAACCGA
Source organism: Ottelia alismoides (assembly GCA_037367405.1). Taxonomy (NCBI): domain Eukaryota; kingdom Viridiplantae; phylum Streptophyta; class Magnoliopsida; order Alismatales; family Hydrocharitaceae; genus Ottelia; species Ottelia alismoides. The sequence goes on along the minus strand of JAZKJV010008456.1, from coordinate 307,613 downwards.
AATCAAGCATGAATTTACATCACCTAGGATAATACTCAGATTGGATTAGTCGAAAGCAAGAATCACACACTTTAAGAATACAGGCACGCTATGTTGTTGAATCATGACTATGTCATTGCTATCTTTGATACATTCTGGATTACAAAAAGAAATATTTTGAGCCCAAATACTCCCCTAAGATGGATCACTTATGATTTTTTTTCATTACATAGCAAGTTTGATTCTAAAAGTGATGAAGGTATTAAGACATAAGATAATGACTATAAAAGAAACCTCAAACATTTAGTGAGAACTTCAACATCATACACTCATCTCAAAAAGAAGAATATATATGAAGAGCTACAAAATCTAAGTCATTTTAACATTCCTTGAGTTCAGAATTCTTCTAGTTTGCTAAAAGTTTTTAGCTTTGCAGGAGACCATCCTAAGGGCCTTGAACTAGGTGATGTGTACGAAGTTGCTCTCACATGCTCACATTTCACAATTGATTTTCTAAGTTCCGCGTTTATATCCCTTAGCGAGCTTAAATATATCCGTAATACATGCAATGGTGAATCATCGTTTATGAAAACGAAGCGGAACTCGTTGAACCTGCCTTATCGTCTAGTGGTAGACGCAGTGAGCTCCCACTCTAAAAACCAGGGTTCAACATCGCGCTCCCCCCTTAACCACTAAAAACTGGAACTCGATTAATGTGAAAGAGATCATGTATGGAAATTTGTACCATTATCAGAATCGGGTGGATCTTTAGAAACATGGTGCATGAATCAGGTATTGTTATCTACAAGCATCTCACAAGGAATGAGTCGATTATAATGCTTCCAACTTTTGCATGCTATAAGACTTCAAACTTGTGGATATTATAAGTATATTCTTGAACGACTCCGTCAAAGAATAAGTGTATGTCAAGTAACCTTCTAGATTTGAAAATCCTAGAAATCCCAAGCATGTTTCAAGTTTGGGAAAGCACTTTTCTAACTAAAGCAATCATCTGCAACCTATTATGATAAGTTAAAAGACTAGCTTTCAAGTAGGAAAAATATAGTGCACTTTGTTTATTAAAATGAAAGCTTGTGATTTATTAATTGCTCAAACTTGTGTTCTTGGTATTGGTTCTCATTCTATTAGTGAAACTATTTCAAGAATTTATCAAATATGCAGAAAATAGTTTGAATTGAGTATGATGGAAGAAATTAAGTTTTTCCTTAGGACTCCGGATCACTAAACCAAGGGATCTTTTTCTCATAACATGATGGAAGCTTAATTTAGACAAAATTAAAGGAGAACTAACATTGGTAGTGCCAACTACTCATCTTGAGGGAGACCAATTAAGGAAAGCTGATGAGAAAAAATATCGAGATCTATTATTGTATCCAACAACGAGTAGGTTTGATATTCTTTTCAGCACTTGTCTATTTGCACAATTTCAATCAAACTCGGAAGAGTCTCGCATAATTGTTGTAAAAAGAATCTATCTTTTTTAGTATCAAATGCATATTTGATTTCTTTTATTAGAATCGTGTTATATATACATACATACATATACATACACATACATACATATAGGAATGATCCTATGAACAAAATTGGGAGTATGCACGTTTGGTCCAAATTAAATTGTTCATTTATTCTATTTATTTCTAAAAATGTCTTCTTAAAGATCATTAATCAATCAGTCACGTAAAATATAAATCTCTCATGGATAAATCAGAATAATCCAAATGATTGATTATATTTGGAGGAGTTTTGGAAGTTTTGAACTACATCATAATTCATATTTGATTGACATGTTGCATGGGATTGTCTCACCATGTAGAGCACGGCTGCTGACTTCCTTTTCAAGAAACCTTAATTCTTTTATCAAATCAATCAAATATTTCTAAATAGACTCTTTATTGTATTATTGGTCATTATCTCCCCATACTTTATTTCTTATTGACCTAATCATCAACATGCGTAGGTTTCGGGGTTTAAGGTCATAAAATACATTTGGTATTTTATTCTTTTTATTTTATTTTATTTATTCTATAATTTTGGTATTAAAAATAGTATTTTATACAGTATTTAAACATCTAAGAATGGATGTTAATTTGTACAAATTAGGGCTATTTACATGCATTAGATAGGATTTTTAGGGTCAAAATAATAGAATAAAGGTGATGAAATGGATATTCATCAGAACATACTAAGGGATCTTTTATATCTCTAATCTCATACTTGGGAGGATCTCTTAAATGGATCCTACTAAAATCATGTATAACAACCTAAGAGTTGACCCTTCTTCAATAAAATGATCGTATCTTATTCAACCGATATTCGATTTGTAAAATTTCAGATGTGTTGGAATCCTGACAACGATACGCATCTAATAAGCTATCTTATTCTACAATCATATAAAAATTGAATTTTTCATAAATTTTAAATGGACTGCAACTATTTGATCATCATAAACTTGATCAAGTCGCGTAACCTAGAGTTTCACAATTATTTTCTTATCATTAAAAAGTGAGAAAGTGTTAATAAAATACATTTCAAGTAGTTGTTTTGAAAGACACACAAAAATCCTAAACAAAACATGTAGTTTTACTTATAAAAACAAATACATATATACATACATACACATATATAGAGGGTTGATTATGTGAGAGCCGAAAAATGTGAGAGCATGAGAGGACAAGATTTTGCTCTTCTCTCTCCTCCTGTAATGAGAGTCAAAAAACTGTGAGAGCATGAGAGCAATGATTCTGGACCACTAGATTCTATCATCTCTCTCCTGATTGATTGTAGGAGGAGAGAAAAAAGCATAACCTAGTGGTCCAGATTCACTGCTCTCATTCGCTTATTGGTTTTGGCTCTCACCGGATCAACCCTCTCTCTCCCCCACCCCCTCTCTCTCTCTGTATGTATGTATATATATAGAGGAGTGATCACGTGAGAACAAAAAGTTGTGAGAGCATGAGAGGGGTGATTCTGGACCACTAGATTCAACCAGGAGAGAGAAGACCAAGAGAGAAAAAATAGAATCTAGTGGTCTAAAATCATTCCTCTCATGTTCTCACAACTTTTTGCTCCTACAGGATCACTCCCCTCTCTCTCTCTCTCTCTCTCTCTATATATATATATATATATATATATGGTAAAATGTGGCTGCCCCCAGAGGGTAACTAACTTAGCTCCCTCGCTCCATTTTTCCCATATATATTTTTATTTTTTTAAAATAAAACTATATAAATTCATTATTATATCCTTATATTATTTCATTCAAGTTTCGTGAAAATAGAGACCATTCAGATAGGGTCGATTTAAAAAATCATGCGATCGTTAAAAAATAATTGTATGGATGAAGGCCGTAGGAGTCTTTGTTTCGCATGAAACTTGAATGACATAATATAGGTATATAGTGATGAATTTTCATGATTTATTTTTCAAAAAAATAAACAAAATATTGGGAAAATGAGGGCAAGGGTGAACTAAGTTAGCTATTCTAAGGAAGTAGCCTCATTTTTCCTTATATATATATATATATATATATGCTTGCATATGTAGTATTAAGCACTTCAAGCTTTAAAAAAATCACCTTTTAGATATTAAACCCCAGCCTTGTCGATCAACTATAGTTGTCTGAAAAATTGCTTTTCATTTCAAATTATGAATTGATCAATCAACTTTTTTGATATGATCGTCATCGGTCACTTTTGGTCACCGACTATGAATTTAGTGATCACCCTCTTTATTTTGATCACTTTTTGTGCATGATTATGGATTGATCGATGATCTTTTTACATGGTTGATCACTTAAAGTTATGGTCATGTAATGATTGAGCAACCTCCTTATACCAATCCCATCACTCTCAACGAGTGTTTATGTTTTGATCGGTTGCTTTTAAGCAATCAATGCCACATGTAATCAGCTTTCAAATCTTCATTTCAATTAAAAAATAACAACAATAGAATTTTTTTTAAGGATGCGTTTGGTTGGTGGGTTATCTTGGGGAGGATAACTTGTTTTTGTGTTTGTGTGTTTGATTGGTGGGTTAAAGGTTGGGAGGATTTGTGTGATGTGATTGTATTGAAATTTGAAAAAGTGGATACTTATTATGATATGATTGTATTGGAATTTGAAAAGTGAGTAGTTTTTGTGATGTGATTGCATTGAAGTTTGGAATAATTAGTAGAAGTTGAGTATTTTATGATTTTTAGATGATATGATGGTATAATATATTTTTTGGTGGAGAGAGAGAGAGAATGGGACCCACTAGTGGATTAGATATATGGATTTTGGGGGTATCCCACCCAAAGTGGGGGTAACCTCCCAATCGAACAACCCCTAATAGTTACAAGTTTGAACATGTATTCTTAAAAATAACGACAATAGAATTTCTGATTAATTAAGTATTTCTTGGAAGTTGAGTTGAGATTATAAATTTAAAGACATAAATCAAACAAAATATAAAAAAATAGAAAATAAATTGAATTGAATGAAAGAGGATGCTTTGAGGATGACAAAAGGATTAGGGTAGAGATTAACAAGCAAAGATGTAAGAAGTGTGGAGGGGAGGAAATGAGGATGATACAATTTTTTTAATAGTATGTCGGGTAATTTCGAATGTCCAGAACATCCCCTTAAGATTCGAAACTAAACCATTTAAGGTGTAGTTACACTACACTATCACTAAACCACTCCTTGTGTTCCATATATATAATACTGTGTATCGAATTTTTAACGAACGAGGTTCGGTTCATTATATAAACGAGTCCAAACCTATATCAAAGTTTGGCTCGTTTATTTTTGAACTGAATTTGAATCGAAACTAAGAGAATAACGAACTTGATAATTTTTGATACCTCTAAAGATAAAAAGTTGGATAAGACATGCATGAGGTTTATCGCTCTTTCGTATTCGATTGGTGTGAGAGACAAGGAAGGAATAAATAATACAATATATACATATATAATTATTAATATAATTATGATGTGACTATTGATCTAAAATAAAGTTCACTAGTGCATACCCCCGTGCAAAGCACGGGGAATATTGCTCTACTATAACATCTATAGTAATCATATTATTATTTATTGTAAAATCATATAATAAGATTTTGTATTACTACTTATAAACATATTTTTGTTTGTAAGAAAATTATATAGTCTCATTTACCTCTTTATCCATATCCTTGTGTGCAAATAAAAAAATTATAACTTTATGCGCATATTTTGTCTGAACCAAAATAAGCAAAATCATTCACATCCATTTAAAAGCGGATATGATAACAAACACATACAAAAATATATTCATATTTGATTGAATCACTATGTATATACTACTTAACATATAAAGAAGTTAATCTTGGGAAAAATAGTTAATGGTCACATATACATCTCAATCCTGAGTAAATGATGGGGGTTGTGTTAGGCAGCCAACATCCAATGTAAAACAAACAAATCATTCGAAACTTGATTATTCAACAATAGATATAAAAAATTATCTTTACATATATATTTTATTTTAGTGGGGACCATTAGCTACAATGATTAAATCTCACAATTGACTTAATTACTTTGCATATAATGAGAAAGAGCTTGTGACTATTCTATAATACTAAGGTTGTTAAATTCTTGTAAATGCACGGGTATAAATATGTGCTATGTCATCTCCGTAAACTCACACAACATTGTGTAATGAAAGTAAATAGCTTAGCCTCTCAAACATTGGTTTTCTTTCATTTTATTGTAATTGTGTTCATTCATTACAAATTTTTGAACATGTATACAATATCTAAACATTTTAGATATTGCATGTAGCTTTCATTGTGAACAATTTTTTTTAAAGAAATAGGGATTTTATACCACTTGATATTAGCATGGTATCATTAAAATTTCAACTCGGTCCAAAACCCACATCTCCTCCGTTTTTTGTCGATTTTAACAATATAAATAGAGTTGAAATTTACTCCTTCTAGATTATCAATATTAACTTGGAATATAATTATGTAGTCAATACGACCAATTAGGTAGGAGTGCTTGGAGAGGATAGAACTTGGAATATAATAGATTTCATCGCATCTACGATGTGAACTCTTTCATTCAAATTGTGATTATGTTCAACACCTATTAGATGAGTGGTTCAATACAACTTCTTCCTCTCAGATGAAGTTGTTGATTCATCAATAGGAAAATGTTACATTTTTTTCTAGTAGGGATCTTGTGCAAAAGCACAGGTAACAAATGTTTAGTGATGCGAGGAAATCAATTATATCCCATGTTCTATCCTCTCAGATGAAGTTGTTGCTTCAACATAAAAATGGTGTGTGACTATTACCACTTCATCAACCTTTTACACAGGATTAGAATCATCAAAGAGCTACTTTTTATCTTTCAGTTACTGCGTATTGGATCATTTTTAATATCATTTAAGTGGAATAGAGTATAATTTTATAATGACATGAACATGATGGTATTTGGAGTAAAAGATAACTCTTCATTTTTGTAATCTTCTTGTATCAATAAAATTTAGAATGACAATTGTGTGCCACAAACTCTTCTAGGTAGTCTTAAATTCTCTATTTTTAAGCTTATCATCAGTCTTGTCTTATTTTTGGATGTTTAAAGGGAGCTGGATATGGTCAAATCTCCATGCAATTGACGGCAACAATTGTATGCATAAGTTACGATGAGACTTGGATGCATTTGGTTCTGCGTTAAGGTGTCATCAGTTAGAAAAGACCACTTTTAGAAAGATGAATAGTTCCAAACCCGAGATCATAGTTTAACTTGATTAGGTTCCACTCACTTACAGTAAGGTGTACCTTGCCTATGTAAGAAAGGAAACATAAATATCACCTCATAATCATACTTCTATACATATTAACCGACGAATTTCACAAAGTATATTTACTAAAGAAAAGAAATCATGGCTCAAACATAATACATATAAAATTGATATAATCATGCAAGCAAGCAACATCTGCCAATGGTGTTGGCAAGTTGTCGCAGCATAGCTACAGACACTGTCCAACAAATTTCTTTATGCTTCGTCGTAATTCAAGAATCCCATGAACCGGAACTAATGCCCATCCACCGTTACAATTTATATGCACTTTTCCAGCGGATTCTCCTTCGTGGTCACCATACATACACTTGCAACCTTCGCCAGAGGTACATGACTTCCTGCAACAGGGTTGATCAACGCGGACATGCAAATGACTTCGTGAGCCTCTCATTGGAATCGATAGGTAAGGCATGTTTGTAGAGGGATTCGAAGCCACCTTCCTTGACTGTTTTGGCTGTCAAGCTGAGCATTACCCCCACTCTGTTTTGCATACAGAATTACCAGTCGACTGCAATGGTGAAACCAGTGCCGTGAATTAGTCATGGAATACGTAATTTCTGAACAGTTGGAGAACACATAGTAGCATGCTGAAATTTAGTAGGCAACAGCCTTAATATTTGTAATGGGAAAAACAAAATTTTTGAGGAATTTATGGTAGAATGAAGCTTTGATTCCATTTCCATATGACTGTAAGATTAAAAAATTACAGCCCTGCATGTAGAATTAGAGGTTTTTTTTAAACTAACGTTGTAGATCATGTCTACTACCTGAGTTAATACTGTAGATTTTGATTCAAATAAGACCTTGTACACGGAAACAAAGCATGCTGGATATCTAATAAGAAAATAATTAATTTTTAGTTGGACCATAATTTTAAACAATCGTAAGAATAGTCAGTAAGTTCTTACGATTATGCCAGATGTTGTTGGCACGGGTCTCGGGCTTGTGACCCTACTTTTTGAAGACATCGAGTATGGTCTCCATGGGGCTCCCATGCTTCTCTCCTGACTTATACTCAAACGCGTAAGATCATCCTCCGTATGCGTGCCCCAGACCACCGCCCGTTGATTCTCGGTGTTCGTGGAGGGAATAGCAGGGGACCATTGCTCCTCCATGGAGGAGAAGATGGGAGCAAGTGATTCCTGTTGCTTGGGGGGGGGGAGGGGGGTCGCTCGTGGTCTCTTCCACCATGGTGTTTGCTGTTGATGCGGTATGCCTTTCTTTGTAAGTAGGATCTCTGTGCTGTTTGGGGTCATCAAACATCTATATGATGTTTGAGAGGTGCACGGTGACTCATCAGTGTTAACAAAGGGGAGGGCTTGAAGATGGTAAAGAGGGGGGAGTTCACCTGGTAGATGGGACTGTTTGCGTGAGAACCTTGGCAGTTTCTTGGACGGAGGAAGTGGATGGAAAGAGGAAAGCTGAGAGTAGAAAGTGAATCACATGCCAAGACTCATGGAGTATTTGTTGCAAGCGTACGACAAAGTCGGAGGTGGACAATGAGGAAGAAGTGCTCGAAGAAGTCGGGGCGGGCCCGTGGGTCTCCAGTGTGCCACCCGATTTTACCCATCTCAAACCCCGTTGTCGTTCCAATTTCACCCTCATCTTGAAAAGGGAATTACTCCACTGCCCTATATCTTCTCCTCTCTCCGTCAGTACCATCTTTCGACGGTCCCCTCATGGTTCCCAAACCCTACTTATCACATCGTCACCCTGATCGCCCTAGCTATCGCATCGCCGTCCATCTTCGTTGTCCAGGCAGCCAAGCTAACGCCAAAGACCCTGCCTCCCGTCCACCTCTCTCGATGCCCCAGTTGTTGTTGTTGAACTCGGAGAGATGGAAGGAGCATGTTGCTTTGCAGGTGCCCCAGTTCCTGATGGAGAAGGAAGTGGAGAAGGGGATGAGAGCGGTATCCCTAGATGGGAGTTGCACAGGGAAGAAGGGACGAGAGTTGAATTCTTACAAAGGCAAGGGCGGAAATGGAAAGATGGGTGGGATGTAAGGGGTAAAAGCGGAATGTTGAGAAGAGGTAAAGGGCAAAATCGGGATTTAAGGGCAAAATTTAATTGATGTCGGTGGAAGTGCTCATGCTTATATATATGTTAGGGATTTTTACCCGGCAGACCCTATAATCTTTGTCAATTACCTCTACGACCTTTGAAACATCGTAATTCCTCCCTCACTCCTGTAAACTTGTTAACCTTTACCCTACATACCCTGTGGTTAACCACCATCCATGTAGCCGTTAAAACTAACCAAATTCTGTTATCTTCTTTTACACAATACCCATTTTAGTTATTAAATTTACTATAGATGCCATCTCCTCCCCCCTAAACAGCCTCCCCCCCACCCCCCGTCGCCGGTTGAATCCCCTCCTCCCCTGCGACCCGTAGCCATCCATGTCCGCCGGTTGGAGCCCCTGCAACCCCCGTCGCCGCCCCTACGAAGCCCTTCCGTCCGCCGGTTGAAGCCCTTCCTCCCCTGCGACCGCTACCCCTGTGCCTCCCCCTCCCCCGCTCGTCACGTCCGATCGAAGGCCCCACCCCCAAGCTGTCGCCTCCCCCTGCGAAGCCCCCCTGCTGCCCGTCGATTGAACCCCATCCTCCCCTGCGACCCCCAGCTGCGACCCCTGCGAAGCTCCCCGTCGGTTGAAGCCCCCGACCCCATCGGCCCCCTGCCCCGCCTCCCCTGCCCCCATCGACACCCCCCCATCACCTGCCCCGCCTCCCCTGCCCCCATTGCCACCCCCCACCCCCCCATCACCCGCCCCGCCCCCTGCCCCCATCACCACCCCCCCGGACCCCATCGCCCCCCCTGCGACGTTGCCCCCCATCGGCACCCTGCCCCCATCACCCCCTCCCTGGACCTCATCGCCCCCCTTGCGGCGCCGAGGTGGGAGCTGCTGGCGATGCAAGGGTCGCGTGGAGCAGCGACAACGAGTTCGACTCGCAATGCGGACGCGTGGGGCTAGGAGGAGTCGTGTGCACCTTGTGGGTGTCGGGGATAATCCTTCGGCGGCGTCGACGGTGTAGGATGGAACATCGACTTTGGCAACGATGGTGACTACAACAGGGACAGTCCCGCAGATGGTGGAGGAGGCGCAAAAGTGTTGTACAGGCCACACATGCATCGCAGCTAGCAGGAGAGCAACCTCGTGGATGGCGGAGACGACGCACAGGTGGGGGTCGCTTGGTTGGTGGCAGGCTGGCAGCGTTGCAGTCGAATCTGGCGCAGTCGACTCGACTGCAACGCTGCCCCCATCACTCGGACCCCATCGGCCCCCTGTGGCGTCAATTAATTTTTTTCTTCTTGATTAATCTTAGCCGTTCGATCGTATCTTGGTTAGATTAACTCGTTTTTAACTCAAGGAAGTTAACTCTAGATGTGTCAATTCAACGGTAGGGTTCGTGGGGTAAGACGGAGCAAGTTTACAGGGGTGAGGGAGGAATTACGATGTTTCAAAGATCGTAGAGGTAATTGACAAAGATTATAGGGTCTGCCGAGTAAAAATTCCTATATGTTAATGGATTTGTCTATAGATTTTTAAAAAAAGTGACCCCGCATCTACATGCTGGATGCACGACAACATTCATTTATCTCGAGATAAAGGAAATTTTTTCCAGGATAAACTTCTCGAGATAATCGATTGTATCGTGATTATATCATCAATTATATTTTTATTTGTATCATGATTACATAATCAATTATATTTCTGTCTACATGAGTTTATCTAATTATTTATTCCTCAAACCTATCGAACAACTAAAGATTTATTCCGCTTTGTTTCTTGTCCCTCCCCAAGGATGGGTAACGTCCTTTAATAGGCAAATGTTATTTCTAAAAGAGAGGAAAGAGAGCACACTTTGTGAAGTAGGTAACTTACCTATTTCACATTTCACTTTTTGCATATTTTTTTATTTTTTTCAAAAATATCACCGTGGATTTTCATAATTATATCATCTAATATGTAGGGTTGAGCATGGGCCGGGTCCGGGCCGGGTTCAGCTTGGCCCGGCCCAAGCCCATTTTAGTATATGGGCTAACGGGCCGGGCCTAGGCCCGTTTTATTTTTCAAAATCTAGGCCCAAGCCCAAGCACGGCCCAAACATTATGGGCCGGGTTCGGGCCGGACCGGCCCAAATTGAAACTCCGGGACATATTGAGCTTGTTTTTATCTTACAAATACACCACCCATCCCCAACAAAAATGAGTATTCTTTACACATGCAAATATGTTTTACACATTGATAATATTAAGGAATCATGTCCATGATACGAATTTGCTATGTACAACAACATGCTCTAAACATGACAAATATATTACCAATGTAATATAATTATTTATAATATATGTTTGTTAACATGGTAAATTATTATCATGATGGTATATATAAAAATGATGGTTGTTAACTTTACTAAATTAATATGTTTAGAATTTAATATCCATCTAAATTTTATTATCACTCATATGCATAAGTAATGGGTCAAGCTAATTGGTCGGGCAGTTTGGGCCCTTGAAACGGGCCGAGCTATCGGGCCGGGTTATCGGGCTTTCGGGTTTCGGCCCTATAAGGCTCGAATCCGGCCCGAATATACATTTGGGCTTGAATTAAGGCCCAAAGCCCGGCCCAATTCTTTGCGGACTTGGGTTCGGGCCGGGCTACATGGGCCGGGTTTCGGACCGGATCGGGCTGGCCCGGCCCAATGCTCAACCCTACTAATATGTCATTCAAATTTCATCAGAAATGGAGACTCCTGTGACCTTCATCCAGAACATGTAAAATACAACAAATCTATGACCGTTAAAAAATGACTGTCTAGATGGAGATCGTAGGAGTCTCTGTTTCTAACGAAATTTAAATGACATCTTAGAGGGATATAATTATGAAAATCCACGGTGGTATTTTTGAAAAAAAATAAAAAAATTACAAAAAATGAAATGTGAAGTAGGTAAGTTACCTACTTCACAAAGTAGTCCCCTTTTCCTCTTTTTAAAATTTTATAATTTCAGTCGATGTTTGTTTCCAATAATTAGATAGGTACAAAAGGTTGACATAAATGCAAAAGGCGAGTTTATTACAATATATAATGTGTAGTATTGACCGAGACCTATATGATTTTTTTATTAATATTTTCCCATTTCTTAACTAAATAGCTAAAGCGTGAGAATGATCTGAAAAGTAGTAGAAATTGGGTCTCGTGGTCAAAAAAGAATAGGAAAAAAAGTAAAGAGAGAAGTATATTCCCTCGATTGATATCCTTTTGAATTTGTGCTTCTACAAGGAAGTTGAAGGACATCCAAAATAGAGAGCAGTACTGCAGAGGACTATAGTAAATCGAGATCAAACTATATCGAGCGGTTCGTACGAATTCTCATGATAAGGGTCCACAAAAACAGCGATTTCGTGTGAAACGTTTGATCAAGATCGAGCGGCTTGGCAGCTGAGAATTTTACAGCAAACCCTACAGTACTGCTGAGGTTCCACTCGCTCCAAAATAAGCCATCCCGAGATGAGATATTCACAACATAATTATAGGGTTATATGTGGTTGCCCCTTAGGAACAGCCAACATGGCTGCCTTCGCCTCATTTTTCGTTATTTTTTTATTTTTTTTGAGAAATATCACCATGTATATTTATCCCTATACCCCTCCTATACGTCATTCGAATTTCATCAGAAACAGAGACTCCTATGGCCTCCATCCAGACAATCATTTTTTAACGATAACAGAATTTTTTAAATCGACATCATCTCGATGGAGGCCGTAGGAGTCTCTGTTTCTGATGAAATTCGAATGACATATAGGAAGGGTATAGGGATGAATATACATGGTGATATTTCTCAAAAAAAATAAAAAAAAATAACGAAAAATGAGGCCGGAGCAGCTCCATTTTTTCCTTATATCAATCATTACCTTTTTATTAACAATACATATTTTTTCATTTTCTATCCAATCAACCGAATAAGAATGTAAGATAAACCCAACTTACTCACCTATTTATTATTTTCCTCTTTATTTATTATCTCTCGTCTAAATTTTAAAAGATCTAAGATCTATCACATATCAAAGAGAATAAATAGGACCCAAATCATTAGGGTCCAATCATCATGGGCAAATGGTATTTCACCCCCGAATATTTAAAAAAAAAGGGAGAAAAAAACCCCGGTGCCAGCTTCAAAAAAATGTGCCGAATATTTTAAACGACAGCTCCAGATATTATGATGGAAAAAATCAACAACTTTCAGGTAGCCTTCGGTTGACAGGTTACCTGCGGGTTAGGGGAGTTTACCCCCTTTAACCTATATCCCCGTCTCTCCCCGTGGGCCCCACTTTATTCCTTTTTTAAAAATTAAATAAATCAATTTCACATCATCAATCCTATCAAAAATAATATATTATACCAACATATCATATAAAAATTATAAACTACTCTACTTCTACTCCATTTTCCAAACTTGAATACAATCACATCACAATAACTATTCACTTTTTCAAACTCTGATACAATCATATCACCCCAAACCACTTCTAACTAGGGTTGGGCATGGGCCGGGCTCGGGCCGGGTTCGCCTTGGCTCGGCTCAAGCCCATTTTAGAATATGGGCTAACGGGTCGGGCCTAGGCCCATTTTATTTTAAAAAATTAGGCCCAAGCCCAAACCCAGCCCAAACAAAATGGGTCAGGTTCGGGTCGGGCCGGCCCAATTTAACACCTATGTATACCAATATCATGTCTTCCATTCTTCTTGCATTTGTGTGGTTGTTTCTTATGCATGTGTGCATGTTTAAAACTATAAAGCATGCCAAGTAATTTGTGATTTTAACATTAGTTGTATGTTGGAAATACAAATGTGGTAAAAATATGGCGACTTAAACCACCATTCAATTCACCATTACATATTCTATTATAGATGCGGGCACTATGACCCAATATAGATTGGTTACTTACAGTTGTACATGCTGTAACACTTGAGGATACGGATTCCATTCTTGCATATTAATGTAATAATCTTGTATATTAATGTAATAATATCCTCAATCCACTAATGGATATGATTATTAATGTGTCTATTTTTTTATTCTACACTCGAATAAGGATATTAAAGTTAGAACATGGTATTTGGAATGAACATGAATATAACTGATATAATTATACCGTACTAGATATGAATATACTTGCTTTAGAATGGGTCGGGCTATCGGGCTAACGGGTTTGGGCCTTCTCAGGCCCAAACCCGGCCCGATAATCAATATGGGCTCATTTTAGGGCCCACGGCCCACCCATTAAATTTCGAGTTCAGGTTTGAGTCGGGTTATACGGGTCGGGTTTTGGGCCGGGTCTGGCCGGCCCAACACAATGCCCAACCCTACTTCTAACCCACCCCCAGTTTAACCCTCTATCCAAACACCAAAACACAAAAACGAATTACCCTCTACTAGTTTAACCCGCCTTAACCCGCCAACCAAACGCACCCTGAGGCGTGGAGTCCACATATTGGATAGTGACTATTTACTCGTTTTCGTTTCCTTTCACGAAGAACTTACAATATTGCAATTGAATTATTTTGGATTTCTTGTCCAAGTCAATAATCATAATTAGGTTTGTCGACTCGGTTGATTGAGTCGAGTCAGCCCGACTCAGTCGAACTCGACAACTCAACTTCACCCGGAGGTCGTTGAGTACAAACCGATTCATGAGTTTCTCAATAATTTTTTTGTAACTCGATCCTTACATTTGTTATTTGCAAGCTTTAAGGACTTGGATGAACTAGACCGGGCCGGGCTCTTAAAAGGCGGAGTTGGGAATGGACACAGTAGATGACGATTATAAGTCAAGGAAGAGGTTTCATATATAATGATCTTCATACGATAAATCTCTATATATATACTACACGAATAGTGGAAGCGTTATATGTTTTGACCACTTTGGTCAAGCGAGAGATGTAGAACGCCGTCCATGACTGACGTAGTCAAGCAACCGCTTCCGACGGTTGCGACAAGGCCGGGCCTTGAGGAAGACCGTAACCATCGGGTGTGGAGGAAGGGGCAGACGACTTGAGCACGTTCACGTCCTATAAATAGCTTCTTTGGGAGGGGAATGGATCACATCAACAGATCCACACTCGCCACGGGAGCCTCCTTCCTCTTCCACCCAACTCTCATCTTCATCTCTCTCGCCCTCAAACTCTCATTCTCTCTAGAGAAAAGGGCGTCGACGACGTACCTCAAACTTCTCCTCCGGTTCCTGATCCCAAATCAGTGAAGGATCATTTGAGGTACGTCGCCAACGTGCTTTTCTCTAGAGAGAACGAGAGTTTGAGGGCGAGAGAGCCCGACGGTTACATTCTTCTCCAAGACCCGGTCTTGTCGCAATCTCCAGAGGCAGTTGCTTGACCACATCGGTCACGGATTCTGTTCTACGTATTGTTCGAGTGATTGCAGTCGGGATTTTGGAGTTAGAAGTCGAGAAGTAGGATTTCAAGTTTCTTCGGTTCATCCAAGGAGAATTGAAGAGTGCGGATCCATGGATTCTTACCGTCATCCTATTGTAACTATATTTATAACCTTAAGTATGTTAGTAAAATTTAACTCGAGTAGGCAAGGATCAATGAGTTCATCATCTTACTCGAACTTGAGCCCAACTCGAGAGCTCATATCACTGAATCCGAGTGGACTGCAAGTTCGAGTCGAGCTCATCGAATCCGAACTTTCCTGCTAACCTACTACCAAAATTCACATTCAAACACTGCACATCCGCCAAATTTGAAAGTATGTACCATCTTGGTGATGAAATTATCAGCAAAGTTTTAAAAATCGGACCGGTTAGTCTTCGGTTTGGTCCAACCGGGTCAGATCGTCGGTCCAAACCGGTCGGACCGGTGATAATGTCAGCATGACATCATCATTCCTATCGACTCGGAAAAAATCAGACCGGGCTTAATTTACTGGTCCGACCGGTCGAACCGGTTTTTTGAACCGATAAAACCGGATACATATATGTATATATGCATTTATATATCAATGAAATAATCATTTAAAATGTCAAATCTTTCAACAGAAAAATATGATTGTCTATTTCGAATAAAAATCTATAAAAAGTTGTCACATTTTTCTAGCATTATATATCAATATATTATTATAATAATTTATTTATAGTTATTTCTAGAAAATTACTCCAAGAAAAAAGTAGTGGCACAAGTTATATTCCAAAAAAAAGAGAGGCGCATAATTGAAATCATAGAAGTTAAGAAGGGTACAATTGATAAAAACCCTATTATTCAATTATTTAAATCTTTATTTTTAAAAAATATACTAAACCATCAAAACCGGGTCAACCCGATCCAACCACCCGGGTCAACTCGGTCTGACCACCGGTCTGACCCGATTTTTTATTTTCTTTTTTTTAAACTAATTACCTAAAACCGGCCGAACCGACTGGGTCGAGGCCGATTCCCGATCCAACTGGTCCGATCAGACGGTCCGGTCCGATTTTTTAAACACTGATTATCGGTCTATATACACATCAGCACAACGAACAACGGCAGATACTATGATGATACAGGAGACGCCAATCTCACCCGGCAATTAAACGGCCAGCGGAGCACGATCGATCTCATCTCACCGGCATCTTCTCGGGGCTTCCCTTCACGAATCGACCCTGCCAGTGCCAAACCCACCGGAATCGATTTTAGAACAGCTATATATATTGTGTGAACATTCGCCTACTGAAATTATTCAGATTGGTTGCATGGAATGGTGCAAACGTAGAAGTGTACGACCTTCATTCTCGGCCTCTTCTCCGCATTGAGCTTCCGGACTTCGTATCTGATCTTCTTGGAGAAGAGTCTGCACTGCCGCTTCTCTCTGTACTTGACCACGCGGGCTCTCCTCCTCTCCCTCTCCTCTTCTTCCTCCAGATTCGGAACCTCCCCTCCCTTCAAGAGAGAACAGAGCAAGAACAAAGAATTATTATCAGCAATTAGCAGGACTTGCAAGATGGATGAGTTGGGTAGAATTAATACATAGTCCGGCGTCCCGTGATGGTCGAACACCAACGGAGGCCCGCGGTCCGACCACGCATCGAGAACGTCCTGGTGGTTCAGCCTCAGGTTCAAGGATGATGCCATCTCCCTCTGTTCCCAAACTCCTACATCTTCTTCTTCTTCTTGCTCCTGCTTGAATACTTGAAGCAGTGACATCTCGTCCCAGGACATCAGGTCGAGCTCAAAGTAGTCCCCGAAGGCATCGGGGACCAAGCTGGCGCTGCCACGAGGGGTGTTGCCGTGCATGAAGGGCTCCTCCTCCTCCTTGGGGAAGGTGGCCATGGTGGGAACGGAGAGAGGCATGTGAGTAGGAAGTTGGAACCTTATCGAGTGGAGATGGAGAAGGAATGCCGTTGTGTGTGGATTGGAAGTGGCACTTTTTGACAGCTTGGAAGGAAGAGGTTGACTTGTAGGGCCCTTTGTTTAGATATTTTAGGGGGGGGGGGGGGGGGGGGGGAGATTGCGTTTGTGAAGAAAGGTATAGTTCCTTTTTGTGTTTACATCATACTCTCTTGTGTAGAAGAATTATTGTGTAAGATTCTTGAAAAAATCGGGTTCAATTCATAATTGATTTCCCGGAGATAACATGGCTCTTCATGGAATGGATCGAGAAAAATTCCCAAGGTAGGGGCATATGTCAACCAAAAAAGCCACTCCCTCTTCCACGCCCTCCTCCATCTCCTCTTTCTCCATCCCATATCTCCTCCTTCCGACCACCTTCTCAGTGAAGCGAGAAGGAGTTGTCTAGCAAGAGGATGTGGAGTAGAGGCGGGCGACAATGGTGGTAGTATCAGGAGGGAGGGAAGAGTCGGAGAGGAAATTGGGGGTGGTTGGGGAGGGAGGTGCATGAGGATTGGGAGGAGGTCAGAGGGAAGTATGTGAGGCAATGCTTGGAAGAGGGATGGGGATAAAGGAAGGGAAAAAGTGTTAGGAACACAACCCACCGATATAGTCTCCTCTCGGATACCAGACTCCTGAATACAGAAGCGGATGTAAATACGGATACGGATGCACAAGCGACCACCATCACAGAAGCACATGAAGAAAAAAAAGAACCATATATAACAGTGGTCGGTCACCTATCACAACCACCAGAGAAAAAAGATCACTAAAATATGAACAAGTACAACTCTCTCCGTTCCCTCGCTCTCTTCCTCTCTTCTCTCCCTCTCCTCCCTTCTCTCTAAGGGTTACATTATTCTCGTGGTGTGTAGAGGCAATGCTTCCATCCTCTCTCAATGGATAATCCAAGGTAACAGATACCCTCATTTTCGTGTCAGCTAAAATCTCTACAACTAAGTTACATGCAAGAGAAGATTATGTTGGGTATACTTGCAATTTCCAGCCCCAACTTGGGGGGTTTTGCAGCTACAGCATATTTTGCCCTTTGGCAGGGGCTTCACTGCAATTTCATCATCAATTGGGCAGCCCCAAATCTCCAGCCGATTCCAGGAAGCATGTGCGTGCCCCATTTCACAACCAGCCGTGCCCTATTCCAGAACGCAAGAGGCGTTTCCTTTCAGCCGTATCCAGTGCAGTTCGACGGAGGGTTTTGGACCCTCGTCTTGGTTCCAGCCGCGAGTGAGAGAGGCCGAGAGGAAGAGGGAGGGCAGCTGGGCTCCTCTTCTCTTCTCCTTCGACTGAGGTTCCACGGGATGAGGTGCAACGGGGCTGAGAAGGTGCGGGTCGAGCTCGAGCGGGAGCAGCGGGAGGTCGTTGCGAACGACCTCAAGAAGCCGTATTTGGGACTCCATCCGGGAGCCCACAAGGGGAGTTACTTTGTCCTCCTTGTTTTGAGCACAATATTGGTATAGTTAGATACCTAGGGATAGTTTGTTCCTTTTTGAAGAACTATCCATTGTGTGTGCTTGTACCTCGGTTTTGTGGGCAACAAAACCAGGAAGAACATTTGGATCACTTTGACCGTAGTGCTTGGTTACCAGTCTTTCCCCGTGGTTTTTCCCTTGCTCACATTGAGCAAGGGTTTCCACGTAAAAATCTTGTCTCTTGTGGTTGCTTGCTTGATTGTGCTTGTGTTTGTTGCCATTGATTTCCCGTGTGGGGAACATATACATTTTGTGTGTGCCATCTTTGCTGCAGGACAGTTTAGGGGGATATTATTCCTGGTTGTTTGATTATTCCGCATTCTCCTTATATCCCCAACAAGTGGTATCAGAGCTCAGGTTGAGCAATGGGCAAAGATGATGAGGGCACAATGATCAAGCTCACAAGTAGCAACTGGCAGATTTGGAAGGCCAAGATGGAAGATATCTTGTATTGCAAGGACCTCCACGATCCCGTGGAGGGGGAGAGCGCCAAGCCGGAGAACATGTCCGCAGCAGAGTGGACAAAGTTGAACCGAAAGGCCATTGGTACCATTCGGAAGTGGCTTGACATGTCGGTTTTCCACCATGTTGCCGAGGAGACGAATGCCAAGGAGTTATGGGACAAGTTGTCCGAGCTCTATGACCAGAAGACCGCTACCAACAAGGCTTTCTTGATTAGAAAGCTTGTGAATTTGAAGTACAAGGACGGGACCAAGGTGGCGGAGCACTTGAATGACTTCCAAAGCATTATCAACCAGTTGACATCTATGGGTCTGACACTTGATGACGAGTTGCAGTCACTTCTTCTTTTGGGTTCTTTGCCAGACAGTTGGGAGACTCTTGTAGTCACCGTGAGCAACTCTGCGAAGGACAGCAAGTTGACCATGGCTATGGTCAAGGGTAGTCTCCTCAATGAGGAGATTAGACGTCACTCTTCGGGAGAGGCATCCTCCTCTTCACATGTGTACGCAGTTGAGAGGAGAGGAAGATCCAGCAGCAGAGGAGCGTCACAGGAGAGGCAGAAATCCAGAGATAAGTCCAAGGGCAGAGGAAAGTGTCACCATTGCCAGAAGCCGGGTCACTGGAAGAGAGATTGCAGGATTTGGAAGAGAGAACAAGCTGAAGCCAAGAAAGACCAGAAAAAAGAAGATGGAAATGTAGCTGCAGTTGTGGCGGATGAAAGTGCAGAAGAGGTGATTCTCACCATCCAGGACC
Organism: Ottelia alismoides; assembly: GCA_037367405.1. Taxonomy (NCBI): domain Eukaryota; kingdom Viridiplantae; phylum Streptophyta; class Magnoliopsida; order Alismatales; family Hydrocharitaceae; genus Ottelia; species Ottelia alismoides. Next base: position 287,699 of record JAZKJV010008456.1, on the reverse strand, counting down.
AGTGCTTGCACGCAGGGAGTGATTTGGAGTGGGTCGTTGACACGGCCACCTCCTATCATGTGACTCCACACAGGGAGTTCTTCACCACCTACACTAGGGGTGATTATGGGAGAGTCTTGATGGGTAACGAGAGTTACTCTAAGATCATTGGCATGGGCACCATCTCGATCCAGACGGATGTTGGGTGCTCAATGACACTCCAGAATGTGAGGCATGTTCCTGATGTGCGGCTTAGCCTTATATCTGGCTCACAGCTAGATAGTGAAGGCTACCATCTGAAGTTCGGCGACAACAGATGCAAGATTAGCAAGGGTTCTCTCATCATGGCCAGGGGCAGCTTGTGTCACACACTCTATATGACTAGAGTGACGGTCATGGACGGCAGTTTGCATGCTAGTGAAGCAGACAATTCAGATTTGTGGCACCGTCGGCTTGGCCACATGAGCCAGAAGGGCTTACAGCTTCTTAGCAAGAGAGAGTTGATCCCCTACCACAATGACATCACTTTGTCTCCTTGTGATGCATGTGAGGTTGGGAAGAGCAGGAGTGCACCATACAGAGCGAGATCCAAGGTGAAGGGAGACCTTCTACAGCTGGTTCACTCAGACGTTTGTGGTCCTATGGACACGGCCTCATTGGGAGGCAACAGGTATTTTGTCACCTTCATTGATGATGCATCTAGGAAGGTGTGGGTGTACATTCTGAGATCGAAGGATCAGGTGTTTGATTGCTTCAAGAAGTTTCATGCCATGGTTGAGCGCGAGACATGAAAATTGTTGAAGTGTCTACGCACGGACAATGGGGGAGAGTACACCTCCCATAGCTTTCAGGGCTATTGTGCAGAGCACGGCATCAGGCATGAGAGGACAGAGCCAGGTACACCCCAGCACAATGGTCTAGCTGAGAGGATGAACAGGACCATTGTTGAGAGAGTCCGCTGTATGCTGAAGACAGCGAAGTTGCCCAAGATTTTTTGGGATGAGGCGGTTCGCACCGCTTGTTACTTGGTGAACCGATCTTCATCAGTTCCTTTGGGTTTTCAGATTCCAGAGCGAGTTTGGACAGGGAAAGACCCCTCATATGCTCATTTGAGGGTGTTTGGATGCAAGGCTTATGCATTGGTACCCAAGGAGCAGCGGAAGAAGTTGGATGACAAGGCGGTGCCTTGTATTTTTCTTGGCTATGGAGATCAGGAGTTTGGATACCGTCTTTGGGATCCAAGGAAGAAGACAGTCACCAGGCACAGGGATGAGATTTTCTATGAGAATCAGACATTGGCTGAGGACACCACTGAGAGTGGTGATGGAGATGAGATCTCCATGGATGATGACAGCGATGAGGACACAGAGCCCTCTCCAGTACAGGGTACAGGTGGAGAGGATGGACAGCTAGAGCAGCACGAGCCAGATGCAGACCCCGTTGATGCAGGTCCAGGGGACCTAGGGCAGGGGGAGCAGCCTCATCCAGTTGCAGACGCAGCAGAGCCTCATGTTAGGAGATCTGAGAGGACACGCCAGCCATCATCCCGCTACCCCACTTCCAGGTATGTGATGCTCACAGATGCTGGTGAGCCATACACTTTTGAGGAGGCACAGGTGCACAAGGACAAGGGTCATTGGCAGAATGCAATGAATGAGGAGATGCTATCTCTCAGAAAGAACCACACTTATGACCTTGTTGAGCTTCCTAAAGGGAAGAGAGCCTTGAAGAACAAGTGGGTGTACAAGTTGAAGTCAGATGACAGTGGCAGACAGGTGAAGTACAACGCCAGATTGGTGGTGAAAGGATTCAGCCAGAAGGAAGGCGTGGACTATGATGAGATCTTCTCCCCAGTGGTGAAGATGAATTCAGTGAGAATGGTGCTAGGACTTGTTGCTAGCATGGACCTTGAGCTGGAGCAGATGGATGTGAAGACGGCGTTTCTTCACGGTGATTTGAAGGAAGAGATCTACATGGAGCAGCCACAGGGTTTTCAAGAGAGAGGGAAAGAGCATATGGTATGCAGGTTGAGGAAGAGTCTCTACGGCTTGAAGCAAGCCCCGAGACAGTGGTACTTGAAGTTTGATACTTTCATGGGAAAGCAGGGCTTCAAGAGGACAGCAGCCGACCCATGTGTATATGTGCGTCGTCTTCCCAATGACAGGTTCGTCATTCTTTTGATATATGTGGATGACATGTTGATTGTAGGTCATGATTCCAACTTGATTGCAAAGCTCAAGAGAGAACTCTCCAAGGAGTTTGAGATGAAAGATCTGGGCAAGGCAAGTCACATCTTAGGGATGCAGATTACAAGGGACAGGAAGAAGCGCATGCTGTGGTTGTCACAGGAGAGCTATGTTGAACGTGTGTTGGAGCGGTTCAACATGAAGAATGCCAAGCCTGTCAATACGCCCTTAGCCTCTCATTTCAAGCTAACCAAAGAGTCATGTCCTTCTACTTCTGAGGAGAAAGCAGAGATGGCCAAGATCCCATACCAGTCAGCAGTTGGGAGCCTCATGTACGCCATGGTTTGCACTAGACCCGACATAGCCCATGCAGTGGGCATGGTGAGCAGGTTCATGTCTAACCCGGGTAAGGATCATTGGGAGGCAGTGAAGTGGATCTTGAGATACTTGAGAGGGACCTCAAGTATGTGTCTTGCTTTTGGGAGGTCAGATCCCAAACTTTGTGGTTACACTGATGCAGATATGGCAGGAGATATGGACCAGAGAAAGTCTACCTCAGGGTACATTTTACTTTTGCAGGGGGAGCCATATCTTGGCAATCCAAACTACAGAAATGTGTTGCTCTCTCAACTACTGAGGCAGAATACATTGCAGCAGCAGAGGCTGGGAAAGAAGTGTTGTGGCTACAACGCTTCCTTGGTGAGTTTGGATTGGATGGCAGTGAGCCAGTTGTGTTTTGTGATAGCCAGAGCGCTATAGACTTGAGCAAGAGTACCATGCACCATGCTCGCACAAAACACATTGATGTGAGATACCATTGGCTGAGGGATACAATTGAACAGAAGCAGCTCGTGTTGAAGAAGATCCACACAGATGAGAACCCCTCAGACATGTTGACAAAGGTAGTCACTCATGACAAGCTTCAGCTCTGTAGAGAGCTGAGCGGTGTCACCTCTTGTTGATCTCCATCACAGGACAACACCTCCCCGTTGGGGCTGGAGGGGGAGGTTGTTGGGTATACTTGCAATTTCCAGCCCCAACTTGGGGGGTTTTGCAGCTACAGCATATTTGGCCCTTTGGCAGGGGCTTCACTGCAATTTCATCATCAATTGGGCAGCCCCAAATCTCCAGCCGATTCCAGGAAGCATGTGCGTGCCCCATTTCACAACCAGCCGTGCCCTATTCCAGAACGCAAGAGGCGTTTCCTTTCAGCCGTATCCAGTGCAGTTCGACGGAGGGTTTTGGACCCTCGTCTTGGTTCCAGCCGCGAGTGAGAGAGGCCGAGAGGAAGAGGGAGGGCAGTTGGGCTCCTCTTCTCTTCTCCTTCGACTGAGGTTCCACGGCTGAGGTGCAACGGGCTGAGAAGGTGCGGGTCGAGCTCGAGCGGGAGCAGCGGGAGGTCGTTGCGAACGACCTCAAGAAGCCGTATCTGGGACTCCATCCGGGAGCCCACAAGGGGAGTTACTTTGTCCTCCTTGTTTTGAGCACAATATTGGTATAGTTAGATACCTAGGGATAGTTTGTTCCTTGTTGAAGAACTATCCATTGTGTGTGCTTGTACCTCGGTTTTGTGGGCAACAAAACCGGGAAGAACATTTGGATCACTTTGACCGTAGTGCTTGGTTGCCGGTCTTGCCCCGTGGTTTTTCCCTTGCTCACATTGAGCAAGGGTTTCCACGTAAAAATCTTGTCTCTTGTGGTTGCTTGCTTGATTGTGCTTGTGTTTGTTGCCATTGAGTTCCCGTGTGGGGAACATATACATTTTGTGTGTGCCATCTTTGCTGCAGGACAGTTTAGGGGGATATTATTCCTGGTTGTTTGATTATTCCGCATTCTCCTTATATCCCCAACAGATTACTTGTCCAAATTCAAAAAAGGGTAATTGTGATAGACCATTAAGTAGCTGGGAAATGTAATTCGGCGGTTAGTCGGAGACGAAAGACATTATTCCCTTGATCATGCCATGACGTTCTTCGTGCAGCTGCCTTCACTGTCGTAGGAATGTAGGATCATTATCATATTTTCCTGACGGGGTTTGAATCACAATAATGCGGACTCTTTCTCGATGCAACATCCGATAAGGATCTGGTAAGCAAGCACTCAGCAATACCCAAACCTTCTTTCACTAGATCTCCATTCCTATTACCTCTTGGTGCTTACTTGATTAGCTTGGAAATCACCAAGAAAGCACGGGAATGTGACCCAAGCACAATAAAATCACTTTGCTATGAGTTGAAAAAATGACTCAATTGCTCAATGAATTCTAGTATATACAATAAACAGATCCATATAATAACAACCTAAACCTTAAAAAAAAGTAAATGCAAAGTTTTCTCCAAACTAGAGCGAGATAATTTCACCAAAGATAAAAACTTCATCAAAAATATGACACCTGATGTGCCATAATACATATGATATCAACTTACTCATCAAGATACAGTTCAACTGGTCTTGAACCTGGTTTGACTTGTAGGATCCAATTTTGTCTCAGGTACAGTATCGGCCAGGAATGCTAGCATGTGAACTTGGTTATTATTCCCCAAGATTTACCAAAAATGGATACCTGGTTATCAAAAAAATTTGGTTTATGTATCTAATCTACCACGGAAAGTTAGATCCGGCAACCTCAGGGAATTCTTTTCTGCTAGTTTCAAGCCAGCATCCGCGAGGGTCGTGTTCGACAGCCCGTCAGGGAGGTCTGCTGGCTATGGCTTTGTTTCCTTTCTCACAGAGGAGGAAGCATTGGCAGCAATTTCTGAACTGGATGGCAAGGTGAGCTCCTCTTTTACTTGCTGCTCATGCAAATATTACCACTGCTGGCTATCTTCAAAAGAAAAATAAATTGGCACGATTTATTTGTGATCACCTCCAAAGATTTTTTTTTGTTATTTTTCATTAGTATACGAAGAATGATGAAACAAATAAAACTGTTCCAATGTGTTGTAGAGTGTATGAAATGTGTCTCAAATGTGGATATAGTGTATGTATATGTACAGGATCAAGGTTTTAAACTAAACAGTTGAAGGTTAGCGACTTCAGTTAGAGTATGAGGATGAGAGGTTTCTTTCAGTACTCCTAAGTTGGAGGCTTGAGTAAAAATGGTCCTAAATAGGAAAGTCTAAACCAAAGTCCTTTGAGTACTTTTATTCGTTATTGACGCGTTTGAAGTCCTTTATCCAGAAAAAGGATCAAAACGACTTATACATATGACCCCACTAATTTGTGGACATGATTTCCTTGAGCTAAAATAGGCTCTTGTTCCAGTGAAAACAATTAGTGCAATAGCTAGTTGCTTAGTAGTTTTATGAAGTTAGATAGTAGCTAGAAAAACTAGTCTACTAAAAACTCGATGCTGAGGCAGTAAATCTTATGTTTTTATGAATTAATGCAAGTTTTTTCCTTAGGTGTTGATTTGGAAAATTGTAATTAGCTCTGGGATAAACTTAGATTTTAAAATAATGGGACAAATATTCATGCTAAGGCTATGATAAGAATGGCTAGACTTAAGAAATGGAATGCAATAAATGGATTCCAAAGATGTACCTGAGAGATGATTTTTCAAGGTCAAGAGATGATGTGATAAGTGTTGATATTATTATATATATATATATATATATTTTATAGATATGGTAACACAAGATTGTAGGCAAAGCAAGGTATTAAAGTTCCATCGAAAAGGATATCCACCACATGGTATGGTAACGTCCACAAGTTTTGCTATTGGGTCAGTGGTATATGAGTACCTCCATCCTCATCTCTCAACAAAATCCGCTTTTTTTATTACGAAAAAAAGTAGGTGCTCGATTGTGTTCCCCCAAAGGCAAATCTTCCCCATTCTCTAAACCTTTGCCTTGGATAAATTTCAGGAAAATGCCTTGGATTTTATTTTCCTGGTGAATTTGTTTATTGTTAGGTTTTCTCTCGAGAAGACGGATCAGTGGTGAATTACTTTGGCACTTTTGCGGGATGCCGCTCATTGCACTTCAAGAACAATTGCATAAGCAAGCACATGTCAAACCTGTTTGAATAAATTAAAGAATGACCTCACGCTCAAAACCACCGCCGGAAGTTGCGCGCACCGGCGGTTGCGCGGACCGGGTCTTGCGGGCGTGGAAGGATGAGGGCGGACTGTGCGAGGGGCATACACGCCCTATATATATCGACCTCCTCCGAGAGGGGAAGCACACAACGCGATCTCTCGCATTAGGGAGCCCTCTCCCAAATCTATCTCCCATATTCTCCATCTCTCTCGCTCTCTCTCGCAGCCGAAGTGAAGAAGGCGTACCTCGACGAGTCCCAGACTGGTATCAGAGCCACGACCGTCTCGCCGCCGCTGCCGTTCACATTCGCTCCTTGGCTGCCGCCGGTGCGGTTCGTCCTTGCTCGCTGGGCGCCGCCGCTGGTGTTCGTGTTTACCCAAGGAAAACGAATCCCGTGAAACCCTAAGGAACAAGCCGCCCAGGTCCTTTATCATTATCTGCCCTTTGTTTTTTTTTAAAACAATCACGTGCTGCAAGTTGCCCTACCTACATTTTTTTTACATGTTGCAAAATTACGTACGTGTTTTGCTAAGTGGGCCTGGAATCCACTTGTACTATTTTTTTTGCCACCAAAATTAAAATAAACCTACCTTGAATAAGAGATCCCTCTCCTGAAAAACGTTTTTTTTAAATTAGGATTAATTAAAAGGCAACGCAATCAGTTTGCCGTTTTTTTTTCTTCTATTAATCAGTTGATTTAATTAGTAATCTTTCTACTCGCTTAAAGAGTAATATCTTTGTTTTAAATTATCTTTTTTTAAAGTTTGTCATTAATAAGTTTTTTTAAGGAGATTAACATTAGAGTTTAAAGTTTTTTTTAAAAAGTTTAGAACGTGTGTTTTCTACATCACATTTAGAAAACAATAGAGATCATAGTTTTTTTAAAACAAAGAGATTCGTAAGTTTTTTTTTTTGTTTTCCGTATAACCAAAGTTTCTAAGTTTTTTTTGGTTGTGTACTAAAGTGTAGTTTTTTTTTTAACTTGAAAGTTAAGTTAAATTTTTTTTGTTCACGTTTTTTTTGCTTGTGGATTAAAAAAAAGGTTGTGGATCAAATTTGAACAAGTTCCTCTCTTGTCTAACGTAAGTTGTCTAGTTTTAGTGAAGACTTTAAAACTCATAAATACACTTAGCCGTTGTTTTTTTAACCCTGTTAACTTGTTGCTATTAATTACCTTTCAATCATAATAGAGCATTGTTGTTAATTTGCTAAGAAATCACAGTTTTTTTAAAATATAGAGGTATTTTTTTTAATCACAGGTTTATTCCTTTTTTTAAAAAAAACGTTCTTTGCTTTAATCGGTTACTTGTAGGTAATTCATCAAAAATCAAGTTTTAGTTTTTTTTTTAAATCATCTGCTTAATCGATTAAAATTAATTGCATTTTTTTATCTTTGGTTTATTGCTTGTAATTCCTTGTAGTTTTTTTGTTAACTTAATTATTTAAACACACTTGCATCTTCTTTTATTGCTCAACTTTAGTACAATAGGCTTCACCTTACTCATCCTCACACAAACCGATATTTATTTCATTAGATCAACAAAAATGACAAGCAAGATGATTGCCACTGAGGTAGGGAAAATTGAGTACCTGAATGGTACCAATTACGAATTATGGAGTAGAAAGATCTACTATGGCCTGCTACACGATAGCATACACACTATCATAGACAAACCTGGCCCAATCTTATCTGAGAATCCAACTGTGGATGAAATTAGATCCCGCGAACAGTGGGAGAAAATAGATAATAGGGCTAGGAGCTTTATGCTGACCCACATGGATCTGAACCTAATTCGGGTCTTTGAGACCTGCGAATCAGCTTACGAGCTCTGGACCGCGGTTAAGGAGAAATATCACTCCAAATCCGAAGTGAGCGTCCAGCTTCTTCTACACAAGTACAACTCGTGTAGAATGAAGGAATCTGAAAGCGTCCTCGAGCACGTGAACAAGATGATCGTGATGGCCAAGGATCTTGCGGCTGCTGATTGCGCAATTCCGGAGAGGATGCAGATCGCAACCATATTAGGAAGTCTCCCTCCATCATTCGACATGGTTGCCACATCTCTGAGAATGAACGGCAACATTAAGTCTGTGACGGACCTACCTGCACAGCTGACGATTGAGCAGCACCTCTCCAAACAAAGATCGAAAGCTGAGATCTTTGAGGTCGAGGAGGAAGAAGAAGCAAATGCCGTGCACGCAAAGAAAAGATTAGGCCCCTCAAAGGCGAATTTCAAGGGAAAGAGTGGGAAATACCCACGCGGCTCTTGCTACGGTTGTGGCAAATATGGCCATTTCAAGGTCAATTGCCCCAACAAGAAGAAGCCGGGAAATTCTAAAGTGCCTGAAAATAAAGGCAAAAAGAAAATGGAGTTTGCGACTGTCGTGGAATGCAACTCTGTCATCACGGACAGTGATGGATGGTGGATCGACTCTGGAGCAACCAGACATATCGCGAAGACGAAGGAGGGCCTGGTGGACTTTAAGGAGCTGAGCAAAGGCGAACAACGGATCTTCATGGGGAACAACACCTACCTGGACGTGGAAGGTGTTGGGACATATAGACTTGACCTGGGGGATAGTATTATGGTGCTGAATGATGTACTGTATGCCCCAGGGATACGTCGGAACCTGATCTCTGTCCCAGTGCTGCTCAAGAAGGACTTCGAAGTTAGGTTTTATAATAAGCGTGTATCTATAGGCAAGAATAAGAAGGTCTATGCGATGGGAAAGTTTGCGCCCGAGCATGACCTGTTTTGTCTTCCTGTAATAACTTCTAGTGAATCAATGAATGTCTCTTCTGATTATTCCTTGTGTTGTTTGTCTGACTATGACTTGTGGCACATGCGACTGGGTCATCCAGGAAATTCTAAGATGGATCAAATGATTAAGGCAAATTTGTTGCCTAAGATCACGGGTGCAAGGACATTGCCCTGCGAACATTGTCTGACCGGTAAAATGACGAGAAAACCCTTCTCAACCGGAATTCGGTCAACAGAGTTATTAGGTTTGATCCATTCAGACATATGTGGACCACTGAGCGTCAGCACACATAGAAATAAGGAATACTTTATAACATTCATTGATGACTACTCGAAATTCAAACCTTATATTTATTTCTTTAGATCAACAAAAATGACAAGCAAGATGATTGCCACTGAGGTAGGGAAAATTGAGTACCTAAATGGTACTAATTACGAATTGTGGAGTAGAAAGATCTACTATGGCCTGCTACACGATAGCATACACACTATCATAGACAAACCTGGCCCAATCTTATCTGAGAATCCAACTGTGGATGAAATTAGGTCCCGCGAACAGTGGGAGAAAATAGATAATAGGACTAGGAGCTTTATGCTGACCCACATGGATCTGAACCTAATTCGGGTCTTTGAGACCTGCGAATCAGCTTACGAGCTCTGGACCGCGGTTAAGGAGAAATATCACTCCAAATCCGAAGTGAGCGTCCAGCTTCTTCTACACAAGTACAACTCGTGTAGAATGAAGGAATCTGAAAGCGTCCTCGAGCACGTGAACAAGATGATCGTGATGACCAAGGATCTTGCGGCTGCTGATTGCGCAATTCCGGAGAGGATGCAGATCGCAACCATATTAGGAAGTCTCCCAAATCTATCTCCCATATTCTCCATCTCTCTCGCTCTCTCTCGCAGCCGAAGTGAAGAAGGCGTACAGGTTCGATTATTTCTCCGCTGAAGCCCTTGTTGATCAAACATATTCCTAACATTTACCTTTGAACAGTAGAATCTTGTTAGATTTCACTATTTCACACATTAACATGTTATTTCAAAGGATTCAATGAGGCTACCTCCGTCCATTTTCGAGTATTTTTTTAATTTTTTCAAAAATAAAGTCATGTATTTCATCTCTATATTCTTCTAATATATCATTCCATTTTCGTCAGAAACAGAGGCACATATATCCTTCATCTAAAACATGTCGATTACAACAATTCTAAGACCGTTAAAATTCCAAAGTCTAGATATAAGGCATGCAAATCTCTGTTTCTGATGAAATTGAAATGAGACATTGGAGGGATATAATGATAAAAATACACTGCTTTATTTTTGAAGAAAAACACCGAAAAATGGGGCAGGGACAGCTCCATTTTTTCCTATTTCAAATGCAACTCTATTTGCAATGAATGCGCAATCAACTCGAGTTTCTTATACATGCAATCAACCGAGATGAAGAACAGACATGCACAACATATGATTTGGTAAGAATTATTGGGCATATATCTACTTGTATACAAGTTTATGATGATGGCGTCAGCAGTTGGGGATGACCAGCAGCAAAGCTGGCACCCCTATGAGAGCACCACCATGAAGGACTGCTCCCAGGGATTCTGCAGCATCTACTGCCCCCCAGTGGTGCTACATCGTGTTCCCTCCCCCGCCTCCCCTCGACGACCAGTCCGACTCCTCATCCGAGGGGGCCACCTTGTCCCCTCTCGTCATCGCCTTCGTCGGCATCCTTACCGGTGTGTTCCTCCTTGTCAGCTACTATACCATCATCTCCTTGTCAGCTACTTACCAGTGGTAAGCTCCTTGTCAAGTACGTGATGGAGATAGAGGATAGAGGATACAGGAAGGATAGATGATTACCAGTGTGTTCCTTACCAGGGTCGGAGCATCACCGTTCTCGTCATCGTAACGGTAATCATCATTATCGGTGGAGTACTAGGACAAAGGCATCACGAAGCATGATGATCAGCAGCCCTGTGGTGATGAAGAGGAAATCAACCTGCAATGGGAGATCACAGAATCCAATCAAGTATCATCAGTACTCTTATCAAGCAGAAGGAAACGAGAATAGCAACGATGCTACTCTCCTTCCTGTATAATACGAAAGTAAGCAAGCAGCATTTACATGCGCATCTGTGCACACCTGCATGATTTCTCCATTCCATCGAAGGCTTTTGTCGCAGACAGTTCTCTTTTTTCCCACTTTACCTTCTTTTCTCATCAATGATGTTGCGATGACGCATATTCCGTGACTTGTTTCCATGAGGCGACAAGAACAGCTAGTTCACATACATACATGTAAACTTTTTTAGCAGTTCTGGAATTTCTGGTTCTATACTTCTATCCAAATCAAGAAACTGAGATTTGTTCCCTCTTCTGGCTTTTCCCCCAAGAACTAAACCAGATCCTCTGCAGAGGAAGATGCTCCAACTATTATCAAGATATTGCACCAGATAAAATAACCAGGCAACATCCAAGTTCATCCAATAAGGGTGGTTTGGGTCCTCGAACAAGACCCTTTTTTATCATCCCATGCACATATAATCCAATTAATTACTTCAGGAAAATAGTACTCATAGAAAACAAGGTAAATGTCCGATCTCAGAAAATGCTTAAAATCTTATTCGTAATGGAGAAAACCAACTCATTTATGACTAACACACAATTCCGAACATCTTGAGGTTCAAGTGCACATCAAATTGTTTGACATAAAAACCTGATCAAATCGGGGCAACAACTTTCCGGATTTTCAACCAAATAACAGATTCACAGTTGATTGAATTCAAACATACGGCAGATACACAAATTCGATGTATCCAAATTTTCACATCCAAGTTAAATGACTAAGACATTACACAGGAACCAACATGGACAGAACTTGTTCTCAACCTCGTGCATAATCTAATTTATATTATTACAGCTATGAAACTTTTTAGAAAGAAATCAAAACATCAATACAACTATGCATTATCCAAATTAATACAATCACGCATGGATGCAACTTGTTCTAAACCTCATGCATAATCTCATTCACATTAATTACGAACATTTTTTTAGAAAGAAATTAAGACATCAATAGCAGAGAAGAGAGAAGGTATGAAATACCAGTAATAATCTTTGACGATCCAAGCCATTCACAATTAGAATTCTTCGCTGGTGCATCATCTTGTAAAAGCAGGCAGCATTACTAATAAAGCATTTAGTATTCGCATAAAAGAGAGAGCCATGTGAAAAATTAGCGGAGCATCCCTGACCAATATTTCACTGACCTCAAAGTTGAGCACCATATCTGCCTACATTGGAATTTTAACTATTTTCTGACTGGAAAACTTGTACACTAACTTTCCAAGATTGTATTACATGTCATGAAATGCAAGAGGGAAACTTGAAAATGGATGCAATACACATTCAGCTAAAGTTACACCCCGGGGTTATAAATATTTTAACAATAACATATAACCATGTGAATCACCAAAATTTCAGTCGAAGGCCAAAAAATGCAGCTAGGCCAACCGAAATTGATAATACAAAAGAATATCCAAGCAAAATACAAAATGAGGTAGAAGAAGACGAAGAGAGAGTATCCACATACATATTCACCATGCCGGTAAGAATATTTGCCTGCAAAATGTAAGAAAACAAATAGAGCTTCAGAACCAAGTTGATTTAGGTACAGATATATCTGTACCCTTGGCCTTGAGTTTAATAAGCATAATACTCTTCCCAGTTTAATTGCCTCTCGAGATGGGACACAATTTTGGCACAAAAGACTATACCACCGCACATAAAAAATCTAATAAACTTGGAAAATTCAACCTAGCTAGAGGCCTTCCCTGCATGCCAAAGTGCCGGAGAGCCGCAAATAAAGAAAGAGTCGAAGGTTCTAAATGAATTCGAGCCTTTCAAGGATGGGGTGTGAGCAGTTACATCCTTAAAGAATGCTGCCTATGTGGGTGCCTTTATAAGCCACATATATGAGAATAGGATTTTTCCTGAAACACATAAAATAGGATTGGGTGCATGACCAATAATAGTTACTACTTTGATCTTCTGCATAAGATAAGTAGTTCAAGATATAACTTACTTTCTTCATTGTAGATGTGAAAGTATCACCTCAAGTGGGAGTTTTAAACCAACAAGTATCTCTATTGAAAGCAAAGTCTGACAACCGAAATTTATCCATCTTTTCGCGCAATGTTTATTCATGATGAATTCGTAGGGGATTGTTGAATTAATAATTATGGAATATAGTTTGAGCTACTCAATTATGGAAATTCATGGCGAGAAATAATTCGACATTGGCGCAAGTTTTTTATGGTGTCATATTGCAAATGATTAAAAGTTTGGGGAGCATGAGTGTGTCCACCCTTCCCAATTCCCATCTAGCAATAGATCGACGGGGCATGTAGGGACAAGTATGCACATACTCTCTCATAGCGGCTCTTTATCTAGCTCAGACTTGGATCCAGGAGATCCATTCAGATTTGGATCTCATGTTACAGAATTATTTTGAAAATTAATAAAAAAATGTACTAAACTATTAGTTAATGAACTTACCACTAATCACCAAAATTTTACAAGGTCGTTACAAGTGAAAACCCAAAAAAGTTCATTAAGCACACCAACTTTCAGCTAACACCCTAACATGGGCTACCACATTGTCACTATAAAACCGATTATGTCAAAACATCACTCCATTTCTGCCCAGCCAAAGTGCCAAAATCAATGAGACACGCCATACTCGCTTTGAATCAAGGCTAAGCCAGCCTGAACCAAAAGACTCCCAAAAGTCGGATAGCCCACAATGGATATCGTTGAGTCCCAGGAGAGCGCTCAAGCCTCAACGGAACCCCAACAACCAAAGAACACGTGGCGTCGTGGACCACATTCTCAACCTTCACGTGACACCGACAACAAGCAACGTCCGCCGTCTGAACAAATCTTGCAAATCCGTCGCTCGTTAACAATCTCCTCCTTCTAAGGAGCTACAAAAACACCTTCACACGCGCATGAATTTTCCATTTCCAAATTCTTCTGCAATCAGCAACACAGTTACCTGGATCGAAGATGATTCATTGGTCCCTTTAGGGCCATATATGCTTTCCCCATTGAGAAAGTACCATCATACTAGCTCCTATAGTTTTGACCCTCATTGGGTCCACCAAACTCCTCCAACTCATACACCATCACCAACAACTCGCTCATACGTTGATCAGATAACTCAAATCGGAAATGACGAAAGAAGGAATTGCCATCCCACGCATCTGTCACAGAATAGTTTGGATCAGATACTAGAGCCATTAACTGCAGGAACCATGCCCCAAGAACCCCACGCTCACTTCAATCGTCGATCCAAAATCTAAAACCCTTGGTGTCATCAATCATCAGCCTCAACAATGATCGAATATCCTAGACCACTCCATAGATGCTCCTCTAAAAGAACGAAGAGGCCGAACTAAAGACCCCCTGGTTTGGCAAAGAACATCCTATGCCATAGATTTTCGTAAGCAACGTACACACCATGCTGTCACAATCCCCCCCATATGCATGCAATCCACTTGCTTAACATAGCTTTATTCATCTCCTCCAAGCTCCGCACCCCCAATCCCCGATCCTCCTTAGAACAAGACCCTGTAGCCTAATCGACCAGGGGCAACCCACTCGACTGCTCAGAGGACGACCAGAAGAACCGTCTCATGATGGCCTCAATCTTCCAGCGCACGCCAACCAGGAGAACCCTAATAGATAGAAAGAAGGTAGGAATAATGGATAGCACCGAACTCAGCAGCAACAGTCTACCCCCTCCCCCTCGAGATAGGCATCTAGACCTCCAACATGCCAGCCTCTGCTCCATTTTCTTGATCATAGACATCCAATCCATAGCACACATCCTCCCAACAACTAGAGGCCCATACACTACTGCGTGCTCCCCCCTTCTTTGGCTTCAAAAAAAACTAGAGGCACACCAAGATACCGCAAGGGTAGATCCCTGCGTGGCGACCTCAACCAACCTACACAGCTAAGAATCTCCCCCTCCAAATGTACGGGCACAAATTCTAACCTATCCCTCTTGAGCCTCAATCCGGAGGCCAAAGATGCTTAGAACCGCGGACATACCCTTGCATCTCTCTATACCACTGTCCACAAACAGGATGGTGTCGTCTACATATTGGAGGACATGAATCGAAATCTCCTCTTTGTTGTATCCTCTACAACGCCACTCGACACTGTACGGGCCATTATAACAACCAAAGCATCTGCCATAATAATGAACAAAAGTGGGACCAATGGAAACAACCGACGCACTCCCTGATGTGGTTGGAAAAATCCCCCTTACGGTAGGCCATTCACCAATACCACGCACGAAGTAGTCGTTACACACCTCTTCATCCACATTATCTAGCGGTCTAGGAAGAATCTCCTATGAAGAGAATCCCACATAAATCGCCAAGCAACACTATCATAGGCATTTGATAAGTCCACCTTCCAGACCACACCCTTCACTTTCCTCCTCTTCCAGTCCGTCACAATCTCTATTCATATACAGAAGATCTGCACCAAGAGGTCGCCAACCACTATGATTCAACAGTTGAATCAACAGATGTATGATCGTCAAGATGGCCATGGTACATAACCTAATGTACTAAGGGACCTTATAGCACATTCATTCATTTAATCTCGAACAGGGAGTGAAATAAACCAATAAATTTTACTGATATATCAAACATTACAATAACATTTATCGTAGGAATGGTTTGCCTCGGGCTCACATAGCTAACAATACCGATGTTATGATCCATTGCACATGAAATATTATATCAGTGCTGATGTCACATTTTTGAGTCTGTGATGTATTTCGGATTCTAATGATGAGGTTTACATGCCACCTCCTCCTACGAGTCCGTCAACTCCTCCTATGCATGATGTTCCACCACCGCCACCTCCTCCACCTCCTCCTTCTACCACATGCCCTATATCCGTCGACCTGCTTCTGCTCATGGTCATCGTCCCTCATCCAACACGTCATAGGTTTGTCCTGTTTACATGATTTCTAACGATGGGTCTAGAGATATATATATGTAGGGATCATTGCAGGAGGCTAGCCCACGAATGTAGAAGGTTCCAAATGACCGGGATATACATATTGCAGTTCGGAAGCAGAAGCGCACTTATGATTCATATCCTCTTGCATCCCAGGTCTCCTTTCATCGTTTGATGGGGGAATTTTAGAGATTTGCAGTGGTTCTATTCGCCGTGGACATTCCACGAAATTATCAGGAGACATTGAAGGACAGTCGCTGGTGCTTAGCTATGGAGGAAAAGATGGTTGCTTTGCAATCACGTAGTACTTGGAGTTTGGTGTTTGCTCCTCCTGAGGCATCTGTTGCCAGTTGCTAATGGGTGTTTTACTGTTAAACATCATGCATATGGGAGCCTTGATTATTACATGGCAAGATTGATGGTACGATGATGCAAACGAATTTGGCGCGTCGATAAAATAATTTTGTACGGTGGAAATTTTGGTAGAAGAAAGAGAAGGGTTGAGAAGAGAAATTGGAGGGGTTGAGAAGAAGAAAAACTCGTCGGAACGAGGGGTTTGGAGAAGGGAACTCGCCGGGAATGCGAGCGGTTGAAGGAGGAGAACCGCGGATATCGCGTGGAGGGAGAGAGAGAAGGAGAGGGGATAAAATGAGATAAACTCAAATTTTACTTCCTAATTCACTGTCTAAAAACAAGGACCTACCCTCTCTTTATATAGGAGAGAGGGTGTACAAAAATAGTAAACTTAATTAAATTGACAACCAACTTATTTAATTGGACTCTAACAAATCCTAATTGACCTCTAATTACCTTAATTAGACTCTAATTATTTAATTGACCAACAATTATAATTAAAATCTACGAAATCAACGTTGAGATCACAGGCGATCTCAATTATTCAATTAGACCAATACGACCGCTAAAAAACGTAAATAAAATTGATAATTATTTAATTAGATAAATGTGGCCCCATAATTTGGGGTCACGCTGCATCAACTCTCCGCCGCTTTGAAAAATTCGTCTCCCGACGAATTGCTCGAAGTAGGTGCGTCGTCGGAGAATTCATCTTTGAGCCGTGGTTCCACTTTTCTCCAATTAGATCCCTTTCAACGTTACGTTTATAGTTTCTCAATGTTACAGCCTTCTTCTTTAAATAATTCCGCAGCTGAGGGCATGGGCGCAATTTTCGCACCTCTTTCTTTTTCTCTCTTTTCATATTGCTCTGGACCTGCCTGTAAATAAAGAACTTTGGAAATTTATCTTCGCAATTTTCCCAATTCAACCTCAATTCCCTGGAATTGAGGGATTGGGTTCCCTTCGTTAAGAAGCACCCGATAGGGTTTCTTCTTGTTACCACGCGAGGCGGCGGCACCGGGAGTCGCGGGAGGGCTGTTGGCGAAGTCCGGTACAGCAGCGGCGTCGCAGGCGGTGGAGATGCGGGGCTTGGGCGCGAGGCGCGCGGTTTGCTGGGCGGCGGGGCCTGAGAACGATGTCGACGGGGTAGGCGAGCGCGGAAGGTGCGGGGGCCGGCGATAGGGGATCGGTGCGGTGCCAAATGGACTGCACAAGCGCGCAGGGTGCGGCCACGCTGTAGTGGAAGGGCAGCACGCTGGAACACGGATGTCTCGCAGGGGGTCTTCGAGCACGCTGCCTTGCGCTGCGGCACAGGAGGCGGAGGAAGCTCGCGTGCCCAGTAGGCGGAGGGAACTAAGGGTGTGGGTGGTGTCGGGGTTGAGGGGCGACGACGCAGGAGAGGGTTCGGGGCGTTGGGTGCGCACGGGAGGGGGTAGGAGGGGGCGAGGATGGCTGGTGGCGGGTCCGGAGCCGCTTGGGGCTGAACTGGAACTGCAGGGGTGGCGTGAAGGGCCGTCGGCGGGGGTAGTCGGGTTGATTCCGGCGACGGATTTGGTGCTGGGACGTGCTGGACAGCCACCGTTTCGTCGTCTTTTCCTTCTAACACGGTCTGGACAGCAGCGGTTTCTTTGTGGACAGCGAGCACATCATCGTTGTTGACGTTTTTTCCAACCACAACGATCTGGACAGCGGCTTGATCGGCTTCCACGGCGAGTTTTTCGTCGTCAAAGCTCGCGATAACGGCTTCGGGGGTCGGCGGTTTTGCTTGGGCGTCGCGGTAGGCCTCAAAGTAGGCCATTAGGTTCCGAGACATGGATTCGAGGTTGGCCTGCAAATCACGTATCATGTCCCCCGTCTCATTGAAGGTGGCGTCGATGGCGGAGATGGCTCGTCGTGTTTGTTCGGACGAACGATGATGTCGGTGCGAGCGCCGGGACGGATCGTTAGATCGTGGGGACGATCTAAATGCCATGCTCTGATACCAAATGATGCAAACGAATTTGGCGCGTCGATAAAATAATTTTGTACGGTGGAAATTTTGGTAGAAGAAAGAGAAGGGTTGAGAAGAGAAATTGGAGGGGTTGAGAAGAAGAAAAACTCGTCGGAACGAGGGGTTTGGAGAAGGGAACTCGCCGGGAATGCGAGCGGTTGAAGGAGGAGAACCGCGGATATCGCGTGGAGGGAGAGAGAGAAGGAGAGGGGATAAAATGAGATAAACTCAAATTTTACTTCCTAATTCACTGTCTAAAAACAAGGACCTACCCTCTCTTTATATAGGAGAGAGGGTGTACAAAAATAGTAAACTTAATTAAATTGACAACCAACTTATTTAATTGGACTCTAACAAATCCTAATTGACCTCTAATTACCTTAATTAGACTCTAATTATTTAATTGACCAACAATTATAATTAAAATCTACGAAATCAACGTTGAGATCACAGGCGATCTCAATTATTCAATTAGACCAATACGACCGCTAAAAAACGTAAATAAAATTGATAATTATTTAATTAGATAAATGTGGCCCCATAATTTGGGGTCACGCTGCATCATACGAGGATTTACTCAGACTTACGATGTGAATTATATGGACACGTCGCTCATTACTCGACTCTACGTGTTCTACTTTCAGTAGCAGGGGTACGTGATTGGCCTTTGTTTCAGATAGATGTTAAAAATGCATTTTTGTATGTATATTTACAGTAGAAAGTTTACATGTAGCAGCCTCCGGTGTTTGCTGATAAGGAGGAGTGTCGGCAGGTTTGTAGACTCCATAAGGAAATATACGACCTTAAGCAAAGTCTAAGGGCATGGTTGCAGAAGCTCTCATATCTGATTGAAAGACAGGGGTTCAAGAGGTCAAATGCAGACCATTCACTCTTTATGCAGAGAATACCTAAAGGTATTGTTGTCATCATGGTCTATGTTGACGATATACTTGTTACAGGAAATGATGTGCAGTAGTACAATATGGTAAAAGAATTTCTGGATCGTCAGTTTGTTACCAATGATCTTGGCATTCTAAGGTATTTCTTAGGGCTAGTTTGATTACTGGGTTGGGGTGGGTTTGGGTAACCTCCTGTGAATAATAGTTATTTGGACGGTTATGAGGGTTGGCAGAGAGTTGGAATAAGGAATAAGGAATGTGATGTGATGTCACATTGATTTGTGATGGAATTACAACCCAGGAATGATCTCGGAATACGGGGGTAAGCTGGGTTATCCTGGGGTAACCCAGTAAATAAACGAACCCTTAGGGTCAGAAATTGCTAGGAATGCGCAGGGTCTTGTGAAGACCCAAAGGAAGTATGTTACAGACATGCTTGTTAAGACGGGCATGATTGGGTGTCGACCTTCTACTACTCCTATGGATACTAGAATGAACTTATATGATGATGAAAACAGATGAGGTCAATATGAGGAGATATAGAGAGACGGTGGGAAGCCCCTCTATATTATTATTACTAGACCCGATATCTCTTTTGTAGTAAGTCGAGTAAGTCAGTTCATGGGGCGACCCGACAGGTACATATGGATGGTATATACATGATTTTGAGATATCTAAAATCTTTTCCAGGTGTAGGATTACTATTCAGGAAAGGAGCAACTCTTTTTGTTTCTGCATGTGCTGATGCGGACTATGCAGGGTGTCCGAAGGATAAGAAGTCTACTTCATGCTTCGTTGTGTTTGTTGGCAGTTCTCTTGTTTCTTGGAAAAGCAAGAAACAAATGGTTGTGTCTAGATCAAGTGCCAAATCTGAGTAGAGGTCTATGGAACAAATAAGCACATAAATGATATGGTTCGAGCAGTGTTAGCATATTTGCATATAAATGTACCTCTACCCATGCAGTTACAATGTGATAATCAGATTGCCTTAGTCATTGCGAATAATCCTGCATTCCATGAAAGAATGAAGCATATTGAGGTAAACTGCTATTATACTAGAGATATGATTCAGAAGGTTTAATTTCTATCTTCCATGACTGTTCAGAAGAGCAAACGACAGATATCTTTACCAAGGCATTGCTTAGAGGGCCATTTCAGAAGTTTTTTTCCAAGCCGGGCATGATTGACATCTATGCTCCATCTTGAGGGTGAGTATAGAGATATTTCTATGTTTCTATGTACTTTTCTGTTATTTTTATTTCTTTATGTTCGTCTTATGTAATTTACTCATACTCTCCGTTATATGAGAGAGCCTAGGGTTCCCAAGAATAAACAACTCTTTGACTTTTCCAACATACCACAATCCTTCTTGCACTACCAACTATGGGAGAAGCCTTGAAATTCGAAAGATGAGGGCTAGAAGTTGAGCTCATCGCATCGAATCCCATAATTCAATCTTTGTTTCCTGTATGCATGCCATATCCACCTTCCAGGCCGTAAACATAGCGTTGACTACCAACCTCTTTTCCGGTTGACCCAACCCATGGATGTCCAAGTTAGGCACTTCATTGGCAAACCAAGGGGAACCTCCTGCCACCTGCACACCTACAATTCTTGTTCTTTCCCTTTAAAATGTCTTATCGGGCAGTAGCTCTTCATCATATGCTCTTGAAACATCGCCCTCCCCCTCAACGCTTCCGCATGCAGCAGGTTCTACCCCTCCAAGGCTAAGCCCCTCTTCAATAGTAGAAGGTGGCTTTCCTTCACCGAACACACCACCTACTCGAGGGCCATCAAAGACCCACACCTCATCTCTGGCTTCCAGCAATCGATTCTCCCATCCAGAAGAATCAACCCTCCGCCTCTTTCGAGAGAAAAACACAAGAGTCTGGTGTTCCTTTTTTTTAGGCTCTAGTTTGGTGTTCCTTGCCTAAGGAAAAAAGATCATCATAGGCCACATCCGATATGAATCCCTCGCCCCTCTAACCCAAAATCACGTTCATCTTCTCACGACGAGGCCCAGCATTCAATCTCCTTGCCCAATTGCCTCCTCGAATGAAGTCATCTCAACCTTCCATAGACTTCCCAACCGACTCAGCTAGCACGCTGATCTTCGAGCTGCCAACCACCATGACTGAACCAATCATTCAAGGATTGGTAATAAAAGGCGATCCCGCAAGAAAGGAGGCCTTCCTCGCACACGCGCCACCCTTCGAAGATGACCCAAGTGACCTGACCGCACCAACACCAACCGTTGGGCTCATTAGTAGGCACGAAGTTAAGTCGAAGGAAGAAGGGCTCTCGACCCTTGAATACCCTTTCGACAGTAACAAGGCATCTCGAGCTGAGGACCCCCTACCAAATGGACATGAGCTTGGAACCAAATCCGCCACGTGGCTCGGGTTCTCTGATTCGAGCACCTTGTGCATAAGCGGATTCCCCACCTTCATAATTCCCCCCTTCTAATTAGTTGAATCCGAATTTACCGCCATCGGATCTGCGATCGTCCCGCGATTAGAGCCCGAACCCGACACCACCGAAGAGGAGCCGCTCAACACCGCCTCCAAGAAAGAGCCGGAATTGAAAGGCCCATCTCTCGAAAAGTCTGTCGCAAATCTCTCACCTTCTCGAGATTTATTGCCTTCCCCAATTAATTGTGGCAAATACACTCCCCGACAACACCCATGCCAACCGTCGTCGAGGCATCCGCACAGCCACCTTTGACGAAGCCGTCACCATGATGTTCGTCCCCCCTTGCAGCTGCTTCCCCTAGGAAACCCAGCCACGCGAGAATGAACCGTTGCCAAGCCTCAACTCAGCCCGAAGAGACAGAGGCAATTTCTCCCCCCAAATCAGTACTTCCACATGAGAACCCTCCCCTCCCCTTAGTCCAATGGACACCACCCGTTCCACCTTCCCGACACCGGTACACACATGTTTGAGATATTCGAGATTTCGACATCAGAGCGGCACACTTGCCACCCTCACCCTCCAAGATGGAGTTGAATAGCTAGAGGCCCCGTCCAAGAAGTGTGGTCTCCGTGATCGCACAAGCCCTCTCAACTCCGGGGGATACAAACCTCCAATGCACCCATTAGCACCTCATGCACACCTTCATCTGACAAACCCTGAATGCACAACAACCTTCCTGGCATCCATATCAAGTCGACCAAGACATCCACCTACTTTGCCCCCGCCAACCTCTCCCTATACCTTTCGAGATCCTCCAACTTCCGTTCTCCTACAATCGCACCATCTTATGGACAATCATGCTTCTTCATCTGCGACAACCACTGCAATAGCCTAGAAACAACCCTATCGGACAAGAGAGGGCATGACTCCTTTCCCTCGGGCTTCTCCTCGTCCGCCCGCATGTCAGTCGCCTTCCTTTTCCTACCATGGTATCTTCCCTCTGCAATCGCACCTACGTTGCCTCGGTTGCCCACAACCAAAGTAGAGAAGCTCTGTTGCCGTATAGGTCCTAGATAGGTGATCAAAGGCCCCATAGCGGTAGCACCATGCCTTCGATCTCTCCCTAGCTCTACGTGGGTTGCACATCCTCATTCGTGGCACACTCCAAGGGCCCTCCCCAGCCATCTCCTCCATGGTGACAACATTTGCAACCTCAAGGTCTTCAACTACCCCATCAGGAGAAACCTCACGCGTATTGGTGGCCCTCGAACAGGGACATACCACACCTATCCCATTACACGCTCTTCCTCTCCTTCGCTCATGATCTTCCTTACGGCACAGAGTCTTGCGGTGTCACCCTTATGTGATGGCATGCGATGCTCTACGGATGGTGGCAGTGGTGAACCGAATCTCAGATTGATGGTTTCCTAAAGGAATCCTAAGAGTTTGGAGGGGCCCACGGTGTGTTCAAATAGGCCTATTTATCCCTCGATTTAAAAGAATATAGATTTACAAAAGAATCCAACAGAGGCCTTACATGGGAACCCTATATTGAGCGAATACAAGGGTTGAAGCCTTCAGTGGACTTCAGGTCTCGTTTGGTTTTGTGTGTGTTGTTGTTTGCTCTCATTGGTTGTAGTCTGAATGAAAAAAGAAAAATGAAAGAAAGAGCGAATGAGAAGAAGAGGAGCCGACAACAAGGAAGCTGTCGCTTCAGCCATGAGGAATTGCAGCAGGACAGCAACTTTCTGGAGTAATGTGAAGGTTAGGTTCTGCACATCAAATCCAATGAGCAAACGAAGAGGAAGATAACTGACAGGAACCCGTGGTGGTGGTGTTGAACGGTCCAACTACACAGCCTTGAAGATGGGTTCATCGTGAAACCTTGAAGAGGAAGAAAGATAAGGAGGGTGTGGATCCTTGCTGCTTGCTTATTGATCTGGGATCAAACGACTTTGATTTTTTTTTAAAAACGAGACCTGCCTTCATTTATTAACGCCTGGGCCAGTCTGTTACGCTGACAAAAAAGGAAGAGGACCCCATATGGTCTGCTGGACCATTCTTTTTATTTTGGGATTTTATCACTTGTGCCCCTCCGAGATATCGCAATATCAGTTATGCCCCTATTTTTTTGGTAATATCAGTTGTGCCCCTCACTTCTTGCTCCGTCATCAGTTGTGCCCTTCCGTCAGATTGACCGTCAAAAAATTAAAATAACCATGGTTTATTCAAACCATGGTGTGGTTAAGAAGGGTATTATGGTCAAAACAAAATCAGGGGCGGAGGAGCTCGAGGGAGGAGCTCGGGTCGGACCGCGACAGAAGGAGGGGGAGGCCGAGGGGAGCACGGGACGGCACGGGGAGAACGGGGCGGCACGGGGCAGAGGGAGGGACCAGGGGGCGGCACACGGCAGGGGGAGGGGGAGCACGGGGCGGCGCCGGCGAGGGCTGGAGGGCGTGTGTCACCCCACCGTCGATCACCGCATTCTTTATTTGTCGCCACCATCGAGATCCACACAACCACCACCGCCATCCATTGAATTGGTTGGTGCCCCTCAGTGGGAGGATTGCAGCGCTCTCGCCAAATCAACCGTGAACTTGTCAGAATGGCCTGGTGCAAACTACGGTATTGATTGTGACATCAAGCCATGTGCTCTTGCGGATAATCTGCCTCGGCCACACGGGCATTTCCATGCCATGTCTGGGTTCTTTGTGGTTTTCAATTTCTTCAACTTGAGCTCAGATGCCACACTTGATGACGTGCTACAGAAAGGCCAACAATTTTGTGGAAAAAATGGGAAGTCGCGAAGAACAGCGTCAAGCTGCAGCCGTATATTGAACAGTATTGCTTTCGAGCACCGTATGTTGCCTCTTTACTGAGAGATGGCTTACACATCAGGGATTCTGAAGTGGCTGTTGGCTCTGGGACCATTACTTGGACACTGGGAGTTGCATTACTGGAGGTTGCTCAGGCATTCTCTCGGCAAATGACTCTGGCGAACCACATGATGATTTCTGAAGGCTTAAACCCCATGATTCTTGTTTTCATGCTTTTCATGTCGTTGATGCTTCTCGGTGCAGTCTTACTTGTGAGTAAGCGGCTGCGTAATGTTTTCCATGGATCATATCTACCGCTTTTTATACGAAGCAATGGAACTGGTGGTTTTCAGTATGGGGGGAGGAGGTGCGGCGTCGGGGAGGGGAGGGGGTGCGGGGCTGGGCGGCACGGGGGCGACGGGCTGGGAGGAGGTGCGGGGAGCTCGGACCGGAGCTGGGCGGCGTGGGGCAGGGGCAAGGGTGGAGAGGGAGGAGGAGGAGGTTGGAGGAGGAAGAGGATGGGGAAGAGGAGGAAGAGGGTGTAAAATGACCACATGACCTTTTTTAAAAAATTAATTCCGCTTAAGTCCTCGAAGTTAACGTCCGTTTGCACTGTGGATGGACGGTCACTAACTCGAGGGGCACAATTGATAAAATAGCAAGAAGTGAGGGGCACAACTGATATTACCAAAAAGATAGGGGTATAACTGATATTGCGATATCTCGGAGGGGCACAGGTGATAAAATCCCTTTTATTTTTTTTCTGTTTTGATGTTGATTTAGGCACAATGGGCCATGACTGTAACAATAAACGCTACAGGAGCAAAAAAAGGAGAGAACAACAAACAAAAGAAGAGAAACTGAATGGCTGAAAACAAAAGAAGAGAAACCACATTTCAAAAAAAATGACGAAAGGGCTGTCAAGAACAGTGAAAAAAACTATTGCTGTAAAAAAATGAACAAAATGGCGAAGCCTTCTTCCACTGTAAGTAGAATTGGTTCCATGGATTCTTGCTCAAATCCATATTGAAAGATTCGAATATTTTTTACACTGGTTGTCGACTACCTAATGCAACCCCCACAAGGGAGTATTTCAACCCTGGCCTTTTGGGTGGTAGGCACACTGGACTACCACCAGACCATTTAAGTGGGTACGAAGGAAAAAATGAATGATTGCAAAAAAAGAGAGGAATATTGGTTGAAAAAATGCACTTCAAATAAAGTTGGGACTATAACAAAAGGAAGAGATGATTGTTGTTGATTCCCCTCTTCACTTCTCCCATCTTGGTCATTTCCGACAAGTATGGGAGAAAGGGAGGGTGTTGGGTAAAGATTTTCATGCCCTACCATTGTTGGGTAGAGGTATTTGAGCCCTACTATTGTTTGATGTACTCTACATTTGAGCGATCTATTTTTCATGGAGTTCTCTATAGAGAGACTCGTTGCCTCCACCCTCCAGCAACCGTGAACTCCATTATGTGTGGATATTCCCACAGCATGTTTTAGTGACTACGAACTTTACTATGTATATATATATATATATATTCCCACGGCATTTTTTTAGTCCTTCGAAGTGGTGGAGTAGCCTTTAGCGAAGAAGACACATTGTGGGACAAAGTACACCATGATGGAGACTTATTGGTGTTGACCCATATTTCTCTATAGATCATTGTATGCAGCCTCCACTCCCTCCTCACCAGCATGACATTGGAAACAACGTACTCAACAACAACCGATAGCGTATGCGTTGCATTGATATTGTCTGTAGTGTCTTGTATTCGACGAGTGCTCTATTTTTATATTTGTCCAAGCTGAGCATTGCATGTTCAGTTTGAGAATGATTGTTGAGGAATGTCTTATGTGGGTTATGTTTAATCTCACATCATGGAGTGATAGCTTTTGGTCACATTGGCGGGGCTATATAAAGAGCCTACATTGATTGTAACCTTTGCGAAAGTCAGTGTTCTAAAAGTCGCCCGACTGACCCAACTAGTTGAGTCTGTGGAGTGACCGACCGAGTACCAACTAATTCCGACTAGGCACACTAATAGACCAATTTTTTGCTTGAAGATACCATATTTTTTATGTTATGTTTTTTTATAAACAAACTTATTATAATATGCTTAATGTTTTATTTAAATTCAATTACTTCTTTTATTTTATTACGATAGTATAAAAATGTACAAAATCATGAAACTATATGTATGAAAATGAGTTATATATTAAAAACAATCATAAAATTCAAAGCCGATTAAAGTCCGACTAAATCTGATTAGTCGTCCGACTGCCGATTAATCCTTAATCAGTGACCCAACCGACCGAGTACCGACTACTGACTTTTGCAACCTTGGTGAAAGTTGAATAGAATATCAGCACTTTGAGACGATTCTCCCGTGGTTTCATTCTGCTTCTTAGGGAGTAGGGTGCCACGTAAAATCGAAATTTTCTTTATATTTTGTTGTTGCTTTGAGTTTCTTCCGCATTTCATATTTCTACCGTGTCTTTCCTAACAGTTTTAATACAATCAATCAATAAAATGGATGAAGATGTGAACTTAATTCCAACATATGGCGTCAGATATCATAAGAAACAAAATGCACATTTTCATTTAAAAGAACTACTCACCCAAAGAAAGGATCCCAGCAAATTTCGATTGAACGCATCTTCAAGTACCAAGGAATCTTTCACAGGAATAAAATCTCTAAGCGTTAAGATGGATAAAACCTGAAAATTTGAATCATTCAAGAGAGTTATCAGGCACTCATCATTTGAGATATTCTAGATACTAGGTCAAAATAACTTATTTTGAGAAAAGTCAGAAAGCTATCCTCGACCATATTTCAAAAATGTGTGTTCTAGACATTGACATTCACAGATGATACTATTGCCATTTAAAAAAATGTACAGAATATGCAAAACAAAAATGCGGTATTACCTGTAAGTTTTGAGCAAGTACGAGGGTAACATATGCCAAGTTGCACTGCATCACAAAACGTTTCATTAACATATGACTTTGAGATTTACCAGAAGACCAATTGCAGTTTTCACGAGTTTTTATATTTCATAGCACCAGTAAGACAAACAAGTTTCTCTGCAAGCTCCAAGAACTTTAAGATGTAAAGCAATAATATTGGGAAACATGTAGGAATGAACAGGCAAGCAAAGATACAAAATTATCATTAGAAAGACAATAATCCACTTAAAAAACATATTGGCGCACCGGGAGATACAAGCATGGCAATATGGCTAATTAATGACTTGAACAACTGTGAAGTCACACAAACCCTGCAACAGTTGATGCATTTCTGCACTCGTGTTCGACTGCATCAGGATGAGAAAATGTTAAATATAGGAACTGTTAGAGTAAAACAATACTCTGATGTGTTATTCCATAGAGCCCTCGGGTCTCTTATATAGGGAGAAACCCTTGTGTAAATTACAGAGTCTTACAAAATATAAATAGAAATTACGGAACAATAAAACGTAACATATATAAGTCTCTACACTCCCTTCAAGATGGAGCATAGATATCTATCATGCTCAGCTTGGAAGAACATCTCTGGAAAGGTCCTCTGAGCAGTGGTTTGGTGAATATGTCAGCCGTCTGATCCTCTGAACTGACATGAGAGGTGGAAATGAAGCCCTTCTGAATCATGTCTCTAGTAAAATGACAATCCACCTCGATGTGCTTTGTTCTCTCATGAAAAGCCGGATTATTGGCAATAAACAATGATGCATGATTGTCACATTGGAGATTCATAGGCAAGGGGACATCTACAGTCAAATCTTCTAAGACTGCTCTAACCCACATCATTTCTGCAGTTGCTTGTGCCATGGCTCTGTACTCGGATTCCGCACTAAACCTCGCCACAACAGTCTGTTTCTTGCTTTTCCAAGAAATTAAAGAGCTTCCTATAAAGATAGCAAATCCAGAAGTGGATTTACGATCCCTTGGACATCCTGCATAATCTGCATCTGCACAAGCTGAAATAGACAGATCCGTATCTTTTCTAAATAGCAACCCTGTGCCTGGGGAAGACTTCTGATATCTCAATATCATATACAAGGCATCCATATGAACTTGCCTTGGCTGCTCCACAAATTGACTCACCCGGTTTACTGCAAAGGCAATATCCGGTCGAGTTATAGTAATATATAAGAGCTTACCCACCATCTCTCTGTACCTTCTTTTGTACACCTCCTCGGTATCATCATCGTACAGCTTCATGCTTGGGTCCATAGGTGTACTTGAAGGTCTGCATCCAGTCATTCCTGCTTCAGCGAGCAAGTCCGTGACATATTTTCTTTGAGTCATCACCATTCCTTGTGCATTTCGTGCAAACTCTATCCCCAGAAAATATCGTATCGTGCCCAGATCCTTTGTAATGAACTGGTTTCCCAACAGGGACTTGGTTATCTCAATCCCCTGAGCATCATCTCCTGTGACCAAGATGTCATCAACATATATCATAACAACAACTGTACCTCTAGGGGTCTTCTGGATAAACAATGAATGGTCCGCATTTGATCTCCTGAACCCCTGTTTTTCAATTAGCTGAGACAGCTTCTGGAACCATGCTCGGGGACTTTGTTTAAGGCCATAGATAGCCTTATGAAGTCTGCACACCATCTGAGTCTCCCCCTCAGCAACAAATCCTGGTGGCTACTGCATGTAGACTTCCTCTTGTAGGTCTCCATACAAAAAAGCATTCTTGACGTCAAGCTGAAAAATGGTCCAGTTACGTACCACAGCAACAGATAGGAGGATGCGAAGAGTGGAGTGTCTAGCCACTGGTGAAAAAGTATCCAAGTAATCTACCCTATATGTCTGGGTAAATCCCCGTGCTACAAGTCTTGCCTTGTACCTATTAAGACGTCCATCCACATGATATTTCACCGTAAAGATCCACTTGCAACTCACCACGGGGGCACCTGAAGGAATGGGAACAAGAGACCAAGTCCCTCGAGACTGCAGAGCACGCATCTCCTCTTCCATGGCTAGACGCCAGCAATCAATCTTCATGGCATCTTGATAGGTCTGTGGAATCTCAACAGACGAGACAACAGCTACAAACTTCTGGAAGTCCCCACTGAGACGATGAAATGAGACTTGAGAGGCAAGAGGATATGAAGCACATTATCTTCGCTGCTTCCTGTGAGCAATGAGCCGGTCCAGATCATCTATCATTGTGTCGACCGGATGATCCTCGTCCTGCTGTAGAGGCTCCTGCACTGGTGCATTTTCTAACCCATCATTAGTGATAACGTCAGAACATACCTGAGGCGTATTGGATGGTTGACAAGTAGCTTGAGCTGGTCCTGTACGCCTTGTATAGAACTTAGGAAAAGGTTCAATTGGAGGTGGTGGTGGTGGTGGTTGTGGAGTGGAGGATTGACCCAGGCTTGGAGGTGGAGGTACATAGACACTAGAATCTGTGGATGTGGAGGAGACCAATCTGTCACCTGTAGGAGAAAAGTACATGACGGGTTCGAAATATGTAACATCAGCGCTCACATAGTACTTGTCATGAACGGGGTCATAGCAACGATATCCTTTCTGTGTCCTGGAGTAGCCCACAAAACACACTTGATAGCCCTAGGAGAAAGCTTATCAAGTCCTGGAGACAAGCGGTGGACAAAAGCAACAGTGCCAAAGACTCGAGGTGTAAGAGTAAACAAATCTCTGTCAGGAAAGAGAACAGAGATAGGAGATTTTTCCCTAAGAACAGTTGTAGGCATGCGGTTGACCAGATAGCATGCTGTAAGAATAGCATCCCCCCAAAAAGATAATGGAGCACAACTCTGAATAAGTAATGTGCGAGCAATATCAAGGAAATGGCGATGTTTCCGTTCTGCAACCCCATTTTGTTGAGATGTGTATGCACATGTTGTTTGGTGGATAATGCCTTTAGAAGAAAGAAAACTAGCAAGGGAACGAGTGCAGAACTCCAATGCATTGTCAGTACGTACATACTTAACAGTAGACGAAAAAACATTTTGAACTTCATTGATAAGATTTTGAATAACACTTCCTGCTTCGGATTTATTTTTGAGAAGAAAAGTCCAGGACACTCTAGAAAAATCATCGACCACCACTAAATAGAACCTGTCCCCCTGATGATCTGGGACACGACTGGGACCCCATATATCTATGTGAAATAACTCAAATGGGGAGCGACTGCTCCGACTCTGACGACTGGGGAAGCTGGACCGATGGTGCTTCCCTAACTGACAAGCTTCACAACGAAATGATGAACTCGGAGAAATTTGAGGCAGGAGGTGACGCATTTTCTGTAGTGGCAGGTGACCGAATCGAAGATGCCAGGTATACGGAGACACGGAGCCCTGGGAATGTAGTGAGACGCCAGCAAAAGAGTTCCGTACAAGACGATAGAGGCCATTGTGCTCAGAACCACAGCCAATCACCTTGCCCATTAGTATGTCCTGAAAAATAACAGACGATGGGTCAAAAATAGCACGACAGTACAAATCTCGTGTAATCTGACTAATGGATAAAAGATTCATCGAGAATTCTAGTGCATGTAAAACATTCTGTAAGTGCATAGATGGCAGCAAAGCCGTCTCCCCCTGACCGATGATAGGGGAATGAGTGCCATCAGCAATGAGTACAGAACGACCAGGCTGGACAGGTCTATAGGACTGCAGAATCTCTTTCTCACGACAGAGATGATGGGTGGCTCCAGAATCAACAATCCATCCTGTGAGATCATGGTTATGATATGAGCCAGAGGGACTACCTGAGGCACTGGCTGAGGCAGATGTACTCGCCGATGCCGAAGCCGCAACATCAGACGCATCAGCACCTTCTGATGATGACTGTGGCATGATATCACGAAGCCGTGCCACTAGCTCCTCGAACCTGTGATCTGGAGTAGATGCTGGTGGACCCTGAACATAATCAGCGACACGTGCAGAAGGAGGGAAGCCATGCTTGGAATAGCATGTATCCTCCGAATGACCAGTACGACGACAGAATGAGCACGTAGAGCGTATGCGACCTCCACGGCCACGTCCACCACTCCCTCTGCCACGAAATGAGAAGGAACTACCTCGTCCTCTGGAGACAGCCATTGCCGAGGGAGGTGTAGTCGTTGTGTTCGATGGAACTGGAACACGACTGAGCCGACTGTAGACTTCTTCCATTGGTGGAATGGTGGCATCAGCAAGGATCTGAGAACGTGCTGCCTCAAATTCAGGATCAAGGGCAGCAAGTAAGACGCCAACCATAGTAGCGTTGCGGAACGTCTTCTGTTGTTCCGGCGTGGCTGTGAGTGGAATGGTACTATAAAGTTTCTCGAACATTCCACGAAGAGACGTGTACAGAGAATGAAGAGGCCTCCCATTTTGCTTTGTGGTAAAGATATCATGCTGCAACTGCAGCATCTTGGTCTCGTTCCGTACCTGAGAGTACGTCGTGGCCAGAATATCCCACATCGCCTTGGCGGTGGGTTGATGGAGGACATCATTTGCTATCTCCGTTGTGAGCGTACCCGACAACCAGACTTTGGCGTACGCG
The DNA here is from genome assembly GCA_037367405.1 of Ottelia alismoides. NCBI lineage: Eukaryota > Viridiplantae > Streptophyta > Magnoliopsida > Alismatales > Hydrocharitaceae > Ottelia > Ottelia alismoides. Next base: position 255,680 of record JAZKJV010008456.1, on the reverse strand, counting down.
TCATCGGCCTCCCATGAGGCATATATTCCCGTCTTCTCCGGCGGTTCATCTTCGGTAAGAATATGCTTCTTACCACACGACTTCATGAGACTGAGGAACTGCATAGCCCACAGTTCGTAGTTTGCCCCGTCCATTTTGACGATAGGTGCCGAACCTTTGAAGGCACCGATGGCGGGCATATCGACCTTTTGATCTGACATGTTGCCGGAGAAGAAGAACTAGGGATGATAGACCAAGAGACAGGTGTTTGCCACGACATGTGAGGATTCAAGTGCACATGTAGACGTTATGCACTTGAACCCATCATCAATCCGAGCCTGACCGAAGCGAAACGAACGGCAGGGAGGCTAATGAAGCCTCGGATGTGAAGGGGCGGGGCTAGGGCCGGCAGCGGCTTGGCGAGGACCTGGCAGGGGCCTGCGGGGGCCTGGCGAGGCTGGCTGGGTTCGGCAGTGGCCTGGTGGGACAGTCTGGAACCTCGCAGGCGATGGGGCTGGAGCCTGGATGGTCTGGCGACGGGTCTGGAGAGGCCCGGCGACTTGGCTGGGGGCCTGGAAGGCCTGGCGGAGGTGCTGGGGGCCCGGCGGAGGGGCTGGAGGCCCGGCGGAGGGGCTGGGGGCCTTGAGAGGCTGGTTGACGGCGGCGGGAGGGGTTGGAGAAGTCGGCGGCGGTGGTGGTGGGGGGGGGGGCAGGTGGAGGAAACCCTAGGTTAGGGTTAGGGCTTTGATACCATGTTAGAGTAAAACAATACTCTGATGTGTTATTCCATAGAGCCCTTGGGTCTTTTATATAGGGAGAAAACCCTTGGGTAAATTACAGAGTCTTACAAAATATAAATAGAAATTACGGAACAATAAAACGTAACATATATAAGTCTCTACAGGAACTACATTGGCCTTGTATGGTAGGTGTAGTAGGTTGGCTTTCACGAGATATCATACAAAAGTGTTTCTCCAGATTCTCAAGCCATCTCACATATTTAAATTTGATTGGGCTACAAATAGACTCTACATTTTTTCCAAGAAAACATCCTCTTTTAGGTTCTTCAAAACCAATGGTCACCATAAACTGCAAAATAGGAATTTTAATTAATGATGCCTTCAGTGACAAATAACTCGTTCAGAGATAAATTGCCTGTATTTATTCTAGATGGACTCCTAAAACACGGAAAAAATCTTTCCAACATAGGTATCAAAAAATGCTGTGAAAAAATTAACAAAAAGTTTACGGTTCTTCACAAAATAAAAAAACTGGGCTGAGATGATAATGATTTCCCATTTGCAATATCTCCTGCGTTAGACAGCCAACAAGCTACAAAAACTTGATCACGTAGGGTGTCCCCTACTAGCAACATCCATCAGTTTTCGTACTTTGGGGTTAAGCGTGTATGCTTGCAACATAATCATGCTTATTCAATGTCAAGGGCAGCCATGTAAAGCACCACAATTAATATAGAAGAAGGTGGTTTTAGGTTTGATTATGAACTTGGCTTGTTTCCGCATGATTGAGCTTTTTTAGTAATACAATGGTCTTAACTCTAAGTAGCATACCGTGCGACGAGAAACTCTTTCAATGTATTTATCCACAAGAATAGTTGCTAACCTGTAAGACAGATATGCAAATAAGATGTCATGCGAGAAACAGTTGGAAAACATATAAATCGATGAGTAAACATACCAGAAGAAGATTGTAAGAATCCAAGCTTTCATCTTTGCACTATAACTGCTAGAAAATTTTGACAAGCTGCAACCACCAAAGAATACCATGTGACCCAGAAAGACACCAATAAGATACATGGCCCAATATCCTGGAAACAATGCAAATAAAGCACCAAGGCCTTGTCAGAACAGAAGAATTAACTTTCACTGTGGAAAAAAAAGCACGCACAGAGAAAAATGAAAGGAAGTTATTTTTTGAAATGAAAGAGGGTACCCACCTTTAGTGAGTGGTCACCCAAAAACTCCATTCATTAATAGAAAAACTAATTACATGTGTGCCATCCATAATTTACAAGAGCGAGATGTCTGCCCTATGACATTTTCCACATATCGTCTGGCTTCTTTAAAGACTGCATTCCTGGCAAGCCAAATTACCCAGCATAGAGAAAACATTCTAATTCGGTCCACCCCTTTTCCTGTAAGTTGTAGCAACGAAGCCCCTCCAAAATTAAACACAGTTAGATGCATCCAGCCACCAAAAACCAGCTATCTGCCACACATACGAGGATGCGCGATGATCAAAGAAAAGATGATCAATGTCCTCAAGTGCCTCCCTGTAGATCGAGCAAGATACGATTGAATTTTTGAGCACTAAATGCCCGATCATCAGGTTCTTCCGTCTAATTAGCCACATGAAAATTTTAGCCTTGAGAGGTGTCTTCACCGTCCAAATGAGTCTACGATTAGACTGCTCTACCATTCACATCCTGGCCTGGGATAACAAGAACTTGTATGAGTTTTTTATCGAAGAACTCCCTTCCCAAATCTAACATCCTTGCATCCGAAGGATTGGAGCCGAACAGCAGTACCCACGAGCCCCATACCCCTTTTCCAAAGATCAACAATCTACTACCAAGGCCTCCTTCCGGTACGCAAGTGCGAAGAAACTTGGGATCTGCCCTTACGAGGGCCCGACTCCAACCAACCATCTGTCCAAAAATGAAAAATTTACCATCTCCCACGAATGAACAGAGCTGAGGTGAGAAAACTCTTCAGATCACACACGCCTCTCGAAAAGGTAGATGAAGCCTTCCTCACGCTGTCATCTACATCAATTTCCTATTTTTCCATAAATATTTCGTAGTAGTACATGTCATGTCATCATCATCGCCAAAGATTCCTATAATTTGAACAATTTTGAATGTCTCCTTTATTCTTATAAAGAAGCACCACGATACTCCTCCAATCTTTAGGCATTTTCTTGCTTCGCCAAATAACATTGAATAGATTCGTAAGCCAAGTCAAACTACGCTCACCTAAAACTCTCCATACTTCTACAGGGATGTCATCCGGTCCTACACCTTTTCCAAGTCTCATAACCTTCAAAGCCTCATCTACTTCCTTTCTTTGTATCCGTCTACAGCATGCACGATTCAAGTAACTTTCACTACAAGCTAGATCACCCAAAGTGATATCTCTATTTCCTTCCCCAATGAAATGTTTAGCCCCAAACAACACTGAAACAAATTGAATACAATATAACACAATGGATATATAGGGTACCATGTTGTTACCTTCAAAGTCAAATACAATATATTTGAATTGGGTCTACAATTCAGGGACGTTTCTATAATTTACTCAAAAAACAAGACAAAAAATATTCTAATAGCCCAGGAAGAAGAATAGGGTTTTTTATTAAAAAAGAATATTAAAAAGACTTTTACCAGGTATGCTAAAAAGGCCTTCTTTGTTCTGACTTACAAGGTCGAGCGCCCTATTGTTGGATAGTAGGAAAGCATTCAATCCACACGATAAACATATCTGATGAGCTGGAAAAAAATTCTCACTTCAGATAAACATATCTGATGAGCTGGAAAAAAAATCTCACTTCAGGTCACAATTCGCAGTAGGGATATTTGCATGCATTTCCATGTGTAATTTCATACCTACGCATTAACACATGCATACTTCATAATTAAGACCACCACCTCTATGAATGTGATTCACTCTACACCATATGCCCCTTTTTAGAGTTTGTTAACCAAACCGTTAGAGTTTATGTATGGAGTAAAAGGTAAAGGAAATATCTAGGATAAGACCCAAAAAATGTTATAACTCTCTTCTTTTTCCTTCTCCACAGTTCCCTCTTTCTCTCAAGTAGCATCATAATCACCGTTCCCAATCACTAGTTGTTCGTTAAGCCTATTGTGTAGAAAGTATAGACGCGGGCTAGCTTTTTTATAATATATTTGCGTAGGTAAAAAAAGGTGAGCTAGAAGATAGTCGACGCATCCTATCTCACTTCACCACTCCATCACCCTCTGCTTTGAGCTCTCCCCTACACCCATTGCCAAGGACGGATGTAAGGGGGGGCAAGGAGGGGCAAGTGCCCCCCCTAAATTTTGGGATTACATATAATTTTCTTCCTATAGATTTTTAAGGTAAAAGTAATCATGATATTTCAAAATTTTAATGCTTCATTGGATTTTTTGAGGGTAAAACTCGTACATGCCCCCTTATTTCTTTTGAAAAAGTTCAACAATTTTTACCAATAGATAATATTTTCTTAACATAAAATTCCTACAACAAATAATGGATTTTACCTCAAAACAACCTATATTGGATAATTTCTTCAAAGCCCGGCTCTTCGGCTCGCTTAACTCGCTCATCTATGCACATTTCCTTCTTCGGCATCGATCAGCTTATAATAGATCCCTACCTTAATCTTATTTGTTATCCATTTTTTAGAATCGAACTATAGAACGAATCGATTTTCCATCCAATCTCATTATCACTTATACAGATACCGGGTCTAATTTGCAATCAAAAAATTGATTTTTTTAAATCATTTATTGTCAAGTCTCGTATATTATTCATTGTTCCTATTTAGTATCAAGTAAAGTAGTTAAATGCACATATATTCATGATCTGCGTATTTTTCTTCATAAACATTAATATTTCTTGTTATTGATAAAAAAAATATAGAATTAGTATTTTTATATTTTTGATTTGATACAGATTCGGAACAAGTGTAGTTTATATTATATTTAATCAAAATCCACATACTGAATTTAAAATAATTAAAATACTTGAATATAACTTATTTTAAAAAAGATATAAATATCATTCAAAAAATCTCGACATTGTGGAACATATATGATATCAATCTATGTAAAATTGAATAGAAAGATATAGTTGATTAACAATAAGTTCAAAATTTACTATTGTTATATAATGAATAAGTTCAAAATTGATGAAGAATATACGTGAAAACTATAAATATAATTTGTCCATAACAATTATTGTTATATAATGAATATTATTGTACTGTAATTGATAGACATATTTTTTAAAATCCGTGTGCCCCCTCCTCAAAAATGTTCTGGCTTCGTCCCTGCCCATTGCCATAGTCATCGTCCTCTCCTTCACAGGCTCCCCTCCGGACACTGCCAGCATAGTCAACCACCACAAGTTCCTCGTTCTCGTATAGAACTAGTGAGACACATCCACCCTCCCCACTCTAACATCTGCAACGGCGGTTGAAAGCCCTTACACTAGAAGCTTGGCCATGTCCACCACAACTCTCTGCGCACCAGCACTCCACTTTAGGAGGCAATGTTATCTTCAACCTCAAGCCCAACAACTAGTCCGCCAATATGAACTACAAGAAGAAACACCACACCCACCATTGCCTCCATCATCAAGGGTGACATTCATCAAGGACTTCATTGCGAGATTAAAGGCGGAGTACATCTAGGCCTTGAGGACTAAACACCAAGGAGAAGAGAGCCTTCCTAGATGTAACATACCAAAGAAAAGTAGTTACGAGATTAACCAACTACTTTGACCCTACTGGTTTTAGAGGGCACGACACAACTCTCTCTCTCTTAGGAATGATGACCCTAAGCCCAAGGTTAAAGTTAGATAAGAAGTCCATCGGTCTTCACTTACCACAAAAATGCAAAGAGGGTGTCATAGATGTGAGGTCATCGGGATCAAGCTAGACATGCAAGTGAGTGCAGGCACGACATACAGGGTAAGGGGTGCTCTAGATGGGTTGAGGGAGCTCACAGAAGTGAATAGGCAGCTCACAACAAAGAAGAGAAGCTCTAGATGGGTTGAGAGAGCTCACCAAAGTGAATAGGCCATCACAACAAAGGAGAGGAGGTGGTGGTGGATGCTTGTAAAGAAAGAGGGAAGCGGGGAGAAGAAAAAAGAGAGGGCCAACCAACAACTTTGACCCTGCTTGTTTTATAGGGCACGACACAACTCTCTCTCTCTCTTAGGAATGATGACCCTAAGCCCAAGCTTAAAGTTAGAGAAGAAGGCCATCGGTCTTCGCTTAACACAAAAATGCAAAGAGGATGTCATATATGCGAGGTCATCAGGATCAAGCTAGACATGCAGGGGAGTGCAGGCAAGGCATGCAGGGGAAGGGGCGCTCTAGATGGGTTGAGGGAGCTCGCCGAAGTGAATAGGCTGCTCACAACGAAGAATAGGAGCTCTAGATGGGTTGAGGGAGCTCACCAAAGTGAATAGGCCACTCACAACAAAGGAGAGGAGGGGGTGGTGGATGCTTGTAAAGAAAGAGGGAAGGGTGGAGAAGAAAGAAGAGAGGGCCCTAAAAGCAACTATTACATTTTTGGGGGTGCTCTATCATAAATATTTCCAATACATTTTAGTCCCTACAGTCAAACCTAACAGTTTGACTGATGACTCTAATAGTAGGGGCATATGGCATAAAATAAAGTACTTTCACAGGGTTCATGGTGTGATTGTGAGGCATGCATGGGTTAAGACATACAAAATTATACATGGGCATATGTGTAAATACCCCATCCTGTCATAATTGAAATTTAGAAAAAAAAATGAAGTGTCAATACATATAAAAGTTAAAACTAAGAATACCCAGAAGAACAAATAAACCAAGCACTCCACAATGCTGAGGATATATATTAATCAATGAAGACAACAAAGATACAGCTGCAAGTGTAAAAAAGAAATTCCAGTGGACACCATACTCGCCAACATGCACCTGCAATGAAACATGACCAAACAAAAACTCAGAGTGGTACTGTTACTATGAAAGCAACACAAAATGAGCACCAAGTTTTAATGTATATATATGATCTGGTCAAAGGATTCTCAAGGACACATGAGACAAAATATTGATCGTTCTACTGAAGGCATAAAACCTGACACCTTTGGTTGGTCACAGGAATAGGATGATTACTAGAAGTGGAATAAACACAGGAAAAATGCCAGGGGATCTAACTAGAAAGTTACTTCTTATCATGCACGAAAATTGAAATTAAATCACTGTAATTTCTTCACTTCTGTGGGCAAAGTAGTTCAGCATGCTTTCAGCTTCTTACTACATCCCATTAAAGAAATAATTTATTATGACACAAAGCACCCCAAGATAAAAAGATTATAGAATAACAGCAAGGTCCATGTTAAGAAAGTAAGTTTCGGGATTGAATGTTCGGATTTGAGAATGCAACTCATTGATACTGTATCCATATGGTCGCTAAAAGAAGTATTCTCTCACCTGGTAGTCGACACTACTGGTGGAAACCAACCGCCCCACACCAAGTAAGACCAGGGGACCAGTAGATTTGACTGCGGAAGCCCATTTCCTAAAATTGGGTAAGAAAATATCATCTAGTATCAAGTGATGCAATTTCCTTTGAGATAAGATAATGCAAGCAATTGTAGATAGCAGAATAGTCGAAAATTGTAAAAGGTTATTTCAACTAATTAACCATCAGAAAATATGAGCTTAGCTATGATTGTTTAAGGGGAAAATGCATCCTCCGCTGGAGAAGGCTTAAATGAAAAAAGACAAGTAGCTATGTATGAAGAAATTGGAGATATCAGAGGATGCAGCATAAATTTATATTCCCTGGCCCAATTCTAACGCAAACTGCCAAGAATCAGCTCCAAAACAAATTTAACGTAAAGTGCATCGAAAAACCTATAAGCTTTGCTTTGTTTTGAAAGCTTTCTAAAAATTATTTCGCCATTAGAAAGAAATGATCACTTAATATTGAATTAGACAAGGAACAAGTCTATAGGTGTATTTAACTCTACCAATTGTATGAGTTCTGCAACCAAACTAAAACATATAAAAAATACTTGCAATCGAATATGTAGTTGTGTACCAACACGAGTAATTTGAACATCTGTTGGAAAAACTGACATGAACAGTGATGCCATCTCCCTTCTTAAACTTAATCAAAACTTGCAGTACTTTTGTGCGTCATTTATTTACGAAGAGCATTTTGACAAGCAAAATTCCCTTAAATTAATAAGAATAAATTACATAAAATTCCCTGAACTTTACACTCGAATTCAATGTAATCCCTAAACTTTTAAAAGTCACAATGTGGTACCTGATCGTTTTAATGTAGTACTTCCGTCATCTTTTTCGTCAAATTGTCCTTTACTTTCTTATTTATGACCATTTTGCCCTTCCCCTCTGTAGAAGAATGGAGGCACCCTCCCTCCACCTCCACGCCCTCCTTCCCGTCGACCCCTCCCTCCCCCTGCTCCCTTGGTACATCTCCACCTTCCTCGACCACTCCCTCTCCGAGATGGCCGACATCCCCTCTAGATCCCCTTTCAATTGCTCCATATATTTTTTGTACGCTTCGATAAGGCCAATGGAGGAAAACAGAGAAAAATCCGAATTAATAATAAAAAGGATCAATTTATATCCTCCCTATAAATTGTTATCCGCATCTCATTCAATATATTTCTGACCATTCCCTTTAACCGTAGTTTTTTATGTAAAAATATAGAGTAAATCTCTGAGATATGTGGATAAGGAATAGATCAAAACTCAAATATGAATTTGGATCTGATATGAGTTCCAAGGCCATCGAATCTCCACCCCCCCCCCTTCTCAGATTCCATACGTTCTTCCCCCCCTTCTTCACAACCATGCCGTTCCCAAATGTGTGGCAGTGAGTCAGCTCCATGATCTTCATCTCAGCATCATGTTTGATGGAGACCTTTGGTGGACTTCTTGAGGACACGATGGAGCAACCAAAGGGGATCCGAAGGGGATACGAGCCATATGGGAGAGGGAGTTGTCGAGGAAGGCGAAGATCACCTGAGGGAAGAGGCGGCGGGAGGGGTCGACAGGGATGAGAGCGCGGAGGTGGAGGGAGGGGTGCCACCATTCTTCTGCAGAGGGAAGGGCAAAATGGTCATAAATAAGAAAGTAACGGACAATTTGACGACAAAGATGACGGAAGTACTAAATTGAAACTGTCCATATAAATCAGGTACCACATTGTGACTTTTAAAAGTTTAGGGACTACATTGAACTTGAGTGTAAAGTTCAAGGACTTTTATGTAATTTACTCAATTAATAATACAGTAAAAGGCTTGGCACACTCAGTGTTTACACTGATGCACCATCTCAGTTATACGGTGCATGAAACACAACACTACAGGGAATATATATAAAAGTTAACTATGATTGACAAAAGAGGTTGGGACAGTCAGTGGCATACATTGAGATACGGCTACGTGCTTGCCGTGAAACTAATGCATTCGCCACTACAAATGATCCTACACCAAGATCCATCTGCAAGATATTAAGAAAAAAATTAATATTGCGTAAGTGGCAATTCATAATCAAATGCACGGTTTCTGATGGTATTAGAGCTAACTACAGACATGGCTAAAGATCCAATCCTATACAGCATGCAGATGGAAAAAATCACCAAAGTATTGGTGTGTCAATAAATCGTCATCCCCAAGGCCCCAAGGCAATATTGATCTCCGGAATAGCTCAGACAGAGAATTTTGTCTTGCAGTTTAAAATTTAGTCGCACCCACAATTTGTAATATATTTAAAAATAATAGTTTTTATATACATTGCCAATCTAAAAAATATCATCCTTTTGGGCATTGAAATTGTTAAAGCAAGGCTACCAGCTAATAGCAACAGCATGTGCCACTGCAATTTCGGTTTCTTCAACCACATGGCACGAGTCTTCAACTTTGTTACCAATCCAATCATTCCATCCAGTTGATGGAAGTTGAGAAGGGTTAAGAAACACTCTCACTAACTTTATGGCCAATTTGAAAGTTCATACCAAGTAGTTTTTGTTTAAATATCTGCAAGATTGTTCAATGCTCCAAAGTGGATCCTGATGAATTTGATGTTTCAAATTTGAATTCAAACTATCAGGCTCTTTAAATCTCACTCAAGTCTGATATTTAATAACCATCAACAGTGATCTCTCTTCATAGTGTATCCTTTCACGTTTGGTGCATGAGTCGATGCTCAAAGCTTCACTTTTCATGCTTTTATGGCCATCAATGCAACCATACGGAAACCTTTCCTGCAGATATGAGATCACAAAAAGCCTTAGTTTCATCATGAATGAGTCTCCGGGAAATTGGAGGGTTTCCTGTGACAAATCAAGGCGATTCGTATGGTCAGAATTGCCATCCAAGGAACTCCAACATGGGAGAACAATTCCCCGCGAGATAAAAAGTAGAAGCATCCCCCATGTTCACGAGTTGCACGTTATGATCCATGTTAAAAGTATCATCATTGATGCAGTTCAAGATAATTATTTTTCTTGCAATTTAATTGGAACTTTTAATTTTATAAAATAACCAAAAGTCACAACCTTTCGACGCGCCTTTTGGATTTGAATGTGTCTTTTAGTTGAAAGGTTACATCTTTTAATGTGTTAAATCCATATATAAAGCAACCTACTCATTTCTAATACGTACATGAAATGAAGGAAAAGTTTATTAGACATTGGCTATGTCCTCCTCTCCTCATGAATATTCTTTCTCCTCTTCAATCATCCAATCATGTTCTTCTCCCTTATATTCTCCTCCTCCCCTCCCACGCAGCTTGGCATGCTCCTCCGTATCCCCTTACCCCAATTTATTCTCTTCTCACCCCTTAACAATTCTACCCTAAATTTCAACCGCATCAATTGGTATCAAAGCACGAAGCACGATTCAATCCTACGATTCGACGATCCCATCGAGCATTGGAAAACAATGTTCGACTTGAGTCGTCTTGATCAAGGCTCACGGTCACGACAAAAAAATTCAAGACTTGCATTCTATCAAGCATCAAGGTGCAACTATGGCCGGATTCATCGCTAGAAGAAGACAAAATCAATCACAATGAAGATTCGTAAAATACAACATTAATACAACACAGGTTTGATGAAAATATATTCATTCACAATAAAGATTTCATTGTTCCAACACGTGTATAAGAAAACAATGAAGATACAGAACCCATCCTCGACGAAGGTCATGTTGATGAAGAGTTCGAAATTATCGACTTATTAGCATATGAAGATGTTGTCCAAATGACTATTGCTTCGTTAGTCCTTTCTTCCTCGCAGAAACCCGACCCAGTAACGCCAACTCCCATTGTAAAACTAGACTCGCCACCACTACTACCCTCACCAACGTTGGTTGCTTGATCCCCCTTGGTAATGCCAGCAGGCAGTAGCAATCTGTCGATCCGCTACCATCTCCGATGCACACGACCCTACAAATGGTGATGTCAAACCCGATTCGACCCTCCAACAAGGGCGCTATCAATGGCATAACTCTCACTACTCTCGATACAACTACAATCAACTAACTTGATGCCATTACCACAGTCAATTGAGCAACACACAATGGTGCAGTGGGAAATTGCGAAGATGCCCTCTAGTGGGAAAGAATTACAAACGTAATGCTGAAAGAAAGAGAAAGTGTCTTAAATTAGATACGTTGATCCGACAAATTAAGATGGATTCCTTCCTCGTCAAACTCGATGATCAAGCAACTCATCAGGAGATGAGTTTTTCAAAGCAGAGGAGAATTAATGCAATACAAAACATAGTTTTGTTGTAATTTTAACTTTATTGTGTTTTTTATTCTAAAAAATCATAAGTCGCAATCTGGAGATGTGTCTTTTGGATTGGGTGTATTTTTTGAGTGAAAAGGTTGTATAGGGTTAATTCCCTATACAAGTCAACCTACTCCTATGTAATTGAGCAATTAAAATGAGATTAAATTTAAGATAGCCTTTGGTCGTATCCCTCTTCCCCCTTTGAAATTCTTTCTCTTATCAAATCCTCCAACCCAGTTCTCCTCCCTTACATTGTTCCCTTCACGTGCAGCTTGGCGTGCTCCTCCCTATCCCCTTACCCCAATTTCTTCTCTTCTTACACCTCAACAATTCTACCCTAAATTTCAACCGCATCAATCACTGAGTTGACAAACAACTCTATTGACCATGTTGATCAAACGATGTATTTAATAGGGAATCCCAAATGTTGTACGTAAATGGTTATCTTCTAGCAGATTTATTTTGAAACTAACTTGTGATTGTAATATTGGTCCATCTCTCAACTTACCCTCCTCATCCAATGCCTATAGGAACAAATGGCCCACCTCCTTGAACAGAGAGGATGCTCAACCTCTCCTTTGTTTTTCAGTAAGAGTTGACAGTTATGTCTGAGGTCAGGCCATATCTGTGTTGCGTCATTGCATGCCTTCGACCAACTAGGTTGATTTGGTCTGAAGAGTTTATTTCATTCTAACGACTAAACAATAAATGTTAAGTTATCTCGTTTTAGGGGGTGTGAAGGCCCCTTCGTATTTCTTGTTTTTTATGCGTAAATGTTTAATAGGTTGCTCATTAAGAACGCACAATTAGTTTTTCGAAAAAAAGGTGGGCACTTATAATGGTGTACACCCAAATTATATATTAAAACCTAGAAACCAATTATGGCATCCAATATTCAGAGAGGAGTTTGGCACGTTGTAGTTCATTTTCCACCCAATCTCTATTTGGCAGAATAGAACGCCATTGCTAACTATAATGCCAAAATAAAAGCTAAGATCACATTCTCACCACATGCAATCTGAAGTCGGCAATGCCATGAGATCTCAAAACCCTTCTCATATGAGGAATACACACACTCGATCTCAGCCTTGAGCCTCCCTATCTAAATTGACTGCATGAAAAACAAGATGTGTTCCACATCTTTTGGGGCATCCGAACACCTTGAGCATCGCATCAGTCTTGAGCAAAACTTTGGCTCTATAGAACTCTGTCGTCACACACTCCCTTCTGCGCAACCAATGGATGACATTCACTCCCAAATCCTCAAAGGCAACCTTGAACTTCAAATTAACCAGCAGTTTCGTGCCAAATAACCATGATCAAACACCATGAGACTAGGTAGAAATATGTAGTCCTTTCTCACCAAGAAAATAGAGCAGTCACTTTGTTATCAGCAAACCTCCATTTGTTATCAGCTATCACCAAACCCCAGTTCTCAAGTGGATGCCAAGACTATCTTGTCGTGAGCTAGAGTTGAAGAATTTCCTCATCAATGACTCCGGACACAACCATCCTGCTTACCAAGATAACTACCTCAATTTCTGTAACATATTTATATAATAGGCACATAGGTACAAGAGATAGAGAGAGGAGCGTTGACATGTGACATGGGGTGGTGTATAGAGACAAGTGGCCCCTTAGTGGTTGCACTTGAAGTGTATAAGCACTAATCATTCTTAAGTGATGCGAACGGCTACCCCTCCAAACAATATCCATCTTTTTTATCAAGGCACTCGCGGAATTTAATGAGTGTATGAATAGACAAGTATTCAAATAAAAACATGTTGAGCTTACCAGGCCAGTACCATAAGTTTCAGTCTTTGCAAATCGTCTTGGGAAAATCTTGAAATCGACAGCCAGTATGCATAAGCAAGTTACGACCATCTAAAAACAGAAAAAAAAATTAGCTAACATGTAACAGAATTACAATATAACATTGACAGAAAAATATGTTATTAAATCGAAGATTAGATCCCCACACCATCGCAACACGATAAGATAAGATGCTACTCCGTAGAGAGGACTGACTTGCTCCATCGATCGGGGGAGAAATCTCAGATCTGGAGACGGCTAAACAATCACAATGATATGAACAAACACAGAGAGTTAGATTAACTGGAGTTCATACCTCCTCGTGACCAAAAGCATGAACAAGATCAGGAAAGTCAGTACAGATGCACAGATATACGACCAATCATCCATGATCTGGAAAGAAAAAATGCATATAAATTTTCAAAGTTTGAGACATTCAGCGATATCACAAGCTCACTCACTGTGAAGACGGTCAGAATGGGAAGAACGATAAAGACGTGGTCCATGGCCAAGGAGAGCATGTAGGACTCCCAGCGCTTGCGGCGAGGGGGAGGATCGTCGGTTTTCTTCGTCGTGGTGTCTGCCAGTGGAGGAGTAGCTGGTGAGGTCCATTGTCTGAGGAGGAAGAGAGCCTGCGAGTAAGGCAGTTGATCAGGTGGGAGATGGAGGAGGAGAGGAGGGGGGGAGCGGACGCACGGGGACGATGAGGGAGAGGGCGGCGATCTCGAGCATGGACGAGCCCTTGAGGTTGCTCACAAACCTGCAATTGCAATGGGGGGAGGAGACATGTGAACGAGAGTAAGAAGGGAGAGCATGGAAAAGAGAGGAAAGGAAAGGGAACGAAACTCTTCTTTGAGGTGCCTGTTCTGGTTGACGATGAGTTCCAGCTGTTCCATCTCCATTTTCGACGGTGGATGATGCAACCTAATTAAGTGGTAACTTAATGGCAATTTTAAAACTTGAAACTAATGGACTAAATGACGAAAACTAATAAGATGACGCAAAAATCAGCAACAATAGACAACAAAATACTCGAGTTCTAGCACCGGTTTCTCCACAAATTCAGTGCAAATCAAATAGTTAATGACTAATGGGAAATAAATAACGATGTTGCAGTTTAGAATCTCAATAGTTCACCAAGCAAACAGCAATATATCAATTCACAAAACTAATAATATGCGGTCGAATAAATGGTGGAAATGACGTGACTAATGGGAAATAAATAACGATGCTGCAGTTTAGAATCTCAATAGTTCACCAAGCAAACAGCAATATATCAATTCACAAAACTAATAATATGCGGTCGAATAAATTGTGGAAATGACGCTCATATCACAACCGGCAAAGGAAAGAGGGCAAACTTCAGATCTGATCGGACTGACGGGGAGCGAAACTGCTACAGCAGTGATTCGGGATGATCTAGGGCCACGGCAATCACTGGACGACGCGGGCTGCAGGCGGGGATGCTGGGGTCAAAGCGTTCGCGGCGTAGTTGGGGGTAGGAGGGACAAGGGGGTGGCGCGGGGGGGAAATCGTCGTGTTTGTTGGGGGTTTGGACAGTGGGCGGCGCGGGAATGGGGTTGCGTGGTAGGCGGAGAAATGGCAGTGGGTTGGGGACGTAGTGGGCGGTGTCGGGTGGATGGGGGAAGGCGGCAGGGCGCTGGAAGGCCGGCGGGAATAAGAGGGGCGACGAGGGGAGGCCTGCGGTGGCATGGGGAAGGGCGAGGTTACGGGGAGAATTGTGACCTGAAGTGAGATTTTTTTTCCAGCTCATCAGATATGTTTATCTGAAGTGAGAAATTTTTTCCAGCTCATCGGATATGTTTATCGTGTGGATTGAATGCTTTCCTACTAGCAATGCAAACGGATACGGATATAACCCTATTCGATCCGTCACTGTGTCCGTTTTATACATATTTTGACATCCGTATCCGTATCTGATTTAAAATGGATACGGATATGGATATCGTTTTGATATCCGCAAACAACCGTATTCTATCCGTATATCCGTTTTCGTATATAAATATAGTCATAGATTTATTTTTGACCATATGTAATATAACTCTCTACCTCCTTTTACCATATTTATATAATTTTTATGATAGAAATACATTTAGTAAATTAGTATCATGTGTTTTCCATCAAATTCTTATATATTTAAGTCGATTCTATAGAGTATTTCTAACATTACTTGTGTACGATCAATATCCGTTTTACATCCGTATCCGTTTTTTAAGGATATGGTAAGATAGTTTTAATATCCATCAATATCCGTATCCGCATCCGTATTCGTATTAAAAAACGGATAAGGATATGGTAATACCTATATCCGTATCCGACCGTTTGCATCCATATTTCCTACTATCCAACAATAGGGTGCTCGACCTTGTAAGTCAGAACAAAGAAGGTCTTTTTAACAATAGGGCGCTCGGCCTGTTGTGTTCTGAAGAATTGGATTTGTCATCCAAAAGGGATTGGCGGCGCAGCTTGTTGCCCGTCTCCTAACAATTTCTTTGTAATATGTCTATTTAAAGGCTTGATTGTATTTTATTCCAAAGTCATGGATGGGGTTGCATATCTGCCAGGCTAATTTGAGAGTCAATAATTTATTAATTAGTTGGGCTTGTATAATTCCAATTCCTTTCAAGTGATTTGGCAACGAAATAACATTCGAATCTTTGATATTCTTTTTTAATAAAAAAACCCTATTCTTCTTCCTGAGCTATTAGAATATTTTTGTCTTGTTTTTTGAGTAAATTATAGAAACGTCCCTGAATTATAGACCCAATTCAAATATATTGTATTTGACTTTGAAGGTAACAACATGGTACCCTATATATCCATTGTGTTATATTGTATTCAATTTGTTTCAGTGTTGTTTGGGGCTAAACATTTCATTGGGGAAGGAAATAGAGATATCACTTTAGGTGATCTAGCTTGTAGTGAAAGTTACTTGAATCGTGCATGCTATAGACGGATACAAAGAAAGGAAGTAGATGGAGCTTTGAAGGTTATGAGACTTGAAAAAGGTGTAGGACCGGAGAAGTATGGAGAGTTTTAGGTGAGCGTAGTTTGACTTGGCCTTGGTAGTAGATTGTTGATCTTTGGAAAAGGGGTATGGGGCTCGTGGGTACTGATGTTCGGCTCCAATCCTTCAGATGCAAGGATGTTAGATTTGGGAAGGGAGTTCTTCGCTAAAAAACTCATACAAGTTCTTGTTACCCCAGGCCAGGACGTGAATGGTAGAGCAGTCTAATCGTAGACTCATTTGGACGGTGAAGACACCTCTCAAGGCTAAAATTTTCATGTGGCTAATTAGACGAAAGAACATGATGATCGGGCATTTAGGTAGCGTTTGGTTGGTGGGGTAAACTCCCCATGGAGAAGTTTACCCTCCCTTAATCCACCCTCCCTCTCTCTCATGTGGGCCCTACTTTATTCTTTTTATTAAAAAATTAAATAAATCAATTTTACATCATCAATCCTATCAACAAATAATATATTATACCATCATATCATATAAAAATTATAAACTACTCCACTTCTACTCACTTTTTCAAACTTCAATACAATCACATCACAATAACTACTCACTTTTTCAAATTCCAATACAATCATATCACAACAAACCCACTTCTAATCCACCCCCAGTTTAACCCTCTATCCAAACACCAAAACTCGAAAACGGGTTACCCTCTACCAGTTTAACCCGCCTTAACCTGCGTACCAAACACACAATTAGTGCTCAAAAACCCAATTGTATCTTGCTCGATCTACAGGGAGGCGCTTGAGGACATTTATCATCTTTTCTTTGATCGTCGTGCATCCTCGTATGTGTGGCAGATAGCTGGTTTTTGGTGGCTGGATGCATCTAACTGTGTTTAATTTTGGAGGGGCTTCCTTACTACAACTTACAGGAAAAGGGGTGGACCGAATTAGAATGTTTTCTCTATGCTGGGTAATTTGGCTTGCCAGGAATGCAATCTTTAAAGAAGCCAGACGATATGTGGAAAATGTCATAGGGCAGACATCTCACTCTTGTAAATTATGGATGGCACACATGTAATTAGTTTTTCTATTAATGAATGGAGTTTTTGGGTGACCACTCACTAAGGGCCTGTTAGTTTGGAGAATAGGCCCCGGAATAAGGGGTCTATTCTCCTTTCGACACGGATTTCTATGGTACGATTATTCCTCCTCATTCCATCTTATTTCACTCTTATTCCTATTTTTATCCCACCTTACCTACCTTTATTTCACCTTATTCTCCTTATTCCTATCCTCCAGCCGAACAAAGAATAGACCCTTATTCTCCTTATTCCCCATCCTTATTCCTGCTTATTCCCGAACCGAACGAGCCCAAAGGTGGGTATCCTCTTTCATTTCAAAAAATAACTTCCTTTCATTTTTCTCTGTGCGTGCTTTTTTTTCCACAGTGAAAGTTAATTCTTCTGTTCTGACAAGGCCTTGGTGCTTTATTTGCATTGTTTCCAGAATATTGGGCCATGTATCTTATTGGTGTCTTTCTGGGTTACATGGTATTCTTTGGTGGTTGCAGCTTGTCAAAATTTTCTAGCAGTTATTGTAACACCCCAAATCCAAACATAGTGTCATACCTAAAACTCACGAAGTGTGGGTGTGGTATATAAGTGATGGGGATTACTACTTGATAACTTGGACTTAAGCATTTTGGGTGGTTGCTAAAGGATCCATTTGGGTCCGAACCCAACAAGTTGTCAGGGCCAGTTTTCCTCGATAACGGACCGGGGACCTAAGCCCGGGATGTTACAGTTATATAGTGCAACGATGAAAGCTTATCTTAGTTAACATTTGGTCCCCATGATTTTTCTGCCTTATTTCCTATCCTGCCAGTTTTTTTACCAGTGCTCACATCCCATGTGACAACGACTCCCTGCAAGAGCTCCAAACAGAATCAACCCAATCTTTTTAGAAAAAATATTGTATCCATTTATCAAAAGGTAGAGATAAACTCTATAAAGAAAATCATAATACCACAACATAGATTAAATACCAGGTCATAGGAGGGCCGGCATTCGGTACAACTAGACAATTCAACCTAGACCAAAATAAAAAAAAAAGATAAAGATTTTCATACGCCAAAAGTAGACAACAAAAAGAGGATCAACCCCGAAGGATTAGGGTTTGTTGATTATTGCATCACTTTTAAGAATAATCTCCCCAAAGCATAGCACATAATCAACCCAATAGCCCTCCAACATGCAGAAAAATCCCAACATTGTCATCTTTTGACTCGCTCCTAGATGCGATTTTCTTCATTTAGCCTAATTAATCTTAACCTTTGTACCATACATTATCACCTTATAAATCTATTATAGATGTTTCACATTATTATCTCTAGAAAAACACTTACCAATTTCATTTTATTACAAGAGAAACCTCAATCAAGTCAAAAAAGATGAGCAGTGTAAGTTTGTTTTATTTGGGAGGCTCCGAGGACAAACTCAAAGAGGCAGACTTTATAGAGTTGCATGTGCGTGATATGAAGGAAGTAATTGAAGATTCAAGAACTTCTCATCACGGAAATACGAAAAAATTTCAAATTACTTGCTTGAAAAATAATGTAAGTTCATCGTATGAACAAGAAATTTCTGCATGATGATTTGTGCATTTCAAAATCATTAATTCTGAGGAAATAATTTCCATAATGATTTCTAATATCCATATTAAATACAAAGAATAGATTAGGATAGCCTCTTGAAGCGTGAGTTTCTAGTAAAATAAAACACCCGAATCAAGTCCGATCCATAGTGTCTTTCTCTCGCAAGTGTTCCCACGAACTTGGATGTCATCTTCACGAACATGGCTTCGAGAAGAGGCGTATAAGAGGTGGATACTCTCAAGACTCTTCTTCTTATACAAGGTAGGATTTCTCACGGGATTAGGATTTCCAAAAAAAACACAAGTGAATAAAAGAGAGAGACTTACCCTTTTATACACAAAGTACACGTCTCTTGAAGACTAGGGATTCAAGTAGGCTTGTGAAATTTTGGCCCTTTGGATGTGATAAAGGGCATAAGACCAAGTCGTTGTTCAATAAAAATTATCTCCTTTTTATCTTCAATTAATATTAATTAATAAAATAGGCAACGATATTTAGTCCTTAATTAATAAGGACTCAACAACATAGAGTCATGTGCATTTCAAAACTATAAAACTCAACTCTTCTTTACCTTATAAATACCCCTTTACTCTCTTGTTTTCAACATACTTTCTCCAATCTCTCTTATTTTCTTATATTTTCTCAAGCTACTTACTCCTTTGCCATGGCTCCTCATCGTCAATCCCACGTGCAATCACCCTCCTCCAGCGATAGGATGGAGGAAGAACATGAGCATAACATCATGGAAGAATACCTTGTGCTAACATAAGCATCGAAGCAATCGAATCGCTTTATACATGCAACTTAAGTTGTGACCTAACAAGTAACCGACAAGGAAGCATTTGCCAAATTCAACCTTCTCCTACTTCTCTTAGGTAATTGAATTTCTCGATCTTTGAATGGCTAAAAGGGTCGACACAACTCACATTTATTTTATTGATGAGGTTCATAACCTCTCTTCTTTAATTTTAAATAAAATCAAATAAAGGGTCAATTAAACGCCCATCGACAAGCAAGCCGTAAACTAGGTTTGTAGAGAAAAGCATATTTTGATTTAAACCACTAACGAAACAACTAACTAATGATTGAGAGATAAACATTTAAGAAAGAATGGAAGAAATTATTCGAAGATCCATATTCTAATTTTGGAGTCAACAGTTTAATTACATACGTAAAAAGGATATTCACCTACTAGTATTTAAATCTTGGCTATCATAATAGCCAACATTAAAGCTTCCCCAATTAAGTTATATCTTCTATTCAAGTTAATTTGCTCAAATCCTAATGGATGGCCAATTCAAATGCCCAAATAACCGTACAAATTAATATAAATGTGCATGTACTTTCTAGTTGAATACTATATCAAGGGCTTTCTAAAGTGCCTTGTCTTACATGTCACTCAAAGCATTCATGTATCATTACATTGGCGCTTTTGTAGCGATAACATTATTTAGTTTGTAAATTCGATTAGTATTCCTCCATATATAATATAAAAAATACTAAAAAAATCTTCTTTCTAAAAAATATATCTTTGAATCAATCATATAAAAAATCTTGCAAGAAAAATTCCAGGATGCACCCTTTTAGACCTCGCTAGGTTTTCATGTCGAGGGGTGAAAAATACATTTTCACCTGGGGTGGAGCATTGGTCTCAACTCGGCCCGATTCAGGAAAGCTCGATCCGAGCCCATCAATTTTCCATGGGCTTTGAGCCGGGTCGAGGCCCGCTTTTTCAGCAAACTGAGGACCCGAGCCCGACCCAAGGCCCGCGGGCTCGGGTTCGGGTCGGGCTTGGGCTCGGGCCGGGCTCAACCCGCACTTATTTTGATTCCAGGAAGTTGCACTTTAATTCTAATTTATTTTTATGGATATAATTCATCCACAACACATGAATATTGGATGTATTGTTACTATATAATATTACTACTGATGGATAAAAGAAATATTGAATGTATTTTGACTATAAATCTGTGTCCTCTAATTTAGTTCTAATATGATTTTTTGAAATATGAGGGCCCGTGCTCAGCCCATTTGTACTTCGGGTTCGGTCCCGGCCCGACCCAAGCATAATATTTTTCAAAAATGAGGATCCGGACCCGACCCACTTGTACATCAGGTTCGGGCCAGGCTCGGGCTTTTGCAGGTCGGGTCAGAGTCGGGTCCGGGCCGGCCTGACCCAATGCTCCACCCTATTTTCACCCCTCTTTGTGTCAGTATTGTCAGGAGTTAAACGACAAGAAAAACACAAAATAGTAGTAGTTAACTCTACTCCAAAGTGAAACACTTCCTCTTTGGATGTGTAGCATTTCGTGCACGTATAAACAAGATCAATCAAACAATCACGGAAGCACACTGATTTAAAAGGTTCACCTATAATTGGACTATGTCATTGAGTGACGACGATCTGTTTTCACTATGTGGAGATAGAAGAAAGTACCAAAGATTCGGAGAATCTTAGCCCTAGGGAGTTTATATGCTACTCTTGTATAGGCGGATCCTTGAGACAAGGCGGATCTTTGAAACAAATGGATCCATATGAACGACTCCGACTCCATATCCTCTTTCTTATGTTCCCCCGCCCCTCTCAGCAAGAGAAATGATGGAAGCATCGGTGGATGAGTATGGTGGAGTGGCTCTTGACTGGCGGGAGAGCGCAACTGGAGGTTGAGATGGCTTCGGATCCAGTAGACAGTGACGAGATGCTAATTTCACATGCATACGGGAGGTGCTATGTAACGTTCCGAGCTTAAGTCTCCGATCCGTTATCGAGGAAAACTGACCCTGACAACTTGTTGGGTACGGACCCAAATTGATCCGTTGAGAACCACCCAAAATGCTTAAGCCCAAGTTGTCAAGTAGTAATCCCCACCACTTATAAACCACACCTAGACTTTGTGAGTTTTCCATGTGGTACTATGTTTGGGTTGGGGTATTACATGCTATAAGAATGGAAGATGTGTCTTTCTCCTCAGATGGTTGTTTACAGTGGCCCGCAAGGGGATGTCGACAATGGAAGATTTATTTCCCTCCTAAGATGACTATCGTCGTTCTTGTGTTTTGTGCGAGTGAATCGATGATGTTTGTGCAAGGAAGAGGATTTGCGATGGATTTACGGTAGGGATGCAAACATACATATGCAGATATATGTATTACCGTATCTTTATTGGTTTTTAAATAAAAATACGGATGCAGATACATATATTGACGGATATTAAAAGTATCTTACTGTATTTTTAAAAAACAGATATAGATGTAAAATGAATATTTATCACATACAAGTAATGTTAGAAATACTGTATAGAATCGACTTGAATATATATGAACCGGATGGAAAACACGTGATATAAAGTTATTAAATGTATTTGTATTATAAAAAATATACAATAAGGTAAACAAATGTATATAATTATGTTATATGGGGTTAAAAATAAATATGACTCTATTTATACAAAAAACGGATATACGGATACGGATGTTTGCGGATATCAAAATGATATCCATATCTCTATCCATTTTAAAGCGGATACCGACACAAATGTCAAAATCTGTATAAAATGAATACGGTGACAGCTCAGATACAAATATATCCATAACCGTTTGCATCCCTATTTCACACACTCTATGGTTTCTTCTCTCCTCTTCCCCAGAGATAACCATCAAACTGTCGAGGACGATCTCCATCGTAAAGTGATGTGCATTCTCTCCATTTATCCATCCATTTGATTAACTTTACGGATTGCACCCTGCCCCTTCCTTTTCCTTATCCCAATTAACGCCATATGATTCAATTTTTGGTGATGGTAAGTTGGAGCCACCGGCATTACCCCGATCTAGCTACTTGACTATTAACTATAAACATAAAAATTATCATTTGATTATCTGAATATTTTCAGTAAAAAAAGGATTCTGGAAGCGAGTAGTTTCCCTGACGGGACATTCTGATCACCTAAATATCCTGTAAGGACATCTGACTCTAATATTTCTCTTTCAGAGCATCGATCGGTGAACGGTTCGCCGATCGGTGAGCTATTTGCTGATCAAAATATAAAATAATATATAATATTATTCAGATTTTTTAAAATTTTATATTATTAAAAATAATATATAAAAATATTTGAAATTGATATTATTAAAAATAATATATAAAGATATTTGAAATTGATAATCGACAAATGATTTGCCGATTCTCATATCTAAATTCGGAAATAAAAATAATATATTTATCACTTAAATTGACTACTATTTCTTCGAGATAACGAGTGCTCCCAAACAAACAAATGCTTGGTATCAAGTTTGCCTTCAACACACTTGATCACTACAACAAAACTGAGTTATAGTGACGCTTTTTTCAAAATCTATCGCTAAATTAGCTATTGTTAAATATGTAACAACCATATTCTTCGTTGCAAAATTAATTTTCGTACTTGAAATTTAACGACGAATAGTATATATGTCGCTATATCATTAGCAACGGTCCACACAGTGACGGTTATTTATTATTATTTTTCAAACTTCTAATTAATCATCACTAAATTTTGAGTCGAAAGTTTAGCGACGATTAATTAGAAGTTTGAAAAATAGCAACAAATATTCATAGCTATATGAACCATTGCTAATGATATAACGACGGATATGATACTCATCGTTAATTTCAAGTACGAAAATTCAATTCTCAATGAATAATATCGTTATTATATATTTAACGGGAGCTAATTAAGTGATAGATTTTGAAAAAAAACGTTATTGTAGTTCAATTTTGTTATAGTAGATGAATGATGTTTTCGACTTTGATGTTTTAATTAGCAGCCGATCTTAGCCATGCTACTACATATCAAAACCAATAGTCTAGTCAGTTGTTAGAAAAAATGAGACCAATTAAGCAAGACATCTTTAATTGCTTGAAATTATTGTTTCGTGTAGAATAAGTCCCAATCCACAATATATTATCAATATCCTAATTTTCTGTTTATTATATCATTTGGATATGTAAAAAATCTCTTGAGAATGTGAGATAAAACATTGCAGGTAGGTGTTTAGTCATGAAATATATTACTCATGAATCAACTCATACCTAACGAAAATATGGATTATGTAAAAATAAATATGAGTGGTAATGTTGACTCCAACTTCAAAGGTATAGGGAAAAAAGTTTAGTCTACAAAATCTTCCACACTCAAAATGTTGAATCCTATGTGATATTATTGAAGTATAAATATGCAATTGAGGTAGCAAAACTAATTTCATTCATGCACATTTGATATTGTTGATTGGTTCAGTGTATAAGCAAACACATCCTTCTTAAGCCAGACCTCAACCACTTTACCTTTAAAAGCATCATCATGATTAAACCTGAAGAAGATAAAGGCAACGTTTTCATATGATTTGAATATTTAATTAAGTTCTGATTGTTTTAATTAAACTTGAGTATATGCAACTTGTATCAGGATTATGACACCTCATAATATATATATATATATATAGGAGTGATCCTATGAGAGTCAAAACCTGTGAAAGCATGAGAGAATGTATTCTGAACCACATGATCCAGCACAAGAGAGAAGACCAGGAGAGAGAAAACAAAATCATGTGGCTCAGAATTATTCCTCTCATGCTCTCACAATTTTTTCCTCTCATAGGATAACTCCCCTATATATATATATATATATATATATATATATATATAGGGGAATGATCCTATGAGATGGGCTATAAATGAGATGGTGAGATGGTAGTTTTCCACCGTTGATCTCAACTAGATTGAATGGTTCCGATTTCCCTTTTTATTTCTCATCCAATGAGGGAATGGGAGCAAATATCCCCCTTAATTTGAGGGAAGTCGTTTCTCTCTCTCTCCCCCATCTCTTTCCACAACGAGCCCTCTAATCCTTGTGCACAACGCCTCCCTCCCTTCCGATTCTTCTTCTCCTCTGCATGCTCGATGTCCAACTCGGCCACCATCGCAGGCTATCGGTCGCGCTTCAGTAACGGTCGATCCTCTTGCCCTTGCCATTATTGATCACCTCGACGTCCTTCGACATCTTCCTCGACAAACCCTCCTCCCTCCATTTTTCTCGGTGGCCACCGTCAACAGTGGGGTCTCCTTCGTTGCCCGACAACGGTCACAACAACACATCATCTTTCCATCAAAGAAGTTGCTGCCACAACGACCATACTTCTCGTATCGACATCACAAGCGAGGTCGTTTTTTCGACCCGTCATCGTCACCGGCATCTGCAATGACAAAGATGAGGTTGGACGCCCGGCATCTGCAACAACAAAGTTATGGTTGGACGTCAATGGCATGCAAGTTGTTTTACATGAAATTTCCTTTAAGTTGTGGTTGGATTTCAAATATAACAGTGCATCATACAATTTTTATAATTAAAAAATTGAGATCAAACGTGTTTCACATTTTCCACGATATTAGAAATGGTATATGCATGCTCTCATCTATTAATTAGAATAATGAGTGTTGTCGATAATATGTTGCATTATAACCTATTATGCATTCATTTCGATTAATGAGGCAAATTCAAATCAGCCAATTAACCGGTTAACGATGCATCAATTATTAGATTTGAATGTGAGGGATGAGGGAAACGGGTCCAACGAAAATTTACGAGGCACATTGTTGTATGCTGAGGACTTCCTGAGATCAAATTTGAATGATGTTTGCTCATAGCAACATTTGCCTTCTTCGTTGTTGTTGACGATCAACTGCCTCAATTTTTGTAAGACTGATGTGAGTTATAGTTTATTTTGCATGTTTTGTACTTTATTATGCAAAACTTGAGCTTTAATTTTCCACCATAGAATATGAATGAATTGAGTTCCCACCACAAATTTCTCAAGTCCTTAATAGATGTTTGGTTTGTATTAAAGGATCGTAACAAATCACTCATGAAATTGGTATTTTTTGTATCGATATTCATGAAATACCATGGAATTTATAGATAAATATGGATAAATCCTATCGTGTTAGTGAGAAAAATCATAACATTACCACATCTATCATTGCTTTTGTTATTGGATTATTAACAACATATAACTGTTGTTACACATTTAACATCAATTAAGACATAACAGTAGTATGTTCTCATTCATTTCGTATCATGTATTCACGGAAGACACTGCACCACAATTGTTAGTAGATATTGACATTGACCATTAAGATACGTATACAATATATTTCAAAAATCGGAGTATATGAAAATAATTTTGATAGTAGAACATTTCATAAATAACTCCATCAAGTTCATTATTCAAAGAACTCCAAATAGTGCATCATAAAGTAACAATCCAACCATTGTTTAATAGAAAACATGTTGCATTAATAGAAAAAACAAATAACATCGATATCTTCTTGTAGAAAGCAATAGAACCGTGGATAAATATCTCCATCAACTACATTGCTTTATTCGATTCAACCATTAGATGACCTGAAATTTTTTAAGCAAAGTCAGAATACAGGTAAAAAGATAAACTTTTGAAGAGAAAAAGAAATAAAGTAGCATTTACCTATAGCTTTGCAGGGCAATTTCGACTATCATGATAAGATTGTTGTCCACATGATCTGCAAAATCTTGGTCGCTTTTGTTGTTGCTCAATAGACTTCTCCTTACCCCCTTTTAATCTTTTTCCACTTCCTTTTGTCTTTGAAATGGATGGTATGGAAATGGTCACCTTAGAATTTTCTTTCGGAACACTTGAGGAAGCTTGATTACTTGGAATATTGTTTTCAATTTGTAACAATTCCTTCATTTTTTCTTCAAGATCAGCAACCTTTTCTTTTGCCATTAAAAAGGTTTCATTAGCTTTACTAGCTAGGTACAAACATCTTGAAAATGAACCCCATAGTTGTGCAAGATTTAACGAACCAACAACATCAGAGCAATTTTGGAGTTCATTTCCAAATGCATCAAACAACGGTTTCCTTGTGGCGTTTTTCGTCCATCTATTCTTTATATAATGATATGGCAGTGATTCAACCGAGTTCCACCGCAATACTACAAGTATATGGCGGCATGGAATACCTTCAGATTCAAAAAACTTACATGTACAACTCGCAATCTTTGTTATATGATTGTATGTCACTTCTCTTTCAATGCAAGTACCACTTACTTTCTCCTTAATCAACTGAGTACTTGTATCTCCTTCTTCTTTAATTTTTATTGAAATACAACGTATGCAAGAAAAATAAAGTTCTTCTTGAAATATATAAAAGCATTCGCGTGTTAACAACTCTGCCATTTGCTTTTCAATATCATCTTCAACTTTTAGTTCAACCCTTGAGTATAAACTCTTATAATCAGCCTCTAATTCCTTTTGCCTTTGTTGATCAATAGCATTATCAAATCGCAACCAAAACTCAACCAAACTTAGTTCTTTGTTGACAAAATGGCTAAAAAAGGAATTCATACTTTCTGAGCGTTGTGTAGTCCTCATTCCGGCCCAAAACATATCCCTAAAATATGCTGGAATCCACTTTTCACGCAAGGCATACATTTGACGGAACCAATCTTTTTTTTCGAAGGTGTATTCTTGAATTATATCTTGCCATGACTGTTCAAATCCATCAGGTGTTTCTGAACTCCAAATGCATGATCTAAATTTGCTCTAAAATTGAGTATTAGATGCTACAATTGCTCCTGCTTTTTTTGAAACTTTTTGCAATATATGCCACATGCAATAACGATGAGTTGCATTCTTAAAAGAAACTTTGATAGCAGCTGTCATAGCTGGATCCTGATCAGTAATAATTGCTTCCATTTGACGCCCCCCCATTGCATCCAAGAATCTTTCAAACAACCACATAAATGATTCAATTTTTTCATTTCTCAATAATCCGGTACCAAATGTAACTGATTGTTTGTGATGGTTAACTCCAGTAAATGGTGCAAAAATCATAAGATATTTATTTGTCTCATAAGTAGTATCGAAAACAACTACGTCACCAAATAAACTATAATTCTTGCGAGAAATACCATCCGCCCAAAAGATATTTTTCAGTCTCTTCTCTTCATCCAATTCATATGCATAATAGAAAGATGGGTGTAGTTTCTTCTTGTTTTCTAAATTCTCAATAAAGGAAAAAGCATCCGAGTCTCTAGTAGATTGTCGTACCATCTTCTCATAATTTCTAATATCTCTATCTAAACATCCAATGTTCTGATAACCCCCAACTTGCACCTTTAGAACATGCATCATTTTAGATGTTGGAACATTTGCTTGAGAGAAGACACTATGAAGCGCTTTATGTGTTGATGTCACATTTCTAGCAGATCTCAAAAAATGTCTCTTTGTTGGTGTTGCTAATGGATGATTATGTTCCTCAATGAACTTGTCAACTATCCATTTGCTTTCTTCATTTTTTCTAACAACTAGTTTTGCTTCACATCCCTCTCTTGTGATACTCTTTCGCTTTTCCTTCTCATTTGTAATAAGATCAATGGAGACTTTTTTCTCTTGTTTGAATCCTTGTTTTGAGCAAACAAAATATTTCCTATTAATTTCATTTGTTTTTGTATCTTTTGATTCAGAGGATTTTCGTACACTAAATCCAAAACCATGGGCATATTTACTGTAGAAATTAAATACCTCTTCAAGCGAATCAAGTATCAGGCCCACATATGGTCTTACATCATCAACACATGGAGATTTAATCTGAGTATTCTGTGAAAAAAATGATTTTGAATAAGAAATATAATTAATTATGGAAGGTAAAAGCAATAATAAAAAAACTTGCTAAGTTATGAAACGTACCTCATTATCAATATTGTCTGAATCTAAAACTTCGATTTGATTGAGTAATATATTCGAACATTCATCTATACTCAATTCAGTGGTATCTTCCATGCTCATTTCGATAGTGTCCATCCCTTCTTATCCTATTACAAAGAATACTTCAGCGTGGGATAGTAAATCAATTGTTTAACTCTCGTATACATCCCAAATATGGGTAACTAGATGGAGGATATACTTACAAAGTAGAGAACAGTTCCCCAGTATCAAAACCCGTTGATGCTTTCAATATGAAAGAAATATTTCTATATACGGCGTACGACGTAGAATTACTATTACTCCAGTTATAAAACCCAGAACTTCCTTTGGGAAAAAAGATTGGACGTGAGTTAAACAAATTGGATGCAAAAATTACAAGACTACAAGTATTTCTTAGACTGCATTGTTGTATGACATCCAACTATAACTTGTAGGAAATTTCATATAGAAGTAAACGCGTATAAAATCCAAGTAAGCCGCAAAAATAAGTATATTAATATCAAATATTGCAAAAAATCTATGCATATAGTAATCTCGCATGAGTACCTAATGTCTTTACAGTTGCAGATGCCGGTGACGATGACGGGTCGAAAAAACGACCTCGCTTGTGATGTCGATACGAGGAGTATGGTCGTTGTGGCAGCAACTTCTTTGATGGAAAGATGATGTGTTGTTGTGACCGTTGTCGGGCAACGAAGGAGACCCCACTGTTGACGGTGGCCACCGAGAAAAATGGAGGGAGGAGGGTTTGTCGAGGAAGATGTCGAAGGACGTCGAGGTGATCAATAATGGCAAGGGCAAGAGGATCGACCATTACTGAAGCGCGACCGATAGCCTGCGATGGTGGCCGAGTTGGACATCGAGCATGCAGAGGAGAAGAAGAATCGGAAGGGAGGGAGGCGTTGTGCACAAGGATTAGAGGGCTCGTTGTGGAAAGAGATGGGGGGAGAGAGAGAGAAACGACTTCCCTCAAATTAAGAGGGATATTTGCTCCCATGCCCTCATTGGATGGGAAATAAAAAGGGAAATCGGAACCATTCAATCTAGTTGAGATCAACGGTGGAAAACTACCATCTCACCATCTCATTTATAGCCCATCTCATAGGATCATTCCCCTATATATATACACTTGAATTGAGGTGGCACTTGAATTAAGCCGTTGGATGATGAGTGAATGAGTGAGATTGAAACCACTAGGTGGTTTTTCATGCCAACTAACATTCCTAAATCAGGGCGGATTAAATTAGTGCTAATTTAGTCAAATCCACGTCATTGAACATTCTATATTTAGTAAAACCCGAGAAGTGTACATTGTAGTTTCCAGAAAATATGATGAAATAAACACCTGCATTTTGAAATAATTGTTATCAATTTACAAAAGATGGATATATTTTACAATCATGTGCTGTAAATTACAAAAAATCATAATCACTGATGTACGGGAAAAAAGCTCAAATTCGACAAAATTGGTGTATTACGTATAGCTGTGTTTCCTAAAATATAGGGAGCATTGATAATGGCCTAACTAATTGATGTACACGTGGAAAACAATCCTATAATGACGGATTTTTTTGTTACAACTATATTTCCAAATATATCGGATATTGTAAATTGCGAACGCATTATATATTATACACATCATATACATCATATGCATATTATTTTTAAATGGATTTAAATATGATTATTTTTAATCCGTAAATTACAAAATACATGTCATAGTACATGCTGAATCTCATTTCATCCAACATTCTGTGGAAGCAATATTTGTAAATTGCAACACTTTCTTGTAAATTTTGTAGTCTCTTTTGTAAACCATATTTGATTTATTTTGAAAATTTTAAAGTCTTTTTTGAGAACATTATGTGGGAGTAACGTTTGTAAAATATGATATTATTTAGTAAATTTTGTGGTCTCTTTTGTAAAATAATACATGTGATTTTTGTAAAATAGACTTCT
Source organism: Ottelia alismoides (assembly GCA_037367405.1). NCBI lineage: Eukaryota > Viridiplantae > Streptophyta > Magnoliopsida > Alismatales > Hydrocharitaceae > Ottelia > Ottelia alismoides. The sequence goes on along the minus strand of JAZKJV010008456.1, from coordinate 224,938 downwards.
TATTATTAATGTATAAATTGTTTTATATGTCCATCCAACGTGTTTCCCAATATCATGGGTCCACTGAAATTTGTCATCCGTTGTAAAGTTTTTGTAGATTTTATAAAATCCACGCCTCCATTTAACAATTATGTGCTAATCTGCAAAATAAAAAATCAATCAGTAGTTTATCATTTATTTCTAAAAAAGAATAACATGTAAAATATACATGCAGAATTGTAAATCAATGAATCAAAATATAAATTATACAATCAATTATGTAAATTAGTAGATCAAAAGGTAAAATATACCATCATATTTGATATTTAATCACGAATTCAATCTATTGATACGATCAATCTATTTGATACTATCTATTGAATTCAATCTATAAATAAAAATCAAAACAAAAAAATGAAAAGTGCGATGAACTCAAAAGTACATGGGAAACCAAATTTACAAACAATTGAATATTCAAAAAATATGATTGAACTCAAAAGAACAAAAAGTCTGTTGAATATTCCAAAAAATATGATTGAATAAAGCATCGCGTTTTGAAATAATTGTTATCAAATTAAAAAGATTGATATATTTTACAATCATGTGTTATAAATTACAAAATCGTAATAACCGATGTTCGAAAAAGCAGCCAATTAACCATTACTGAATCGGAAACACTGATTAAAATTTAAAATAAAGGTGAAACTTTGAAAATTGGATTGAAATGAAATCGAAACAGAAAGAAAAAATCAAAATCCAAATAAAAAACAAAAGCAATCTAAAATAACCTGGAACTTGATTAATAGATGAATAAAAAAATAAGAAAACATACTAAGAACATACATCATCCTCTGTGCACACCCACCTCATGTTGGTCCATGCATCGTCGTCGTCGTCGTGCATCGTCATCGTCACACACCACCATCATCTCCATGCACATCGGTCGCCTCTACGTCGAGGGAGGACGATGCCCTGGAGAGAGAGCGAGCCCCCATCGAATTTTGTTTTAGAAATTTTGAGTAATTGAGAGGCTTGATTACAATGGATGCTATATTTAGAAAATAAATTCGAATAATTAATGAGCAATGAGATAATGACGTAACTAAATAGAATATTCAATTTTGTTTCTAAAAATAGCGAATTGGATGTTATTCGGATGGTGGTTTTGGGTTTAATTTGGTGGTTTTGTTTATAACCGTTGAGTAAGATCTAACGGATTTTATGCAATGTCTTACCATGATTGTGGTGAGGTGCCACCTTAATTCAAGTTTTCCCTATATATATATATATATATATATATATATATATATATTTATATCCTCTCTCTATATATATATCCGATTTAAGATAGAAGAGAAAGGTCCTTCATCGTAGAAGTAGACTTCAAGCGAGAGAAAATAGGTATAATTTTAGAAAAATATGTAAGGGTATACAAAACATCATTAGTAAAAAATATCAGACATTGCGAAACATGTGATGTAAATTCATAGATAAGTGTATGTCGGATTTTACGAAATAATTTCGAAACAGCTGTTAATTAATATTTATACGAATAATATATGTGACAATTTATCTGTGGAGATAGTATATATTGTTATAATTGATGACACATTAATTTTCTCACTTAAAAAATGGTCTGATCCATGCGCATGTGTAACGTAAAGAATCCAATAAATCTATGCAGGTCTTATGTTGTGCACATTATGAAATATGAAATTAAGATTATGTAATATTCATGTAAAGGTCATTAAGGCAATGGCTTTCATGTTAATAACACCCGGCCGACGGGATAGGGCTCGTCCGTCCAGCCCGCTCAACTTGCTCATGGATTGGGCTTGGGCTAGGAGATTTGACATTGACTAGTCCGACTCACAAAAGTAAAAAATACATAAATATGAGCTAAATAATACATGTATCAATATGATACACTTCAAGTTTTTTCATATGTGATACTAGTTTTAAATAAAATTTAGTAGTTTACATGTCAAGTAGCATGTAAACTACTTATATTAGTTATATAAAGTACAAATGATAAATAAACCATTTATACATATCAAACATCATTAAAAAAATCAATGGAAAAAGAATGAAATGAAAAGAATGAAATGAGTTGTATCGTCCATAGCGGACTTTGGATAGAGATTTTTGAACCTCGACCCATTCAGCCCGACCCACATTTTGGCCCGGTATGTTATTAATTTATTGGCCAAAACAATCTTACTGCTTTTGCTTTCTTAGGTGATCACCAACTTAATTCATACAACCAATGGAACCCTAATGCATTCTTAATCAAAAGAAAATGTTCGTGAGATCTCTAAGAAGCGTCAGCAGATCCGAATATATTATCATATTGAAGTTCTCTCATTTTATTAAATATTTACTTGTCAATTTGACGAATCGTAAGGACGGAGATATGTATTATCGTATCCTTTTTAATACAAATACGGATGAGGATGCATATATCGATAGATATTAAAACTATAGATACATATGTAAAACGGATACTGATCACATACGAGTAGTGTTAGAAATACTCTATAAAATTGAGTTAAATATATACGAATTGGATGGAAAATGCATGATATAAATTTACTGAATGTGTTTATATCGTAAAAATTATACAACTATGGTATAAGAAGGTATAGAATTATGTTATATAAGATTAAAAATAAATCTATGTATGGAACAGATATACGGATATAGATATTTGTGGATATCAGAATGATATCCATATTCGTATCAGTTCTAAAACGAATACGGATACAAATATCAAAATCTACGTAAAAGGGATACGATGACGAATCAGATACATATATATCTCTAACAGTTGGCATAAAGAACAAAATGGCATAAACGACAGCGGATTCAATCGCTGTATGCCATAGAGAATAAAATGCCGAATCTATTGATGTTATCATAAAGCAAATGTAATTATTATTCTACTAATGTGCTTAATTAAATTAACAACTTTGTGAAGACCTATACGACTAGGACTTTGACCAGTACATGAAGGGATCCAATTAGGGATGCAAACGGATGCGGATATATCCGTATCCGATCCGTCACCATATCTGTTTTATACAGATTTTGACATCCGTATCCGTATTCATTTTAAAATGGATACGGATATGGATATCGTTTTGATATCCGCAAACATCCATATCCGTATCCGTAAATTTGTTTTCGTATATAAATATAGTCATACATTTATTTTTAACCATATATAATATAACTCTCTACCTCCTTTTACCATATTTATATAATTTTTATGATAGAAATACATTTAGTAAATTAATATAATGTGTTTTCCATCCAATTCTTATATATTTAAGCCAATTCTATAGAGTATTTCTAACAATACTTGTGTGCGATCAATATCCGTTTTACATCCGTATCCATTTTTTAAGGATATGATAAGATAGTTTTAATATCCGTCAATATCCGTATCCGCATCCGTATTCGTATTAAAAAACAGATAAGGATATGATAATACCTATATCTGTATCCGTATCCGACCGTTTGCATCCCTAGATCCAATGCAACAATTGCCCTTCCAAATCAATAGGGCTTCCCAAACTCAACCCCCATTCGTTTATTTAATTTCGTACAATGAGTTAATATAATCACAAAACTTCTCATTGTTCTTTAATGCACTGAACACAATTTAAACTGTGGTAACGAGTAATTTAAATATTTATTATGATATCTTCTAATGTTAAATTTACACCAACAAATATTATTCATTGCACAAAATACCGTTTGTTCTTGTAGTTTACAACGAATATCACAGTCGTTCCGGAATGATAATAGAATGATGATTATCTGCTGGTTTTTTCGTTAAAATTTGTCTGAGTTGTTGCAAATTTAGCAAAAAAATTTAAGGAACGAAAATCAGTGGATATATGTTGCAATATATGATTCGTTGCAAGTAATATATAAATGGATATTAATTTTTTTTTGTGCATTTTGAAAAGTCAAGAAACATATATTATTTGTTGTTATGATTTTAATATAAAGATCGTCCAACTATTAGTTGACCTATGAATATTTTATTATAGTGATAGATTTTACTTATTCAAAATTCTATGTGGTCTACTAAATAATCTGATTGCTCAATCTTTTTGGCGTGTACATCTTCATTTATATTCTATTGATTAATCTCCATCACACAGAGAACACAACGATTTACATGGAAAGTTCTACCGATATAGAGGGAAAAAATCACAGACAAAGAGAGATTTCACTATATAGAAGGCTAGAGTATAGGATACAGAAACTCTAGGAAGCGATGCTCTCTCGGAAATAGACTCTCAGAATACTCATGCCATAACGACTATATGTATCTGTAACGTCTCGGGTTTAGGTCCTCGGTCCGTTATCGAGGAAAACTGGCCCTGACAACTTGTTGGGTTCAGGCCCAAATGGACCCGTTGACAACCACCCAAAATGCTTAAGCTAAATTGTCAAGTAGTAATCCCCACCACTTATAAACCATACCCACACTTTGTGAGTTTTAGGTATGGCACTATGTTTGGGGTTGGGGTGTTTACAACCTCCCCCACTTATATTCGCAACGTCCTCGTTGCGACATGGCACATAACTTATTCCTAGTGACAGTGACGGCTGCACGCTCCGGGTAGACTTTTCCTCCAACCTCTTTGTAGGGACGGCTCCACCTCTCGGGTAGCCCTTTCCACTATCAGAGGGAATTTGGCTCTGATACGGCCATTTATAACGTCCCGAGCTTAGGTCCACGGTCCGTTATCGAGGAAAACTGACACTGACAACTTGTTGGATTCAGGCCCAAATGGACCCGTTGACAACCACCCAAAATGCTTAAGCCCAAGTTGTCAAGTAGTAATCCCCGCCACTTATAAACCATACCCACACTTTGTGAGTTTTAGGTATGGCACTATGTTTGGGGTTGGGGTGTTAATCTCTATATATATATATAGGAGTGATCCTATGAGAGCAAAAAGTTGTGAGAGCATGAGATGGATGATTCTGGACCACATGATTCATCTAGGAGAGAGAAGATCAGGAGAGAGAGAAAACATAATCATGTGGTCCATAATCATCCTCTCATTCTCTCACAACTTTTTGCTCTAATAGGATCACTCCTCTCTCTCTTCTCTCTATATATATATAGAGAGAGAGAGAGAGAGAAAGAGAGAGAAATGGGGCTGCCCGTTGTGGCAGTCAACGATGGTTGCCCCCGCACCGATTTCGGTGTTTTTTTTTTTATTTTTTTTGAAAAATATCGTCATGTATATTCATCCTATATCCCTCCTATATGTCATTCGAATTTCGTCAGAAACAGAGACTCTTACGGCCTCCATCGAGATGGTGTCGATTTAAAAAATCCCGTTACCGTTAAAAAATGACTATCTGGATGGAGGCCGTATGAGTCTCTGTTTCCGACGAAATTGGAATGGTATATAGGAGGGATATAGGGATGAATATACATGATGTTATTTTTCAAAAAAAATAAAAAATTTGCCAAAATAAAGTGGGGCAGCGTATCCACGCAAATATCTTGCTCGATGGTTATTTCTTTCGATTTTTGCAAATATACACTCCTATAAAATATCATAATTCGACGCATATTTTGTATTTACATTCTAACCCCTAAAAATTGCTCCGTCTTACACGTAATTCATGTCTTAGTTTAGTCTACTAAGGTAAGCACATCTAAACCAAATATACATCTTAAGCTATTACTTAATGATGGAGACCTAGGATTCAAAGTTGCCATTGTCCTTAATATCTTATAGTAATTATCTCATCCTTATCTTTCCAATTAATCCAATAAAAAAATGAAAGATAAATTCCACTTCAACAATATTTCACTTTATTTCTATCCCTCGTCTGAACGATTCGCATTGAATTCAGTGATTTTGTATATTCAAGCTAACTCATACGCATTATGTTGTAAAGTATTAGTATTTTAGAAGGGTCACGCTGTAAATAGGGGGTCAATAGAGGCAAATGTGAACTTATTTTTCTTACGGGGATATATGTACAAATATCTCGAATGTTTTTATTCACATCAAAGATGTAATATATGAAATATATAATCCATGTGTGCCACCTTATTGCATCCCAATAAAACATCCTCTCTTGTGGAAAATGGATTAATCGTTGCATTTGGTTGGCCAATTTTTTTAAGACAAAAATCAAGTTCACCATCTAACATAAGGCGATAAATTAGAGCATGGACTCCCAAGCAAGATTTTTGAAACTGAACCGGACATCGAACCGGACACCGAACCGGAAATTTTGCTGAAATGGACGGATCGGGTCGAACCATGTAATCAAATCCGGTCAACCGGATGATAATGTCATAATTATTTAAAATCGGATTAAACCGGATCAGTGAAAAAAGTGGTTGAACCGGCTAATCAAATCGAAATAAAATAATATATATATATAATATACACTTAATATACTTTAAATATATATATATATAATACATAGATAATGTATATATTTTATAACACCATCAAATATCATACATACCACACACACATATTATTTCGACTAGATGCTCTATAACATGATAATAGTTAAATTATATTTAAAGCTTAATATGTGCAAAAAGTTGTGTTAGTGTAGTTGGTTAGAAGTGTGAAACAGGTAACCAAAGGTTACGGTTTAACTCCCATAACCAACAAAATTTTTAAATAATTTAAAAATTATGTGTTGTTCAACTTCGGTTGAACCTGGTTAAAAAAATAGGTCGAATCGGACGGGTTAGTTAAAATTTGGATAATCGAACCGAACCGACATAAATCGGTTAATCGGACCAGTCCAGGTCCGGCTCACCGGTCGGACCAATCGAACCGGCCGGTCCAGTCCGATTTCAAAAATACTGCTCCGAAGGTTCGACCACGGATGAAAACCTCCGCTGACATCACCATTCAATATTTCCTGACCCACTATTGGTCAAACTAGTTGAGCACTAAGTCGAATATGAGTAGGATCTCTTAACCATGCTTCAAAAGGACCATAAACAAGAGAAAATTCACGTATCCTCCATCTCAATCCAAGAAGCCGTCAGAACCCCTCTAATGGTCAGGTGGTAGAAGCAGTGGCTCCCACATTAAAGGACCACGGTTCGAATCCTATTAGTGAAAAACCCAAGATCCGAACCCAGAAGAACCTGATCATGGTCGGGTCCTGTCAGAAGGAGCTTAGATTCTTGATTGCGATCACATTCCCAACCTTGTGCGGCATCCCTCTCCAATCAAGTCACAAATCAGAGGTGCTTCAATTTCGTTCATTCTCTAGCTCAATCCGATGCCGATTCATCTGCTACGTTCCTAGTTCAAGCAATTTGTTCTCCCTTTAGCCCATACCAAAACCATAGATCTCGTCACTTGATCATCTACAACTAGGTTGGAGCATTAGGCTGGGTCGGTCCCGACCCAACCCTGGCCCGACCTGAAATAGCCCGAGCCCAACCCGAATCTGATGTACAAAATAGGCCAGACTCGGACTCTCGTATTTCAAAAACATCACACTCGGATAAAGCCCGGTCCGACGCAATCTACAAATGGGTCAGGCACGAAACCTTATGTTTCAAAAATAATACGCTCGGGCCATATGCTACCATCTTTGAATAGTTTATAGTCTAACGGACTTTTGCCATTTGCTATTATTAAATTAAATTCCATCATGATTCGATCACATGGAAAAGAATTCTGTAAAATCTTTCCAGATTTCAAAAATCCACACGTAAATCATATTAGAATCAAATTGGGGCACATAAATTTATAGTCGCAATACATCTAATATTACCTTCATCCATGAACAGTAATATTAATCATAACAATACATCAAATATTTATGTTTTATAGATGAATTACATCAGAACAATAATTTGGAATCAAAGTGCAAGTTCACAGAACCAAAATGGGTGGGGGATGAGCTCGGCTCGAACCCGAGCCCGATCCCACAGGCCTTGGGTTGGGCTCGGGTCCTCGATTTGCTAAAAAAGCGGTCCTCGACCTGCTCAAGATCCACAAAAAATTGACGAGCTTTCCCGAGTTGGACCAGGTCGAGCCCAATGCTCCACATACCCTTATTTGTTACAATATTAAGGCGTAATTATTCATATAAGGGAAAAATATATTTCATTGTCTGAAATATTGTATTAAATAAGTAACTTATAAAATTATTAAATTATTTGCATAAATATTCTAGAGTATTTATTATTTATGTAGCCCCTTCAATATCCTGATTATAGTAGGAGTTGAGGCAGGTAAAGCAATCAATGATATCTATGCTCTTAGTTACATCTTATTTGGTCATTGCAATTATAAAAAATGTGTCAAAACTTCTTTATGTGATTGTATGTGTGTGTAAGCTGATGTGTGTATAAGTATGTACATGTATGTGTGCATGAGCGTAGGCAAGTATATGTGTGCGTAGATTCGAGTTTGTATATAGATGTGTGGTTGTGTACGCGCATGTGCTTGTGTGGACACGTGTGTTTGTGTATGCACAACTATGTGCGTTTGTTGCGACTAGTTCGATGCCTGCACTTCGCTGAGGACTCATAGTAACATGATTTTTCCCGAATTATATATTAAAAACTGCATACACATTATTATATTGAGCTAGATAACGTAAATTTGTATTTCATACTAATATTAGTTAATTAATTAATTAATTAATTAAAGTGTATTGTATTTGAAAATTTTCTAGAGTTTGATTTCCATCCAAAAGGGATTGGCAACACAACTTTTTGCCCGTCTCCTATTGATCTCTATATTACAGTTAGCGGATTAATTAGTATAACAATATCATTCACTGTTGATGGTTTAAGAGATTGCAAATTTGCATATGTCCCTTTAAGAACTCAAAGAAAACACAAATAAACACTTGCAAGAATGTGTAAAAGCTATTAAAATATTTTTTAAATTATAGATCAACAAAAAGATGCTGAATTCGTTCTCTAATATAGTTTGAATTAGTAACACATGTGTGTATCTTGTAAAGCAATTTTTTCTTTATTGAAAAAGTTGGGACGTAATACTATAATCTGCTCCTAATTAATTGTCTGCTTAGAGTATTAAGATCGAATGTTAATTAGAATCCATTATGTTATCATTATATCATATGGGGGTAGATTCTCTAAACAGTTATACTAATTGATTAAATTGTGGACATGTATCTACAACTATTAAATTAAATTATATTGGTTTCTTTTAAATAAATACCACTAAGTTAGACACGGGAGGATGTCCTTAATTTATTATATTATTAAACTTGAAGAACATAATTAATTGTTGTGAATAATCTCATAAATTCACGCACAGATTCGAGAGGAACATGTAACTTATTTAAATTTGTATAGTCCAATTTTGTTAATTGTTATTACAATAATTTTCAAAAAATACAATATAATGAAATACATATATAATCTTGCCATTATTTGTGACATAGATTTTAGAAAAATACAAATTTTAAATTTGATTTAGTGCAAAATTAAGAAAAAAATCATTTTTATCTTTTCGTTATTTTTTAAAAATAGCTATTAGAAAAAAATTCTTCCATTTTTTAACAAATATAATGAAGTGGTAATTAGAATATATGATAATGAAGTGACTTAAAATCATTATGAAATATGTTCGTATAAATATGTTGAATTGATGTATTATTTATATATTTTCTTACCTATCTAAATAGAGTATTTGATGAAACATTGGCAATATAATTAAATGCTTGCCTTAAGTTTCATCTGAACTTGTGTATTTTTATGAAATAGATATAGATAAATATATAATACTCAATAATATATATATATATATATATGGATGAATGGGGCTGCCTTTAAGGGTAAACATGACTGCCCCTGCCTCATTTTCTGTCTTTGTTTTGTTGTTTTAAATGCCATCATGTATTTTCATCACTACATCCATCTAAAATATCATTCTAATTTCATCAGAAATAGAAACTCTTATGTCTTCCATCTAGAATATGTAATTTTAACGATCTTAGATTTCTGTAATTAACGTGTTTTAGATGAAGGTCATAGGAGACTCTGTTTCTCACGAAATTGGAATGTTATATTAGAAGGATATAGTGATGAAAATACATGGTGGTATCTAAAAAACATGAAAATGAGACGGAGCAGCCCCATATAACCATATATATTATACTAAATAAAGGACTATGAAGAGAGATAATGTTAAATGTATTGTCCGTGGTTATTTTATATACGGATATTATTATGCATGCATCGAGATTGTTTTTTCACTTTATATAAATTTATACGATAATATAGATAAATATATAAAATTCAAAAATATTGTATACATATATTATTCTAAGAGAGATCCTATAAATTTGTTGTAAAAAGAGTTAGTTTGTGTATTATGAAATGATATACATGTGATTGTATTGATATTTCTAACATAGAAATATGAGAGATAGATAGTGAGAGAAAGAGAAACAAAGGGAGATCATTGAGAAAAATGGAGAAAGAAAGGAGGGAGGGAGAGAGAGAGAATGTGTGTGTGGGGGGTGTTAGAGAGAAGGCGATATAAAATAAAAGGTGAGAGACACATTAGGGGAAAGCGAAGTGATTAGAGGGGGGGGAGAGAGAGAGAGAGAGAGAGAGAGAGAGAGAGATCAGGTGAGGCTCCCCCCCCCCCCCCGAGAGGTCAGGTGTGGGCTCCGAGAAAGAGCAGGGTGAAAATACAACTTTAGAATATCAACTAGGAGAAGAGAAAGTGAGAAGGATTGTCTGATGTAGCAAGGGCTGCAGGAGACTCTGCTGCATGTCCGGGAGCCGCTCGATCTTGATCGAGCGGTTCCCACGAATTCGTATGATCCGAGCCCACAAAAAGTACGAATTCGTGAGAACCGCTCGATCAAGATCGAGCGGTTCCCACGAATTCGTATGATCCGAGCCCACAAAAAGTACGAATTCGTGAGAACCGCTCGATCAAGATCGAGCGGCTCCCGGGCGTACAACAAAGTCTGCTGCAATCCTTGCTATAACAGACGATCCTTACCCGAAGAGAAAGAGGTCGCCATCCATGTGTCAAAGCCAAGGAAAGAAACTGAGCTTTAGTTAATGTTATAGATAGATGTGTTTGTGAACTAGTTACGTGTATGCACTATGAGAGAAAATAACATGAGAAGCATTGAGTGGATTTTAGGGTTCCCGTCATTATCATTGGAGTTCTCTTTGGCACAAATGGCCCAAAATTTTCAACATAAGACAGTATGATAGTTTACCAAAGGGCTTTAGTTTCTCATGCAGGGGTTTCAGAGTGGAAATATCGATCTATAGTCTAAGATTCACAAGCACATGACTCCCAAATATTTGTATCTTGCAGGCACAAGTGGCCACCAATCAGAGGATTTCAACTGGAACGAGCTTTATAGTTTGCAATTAGCTTTTTGTGCATGATTTCTCATCAACCAAATGTGATCTTGCTGTTTTTTGTTCGGTCTAAAGTAGTTAAGCTGTCGAGGAACCTTACTGTTGTGGTTGAGTAGAGACTTGCCCATTTTCATATTCGCATAACCGTGGTTTGTCGTCTAAACTATCGAAAATAACTTCGCATGCGCACACACATACACATATAACATGACATAGATGACAATCAGTTTCTAGACATCATATGTATCAAGCATGTGTATCCATGATATGAAAGACATCGGTATAAAATTTGCAGGCATATCGGTGTTTGGAATTATCCAAAACCAACCATGATTGAACGAGCCAATGTGACACCGATCAAAAATGAAGATAGAAAGCAAGAAATATTACTGAAGCATTCCGAAGAACTCTCTGTAGGGAGTAGACCTGACCAAAGTGCGGGTCGGGTTGGGCTATGGACCGAGCCGAATGGGCCGACGTTCTAAAACTCCTTATCCACGGTCTGGCTCGATCCGGTCGACGGGTCATACTTCAAGGCCCAAGCTCGGCCTAGGTCTGGGTCGGGCCGGTCCATGGGCCAAATGTAAAGTATTTTTATTAGTTTTTAAATCAAATTTATAGAGATAATTAAGTTTTTTTAGCATCGCCCATTCTTTCTAAATTCAAGTGGCCATAATATGTGATACTTTGCAAGATGCAAACTATAAAATAAGTTGTAACATTGATAACGTAAAACAAAATTGAAGTATATTATATTAAATGTATATAAACTATAATTTTTAATCCTATATTTTTATATGTGTGAATTGGGCCGGGCTTTATGGCTCATATCCACGGCCTGCTCATTTGAAGGGCGGGCCAACGAGCGGACCGGGCCAGCCCATTTCTGAAATTTCTTGGCCCATGCCCGTCCCATGAGTGGGCTGGGCGGGCGGGCCCTCGGCTCAATGGCCAGGTCTAGTAGAGAGACAATGTGTCGACATTACCGACGTGCAAGATGTTAGCATGCCACTCCTAGGGTACGATGATCACATGCTCGTATGTGGTGCGCACCATGCAAGAGCGTCTTCAAAAGTCATCTTTATAGACAAAACCGAGATCGAACGCTTGCACACGAAGAAAAAGATGAAGCATGCAAGAGAGATTCGTAATGTTTGTAACCCTAGCTCATGGATAACGGCTTTGGAATTCAATGCATCTTAAAATGCAATTTTGAAAACAAAACATGTCTCATACGTCAACTATTATTGGAAGTAACTGTATTGGGATAGTTTGATGCAACTTGATGGTCAATATCAAGTTGTATTGATGTATCTCAATTCCTGGAATTCAATGTTTCAATCCTGTGGGGTGCTGTTTAGTCCCACATCGTGGAGAGATAAAACTGGGACTTGGTTTATATGTGGGAAGTCCTGAGTCTAGTCTGGAAACAGACTAGAGAGGACTTTAGACCACAACACACGCACGCGCGCGCGCGCCGCGCCGTGCCGGGCTCGGGCGCGGCGTGATAAAGACCGAGTCGGTTTTGTAACCGCGTGTTTTGAATTCCAAGAGTTACGCTCCATTATCTTCTCACGAAGCGTAACCGCCCGGACGCCTTTAAGTATCTCTTAAAGTGCGTGGGTGTGGGTTACGAACATCCATTCTATTCCTTCTCAAGGCCCTGTGCGCCGTGCCCTCTCTCTCTTTTGAGGATGCCCTTTCCTCTCTCGATCTCGGGTTTCGTCTACGGAGGTGGCTTTCGAGGACGCTCAAGCACGGTGCGCACCGCCAACGAGCGTGGACCGTCGGACCCTGGGAGCGGCACGCCAAGGCCCTGTGCGCCGGTAAAGTGGGGGGAGCTGTCTCTCTAAGGGGAGTCCTACAACAGGACGCTTCGGTTGTGATTTCTAACTCTACTCTTTCTTTGTCGCATTGTTTGTCGTGATATTGGTTTCCGGATTTTTCCCTTGCGTGAATATGCATATGTTATTTAATCGGATATTTCTCTTATCATTGTTAACCTGGATTCATATATATGAAAATCTGTTCTGGAAATCTATGGTTAATTGGATTTTTGTATGTATGCTATTGACGGATTTGTCAACAATCTTAGAGAGACAGCGTTATAACGTGACAAGAAAAATGTCGAATTTGAGGTTTCGGTCTCGTGTGGATTTCACTGGTATGCCAGAGAAATTCGGGGGTCAGAATTTCAAGCGTTGACAACAACGCATGAAAATCTGGCTGACTACGATTGACCTGATTTCGGTTCTGGAAACCGAGTGCCCTAAGTTATCTGAACAAAATCCGGATCCTGAGACGGTTAAGATGGCGGATGCGTGGAAAGAACATGACCGTCTGTGTCATGGTTGCATTCTTACTGGACTATCGAACGTTCTGTTCGATGTCTATGGCGCATTCACCAAGACCGCTAAGGATCTGTGGGAGGAACTGGACAAGAAATATAACACGGAGGATCTGGGTATTGAAAAATACTCAGTATCCAAGTTCCTGAAATTTCAGATGATTGAGGGTAAATCGGTTTCGGAACAGGCTCATGAGTTTTTGTTATTGCTCCATGGATTAGCCGAGGCAGAAATGAAACTTACCGAAAAGTTTCAGATCTTGTCGATCCCAAGTCCTGGGAAGATTTTGGGATGTCCCTAAAGTACAGGAAGGAGAAAATTTCTTTGGATGATTTGATGGTTTCGATAGCTATTGAAGAGGAGCATAGGAAACAAAAACCTGTGATGCCTGTAGACGTGAACCCTAAGGTCAATGTGATAACCTCAAAGGGAAACAATGCTAAAGGGAAAAATAAGAAACTGAAAGCCAAGGAAAAAATCCAGAAAAAACCAAAGAACAAACCTTGCTGGTGATGAATCTCGTATTCATCATGCTAAAAGCCACTTATTAAAATCCCTGCTTAAACAAACCAATAAAAATCACCTCTAATTCTTTGATTTTATCATGTACTATATTGGGTATAATTAACCCTTAATTATTTGTATTTAATTTCCCTTATTCTTCTTGTAATTATTTTAACCTCAAAAACCCCTAAAAATAAGGTAAATAACTTGTCTATATTTCACTGACCCTTAAAAAGATAAAAAAATACAAAAAGATCTCAAAACCACAAACTTGGTGTTTTTATTCCCTTAAAAATACCCCCAAAAATAGCTTTTGTACAGATGACTTCTTTTGGCTTTTTGACCAACATGAAAGTTGTAGATCTCATCGAGACGAACAACTTTCATGTTTTGACTTTTTTCAAATTCAGCCTCTAACTATTTCTTTTATATTTTTCTTTGTTTGTATTTCTGAATTAATCTGATTGAGCCACGTGGCGCCCTCTGGGCCGCCCACGTGGCCCGCTCTCCTTCTCGCCACCCGGCACTCACCTGACCGTCAGAACCCCTCCTTCCGCCTGCATCTGGACCATCCATCCCGCCTCAACACCAGCCCTCGGATCCAGTCCCAAATCAGATCTAAGCCATCCACCCCGCCTCATCTATGGCCGTGGATCCACGTCCTATCCTACAGCCTTCACTGTGCCACGTCACCTATCCACTCACCACCGTTTGATCAGATCAATGGATCTGATCTTGGCCCTCCACCCGCGCCCATATCCTAGCCGTTGGATCTTGGATCCAACGGCTCACCATCATCGTCCTCCTCCGTAACCTCCCCTCCCCCGGCGGTTTCACCTCGCGAGCCCCTTCCCCCTTCCATTTTTGGAAGGATCCTCTGGCTTCCCTTCTCCGCCATAACGCCGCCGGCACCTAGCCCGTGCCTCCGCCATCCTCGCGCCACCATTAACCACCCTCGCCATCACTCCTCCACCATTAAAATCCCCATCGAAACCCCCCTTCTACCCACGTAACCGTCGTTCTCCTCCGCCTATTTAACCCCCTCTCCGCCACCGCTGCACCTTATCCACCATTCTGAGGCTTCGGCTCAGCCTCTGGTCCTCCGGTGACAGCGGAGGGACCATGAATCGAGGCGGAGATGGCCGAAACCCTGGTGAGATCCATGGCATATCCGCCATGTAAGCTCCGCCTTCCCGGCGGTAGTTGAGCACCTCGCACTGGCTAAGCGAGTCGTGCGACGACCGGAGCGCTTCCAGGGCGCTCAGCACAAGCCCATCGACCACCGGATTCCCCTCTCCGATGAGGTTCTCCCTCCTTAGCTTTTTCTTGTATTTTTTTCCGATTTATCCCGTTGTCTACAGCCACCATCACCCTCATTCGACTTCCTCATCATCTCCGCCCGACCACCTACACCATCGCCGACCACCTGCCCTTTCTCCAGAACCCCCCATGCTCTGATCACCTTCTTCACCACCTCGCCGGAGAAGAAGAACACGGGTCTCCATCTCCGTCATTTCACGGCCCCCATCCCACTCATTTCACATCACTTTGAGCTTCGGCTATCGACTAACACTTGCAGGATCTTCAATGGTCAAAATTGGCATCGGAGCACCTTCGAGCTCCTCGTCTCCGACGAGGCTTCGCCGAGAGCCACCGCTGATCTACCGCGGAGCCTCGTCGTTGCTTGGACACCTTCGCCGGACCTCCAGAAAGCTTCAACGACCTTCAGAAGGCCTCGCAAGGCAAGGCGGAGCCAAGGGCAGGTCGTCGGAGCCCCGCCTTCAACGGGGACCTGTGGAGGAGGACGAAGGCACAGGTACCATCCGATAATTTGGATCGGACGGTGAAGAGAGAGACACGTGGCAGACTCGAGCCTCAGCCCAAACCAACAGGCTCGGGTGGTCCAAGCCCAGATCCATACCTCCACACGATGCCACGTGTCCCGAACCGAAGGCATCTTCCCGAGCTTGGACCCTCACGTGTACCGCACGTGAGGGCGTGGGTAATTTAAACGAAGGACCCCGGTATCTTTAATATTTACAGAATGGTCCTCCAGGCACGTGCTCCACGTGCGCACCTAGGGTATTTTACAGGGAAGCCCTCAAGGTTTGGAAGAATTACAAAAAGGCCCCCGCACGCGAAGGAAAATTGCATCAAGGGCCAGGCGGTTTTTATTTTTTACATTTAGGTCCTTCCAGGGACCTAAATGTAATAGTTATCCATTTATTTCCTCGTATTTTTATTACAATTATGCCCCTGCATTGTTTCCTTCATAACTTGAGCATCGTAGGTACAAATTGCATGATTTTAGTGTCGTTTTGATCCTTGTTTTGTCCTCTTCATCTTAGCATACTTATTTGTCTCATTTGCTCCTGTTTTAAATGAAGTAAATTTTCATGTGCAAATATTGGGACTCTGCTCTCCTTGTCTGGCTTTAATCCGATGACCGCTTTTTAATGTTATGATTAATGTGACACTGATTTCATTTCTATGTTGTTGCTCATAATTTTTAGGGTATAATTGTAGGCTTTATTATTCTCTTGCATATTTATTTCATGCATCACTTTATATTTGCATAAAAACAGAATAAAAATACATGCATCATAGCATCACTTTGCATTGCCTTGAAAATATCATAATGTATCATAATTTGCATATGGACCTGAAATTGAGATTAATTGACATTGAACTTCATGAATCAAAATTCAAAAGCTATAATTAAGCAGTTGTGTCCCTGTGTTCGACCTTGGTAGACTTGCCAAGCATAAATATTCCACAGCATTCAAAGTCTGTGGTTTTTGCTGAACCGAATTCGCCTCCTGTACTACGACTTAATTCCACATTATTAAAGAGGCGAATTCGACGTTCATCAAATGGCGCCGTTGCCGGGGATACGGCTTTGCTTAATTTTTGGATTTTGATTTTTTTTTAAATTTATTTCAAAAATTTGGTCCTCATCTCATGCATCGTTTCTTTGCACATTAATTGCTGATTTAATTTCTTTGAGATTCTAACCTTTCTCTTTTGTGGCAGGGCCCATGGAAATCGGGGACGCCTGATCGTCATGGAGGCGCGAAGTTGGGAGCTTCCGCTGAAGAGGCCGCAAAAGAAGCCGTGAAGAAATTCTAGGATTTTTATCAATCAAATAACATTGCATGTTGTAAAAAAAAAGAAAAGAAAAGAAAAGAAACAATTGCATCTGCATATTTATTTTCAGTCTTGCATATTGTACTCAAAAAAAAATTCCCCCCCCCCCCACACACCTACACTGCACATGCACACACTCACCCCCACCCTTCCCCTGTATATTTCACTCGCTCTCTCTCTCTCTCTGTGTGTGTGTGTATCTATTTTTCAAGAACCCTCTCCCCCTCACCCTTGTATCATAGAACCCCCCCTAACACAGACCTTACTTCGACTAGTTGTAGCCTAAGTATAGGGGGGACCTGCCTATTCATTCCTCCCTCGTTCAGTCTTCTTGTGCTTAGGCTGATTTTGGCCTAAGTATAGGGGGACCCTCCTCCTTAGTTCCGCTATATCACCCTGTACTTGAACCGAGCCTTGGCTTCATGGCACTTGTGCTATGAGGACATAGCAAATTTTAAGTATAGGGGGGTATACCGTATATTATTGTATATTACTTTAGCCTTAGCTCGCGTTTTTAAAACTTTTTAAAATTTTATTTTTTCGGGCTGGGTTTTGGTAACCTTGGGAACTGAGTAAAAACCTGTAAAAATAAAAATTGAGGGATTAATCTTTGTAAATAACCCTTTTTCAAAAAGAAAAAAAATTAAAAATTAAAAATGTTTTTCGGAATTTGGCTCTGACTACTAGGCTTAGTAGACATTTTCAGTGAGGGAACCTCGGTCTCCCTTAGCAGAGTGGGTGGTTTAAAGGACACCGCATATGGCACCGTCCTTAAGGATCACGGGTCTCGACCCGCACTTACACCCATACTGGCTGAGAGTGGATACTTTTATTTATTTGAGCCTGGGTCAGCCATTGTCTCTCCGACAAAAAAATAATAAATAATAAATAAATAAAACCCATAAAAAATTGCAAAAGATAAAAATCACACAAAAATTCACTACCCTAAGGAGTTGGTGTATTCCTGACGCATTCACAGTCACTCAAGGCTTGAGGATTTTGAGGACACTGGATCTCTGATCTTGAGAGTCTGAGTTAACATGCCTTAGTCACTAGGGTTTTCCTGACTTAAATATCCACACTCCTCTGGTTTGAAAGATTTGAGTGCTATATTGCACTCTTTATCTCTACTTTCAAGAAAATATGATCAGCACAGTCACTTCCACAACTGCAGGATTGATGAGCTGAGATGAGATATCACTTGGGGAACTAGGACCATAGATTTAAGTTTAGACCCGATCTAATGATATTCGAGGATGGGATAAAGTTAATGAAGGCTTCAGAAAACCTGAGTGTCAGCAAAACACTAGCCAGTATGTGAACGAGATTCATATGCTATCTCTTGATATTTACCTAAAAGTGCCAGGGTATGATGAAACTGAAAGAAACTTGTTGATCAGTGTGCGCCAATCTCTTGGTAAAAGCAATGGAGCTAGCCAACAAAAGAAATGAAATGTCAAAAAAAAGCTCTAAATCCAAAGTCAAATTCCAAATGAGCTTCCACCAATGGCGAGCGCTCCCAAACATTTTCAAAGTGTCCACTTGGACCAAGCGCTAATTAGGACCAGGAGTCGGGCTGACACCGAAAAAGGGCTCTGCATCGTAAATGCTACAAGTCTGGGTGTCGAAGGTATCTTAGATACTCAAAAGAGACACACCCCGGTGTATTCCCAGAAAAACAAGTGTAGACGACTCCAACTCTCTTGACGGACACATTGATCAACAAAGTATTAATACACAGGTGTTGAGTGACGAGTCGCTAGATACGTTGTTTAATTTGGTCACGTTGTAATACGTGTACTTAGCGATTCAGTCAGAACCGAGAGAAGATCTCCGTGAAGAGTGTCTCGGCTTAATTTATATCCCGGGCAAGTCCGGGGTCGAACTCAGGGAGGCAAAGGAACAACTTGGGTTTAATTTGAAAATAAAGATTTTAGATTTCCAGTGCGGTTTTTTTATAATTTTTTTATGCAAGTAGAATGTCAAAAACAAAATGCGGTTGAATTACAACACTAAGAAAACACAAACAAGGCCAAATTATTTTAATGTTAAATTAATCCAATTCAGCCAAATTATATTTTTCCTAGCATCCTAATCCAGTGATGAACACAAAACACATTTTTTAGAATTTTAGGGGTTAAAATGCAACAAGGAAAAATACACACTTTTTATGGGTATTTTCGCAATTTCTCACGCAAACAGTAAGCAAAAATCTTGAAAAAATTACTGGAACTAAAACATGTTGCAATGAGACTACAGTAATATTTTTGGAATTTTTTGACAAGTTATGAATTTTTTATGGATTTTTTAGTGAAATCAGAGTGACAGTGAGTAAATAATTTCTAATAAATCCACGTTATCAAATTAATCAGGGTGCGAATTATCTCAAGTAGATGTTTTCATGTGGCAAACAGGAGACTTGAAATTTTGCGAAAATGATGTATGTGGATTTAATTAAAAATCAAATACTATATCCACTCTACAAATTATTCTAAGCACAAGACAACTTCAATTTAGATGAAATTTGGACAGTACGTTTATCACATTTCAAGGCATCATTCCTAATTTTTGTGGATTTTTTGGAGCAACCGTGTGTGAGGTATAATTTTAAGAGTCCAGATTGGGTAAAATATGCAATATCTCAGTTAACCATTTTTAATTAATTACCCAACTACCATAAAAATACAAATAAATACCCACAATGTAGAGAATTAGTTGCTCAATATGAAAGCATTTTTCATTGAATATAAAGATGCATAAAAAAGGTCCAAATTAACGCATGAACATAGGGGTCTTTGTGCAATACAGAAATTAACAAGAAAGCTCAAACATATGCACAGGGACTACTTTGTAATTACGGAAACTATATAAAATATTTACATAATTTTTACAATAAAAAATTTGTAAAGCACCTTTCTTCTTCCTCCCTGCTTCACGATGGAAGAACCCAAATGAGTGATGGGCGGCGGCCGCGGCAAGGAGGCACGGAGGGGCGGCGGTCGGCGCGGAGGTGCGGCGGAGAGCGGGCCGGTGGCTGGAGACGTGGACGGGAGGGAGGTGGCGGCTGTGGCCTGGGACGAGGGCGGCGCGGGTTCTCCGCGCAGGCGGAAGGGAGTCGGTGGGAGCCCTTGCGGCTGGTGGCAGGGGCGGCGAGGAGCGCGGAGGGCTGGTGGCTAGGCGGCGCGGCCGCGAGGGGAGCCGGCTGGCGCTTGCGGCTGGAAGGTGAGGGGGCGGCGGCGGTGGGTGCTCCCACCGCTGCTGCTATTTTGTTTTTTTTTTGTTTTTTTTTAATTTTCCTTTTACTGCTGTAAAAAAACTTTTTTTTTGTTTTAATTTTTTTTACTTTTTTTTTAAATTTACTTTAAACAGGGAGTGAATCAAATGTGGAAGAAAAATGTAGTGGCAATGTAATGAAGTAGAACAAATGAAAGATTATGGATGGTGATACGATGGACTAAAAAAAAGCAAAGATAAAATAATCACAACAAGATGAAAATAAAATTACCTAAGATGAACGCGGGTGCCTATGGAATGCTCACGTGAGCACGGTCTTCGCTCAAATCGCCGGCGTGCGATGAGCTCGAGCAGCGCGCGGTTGCGGCTGCGATGTTGGCCAAAAAACCAACGGATCACACCGGAGAAAGGGCCGTCGTCGCTCGACCGCGGTTGCGTCGCTGTCACCGATTCAACTCAGGGAACTAGGCTCTCCTCACATAAAGATGGATCCAAGGCAAATTGAGGAGGATGGAATGTATATAAAGAGATGGAAAAAATGGAAGTTAGAATTAAGATGGAGTGGGATAGAGGTTAATAAAATGGTGGAGTTGAATTAGAAGTTAGAAAAATGGTGGGGTTGAATGGAGGTTGGTGGTATAGAGTTGAATGGTGGTTATTGTAGAGAATGAAAATTAAATAAATAAATAAAATAAAGTTGGCTACTTTAATTACAATAGAATAAAAAATAAGAAAATAAATAGTGGAGAATTTACAAGGGAAGACAAACAACATGTACACATTTTTTTTACTTTTCTAATATGTAATTTTTTGTCTTTTTAATAAGAGATATTTACAACGGAAAAATACAATAAAATACTACAATTAAAATACAACACAAGTATGATTTTTTTGTATTTTTAGTAATTAAGAAAGATACAATAAAAATTAAAGAAAGAATGAATATATACATGATATACAATGTACATCTAGGTCCCAAAACCCAACTTGTGCAAACGAGCTCCGATTTTAATGAAACCACTTCCTTGGATAGATAATTTTCTAACTTGAACTTTAAAAGTGAGTTTGGTGAATTTGGAGTTCATACGGAGCGGGAATTTAGCTTGGAAGTTGGTCTTCACGGCTTTTTCCCATTGGGATCTAGGAGTATTTATTTGAGTTGAAATTTGTTTTGTATTTTTGTATTTTTATATACATTGATATGAATATGTTGGAGAAAGAATTAGCCAAAAAGGAGTTGATATGAAATTATTAAAAATACATAAAGTTTTGGGCTATTTACATGTATAAAACTCCTTTGATTTTGCGGCTTTTTATGTGTAATTTATTTTGTACAATCTAATATACAGTAATTAGTGTGTTTTATTTAGAAGAGTTATTTTGTTAATTTATCGATTTTATGGACATTTATTTGGGATTTTATTCGGGGATTTTGCTAAGATCAAGATATTAAGATGATGAATCGTGGATTCATCACCCCCCTATACTTGAACTTTGCTAGTCCTCGAGCAAATAAAGAATGAATAAGTTGGATTAACCCCTGACTGTGCATGTGAATACAAGACTTGATCTGTTCAAGAACTCTCGATTTTAGAGATCCTAAAATTCTAAGCTGAACCAAGCTCTAGTCAAAAGGTACCCAATTTCCCTAATCATCAGACTCTCTTTGTATACATATATATAAGGGATATGACTTTAAGTGTTGACCGCAGTTACAAGAGTAGAGTCACAACGTCACCCAAGATTCCAGTCCAAGAGACTCTCCTAAGGACCCGATCCTCAACACTAGGGAATAAATCATTTCTTGCATACAATCCACCGTCTCTTTAGTTGTCAGACTTAAAAGTGTAGATGGAAGGCCAGTTGATGGAGGGCATAGGATTGTGTCATTTCTTCTCTCCCTCTCATTGGAACAAGGATCCTCTCAAGTGCCTTATTACTCAACGCATTTTTTTGGTGTTGATCAGTGCGTCCGTCAAGAGAAGTTGGAGCCGTCTGCACTTGTTTTCCTGGGAGTACACCGGGGTGTGTCTTTTTTGAGTATCTATTATACCTTTTACACCCAGACTTGTAGCATTTACGATGCAGAGCCCTTTTTTGGTGCAAGCCCGACTCCTGGTCCTAATAGCGGTGGTCCAAGTGGACACTTTGAAATGGTTGGGAGCGCTCGCCTTTGGTGGAAGCTCTTTGATATTTGACTTTGTATGGAATGAGAGCTTTTCTTTGACATTTCATTGATTTGTAGTATTTTTGGCTAGCTCCACTGCTTTTACCAAAAGTTGGCGCACACTGATCAACAATTTTTTTATTTTATCACACCCTGGCACATAGGTAAATGTCAAGAGATAGTACAAGAACCATGTTCTCATACTGGCTAAAGATGCTGACACTCAGGTTTCATGAAGCCTTCATTGATTTTATCCCATCCTCGAGCATCATTAAATCAAGTCCAAACTCAAATCCCTCATCCCAGATCCTCAAGTGAAATTTCAACTCATCTCATCATAACTGCAGTCGTGTATGTGAGGTGCTGATCATATTCTTAAGGTAGAGACTAAGCATGCAATATAGCACACAAATCTTTCAAACTAGGGAAATGTGAATAATTAAGTCAAGGACCCTAATGACTAAGGCTGGTTAACTCAAAATATCAAGACCTCATAAACCAAGTGTTCTTGAACATCACTAGTCTTGTGTGAAAGTGAATGTGTCAGGGGTTAAACCAACTTATTAGTTAGTTTTTTTTAGTTTTTTTTAAGTTTTACAAAAAGTATTTTTTTATCAAAAAGATTTTTTTTTGACAAACAAAGGCAAAGAAGTTTTTTTTTGTTAGAAAAGTTTTGCTCTTTTTTTCAAGAGTTTTTTTTGAAAGATAGGTAGATAAGAAAGGACCCTTTTTTAAAGAGGATTTTTTTTTGAAAAGTTTTTTTTTTGAAAAGGTTTTTTTTTATCTTTTTTTTTGAAAAAAATAGATAAATAAGAAAGGACACATTTTTTTTGAAAAGATTTTTTTAGAGCAAATAAGAAAAGAGAACAAAAAACATTTTTTTTGAAAAGTTTTTTTTAAGAGTTTTTGAAAAAGTTTTTTTTACCCACCCATAATTATTGTATAATATATACAAAAATACGTGAAAGTACGAGCTATGGGTAAAGTATATATATAATGTATACACGCCCCCCTATACTTAGCATGTGCTATGTCCTCATGGCACAAGAAGCGAGAAAAGATATAACTCGTGCTAAGCGTAGGATGGCTAAAATAATAAATAGTATAGAAGTCGATCCGCCCCCCCTATACTTAGGCTCTGGACAGCCTAAGTGTAGAACAAGAGCAAAAATGGGGCGGACGAGGTCAAGAGGAGAAATGGATGAGTATCTACACATGGCGGGCATCAGCTCCCCCTATACTTAGGCTCTTGGTAAGCTTAAGTATAGGACAAGAGTAAGTGTAAGAACCGATGTGATCTGGAGAATATACAAAGAACGGCGAATGTACAAGAGGAATGAATCTTCTAAGATGTTGAATCTTGATTCTGCGTCTTCATGATGAGTAATATGATGTATCTGCTCTGTGCTCACTCTGCATGAAGTTGATGACCTCGACTTGGACTAACTGCTCTTTTGAATCAACAAAATGCTTCAATAGTTGTCCATTTACCACATGAGATTGTGCACCATCTGTGAGATCAGCTATCTCTACACTTCCATTCTCGTGCACTTTCTTAACAACAAAGGGACCCGTCCATTTAGATTTGAGTTTCCCATGGAACATCTTCAACCTGGCATTGAACAACCATACCTTTTGTCCAGGGACAAAGTCTTTGCATCTAATGTGCTGATCATGCCATCTCTTTACTTTGTCCTTATAAATCAAACTGTTGTCAAATGCCCTGTTTCGGATTTCCACGAGCTCATTCAAGTTCAAGTCTCGACAAAGCTTCCCTAGGTGACAACTCCAGTTAATCTTCTTAATTGCCCATTCGGATTTATGAATCAATTCTGCGGGCAAATGGCATGGCTTGCCATAGATCATTCTAAATGGTGAAGTACCCAATGGTGTCTTGTAGGCTGTCCTATAGGCCCACAGAACTTGGTCCAAAAGCTGAGACTAGTTCTTCCTATCGGGACGAACCAATTTCTGCAAAATACTCTTCACCTCTCTGTTCGAAACCTCTGCCATGCCGTTGGACTGTGGGTGGTAAGGACTAGTAACTCTATGCTCAAATCCATAGTCCTTAGCTAAAGATCTCATATCTCGATTCACAAAATGGCTACCCCCATCAGATATCAAAACTTTTGGCACCCCAAACCTAGCAATAATATGATCTCTCACAAACTTACAGACAGTCTTGCTGTCTGCGGTTCGGGTTGGGATAGCCTCCACCCACCTGCATAAATAGTCAACCGCCAACAATATGTACTCATGTCCTTGGCTGTTGGGAAAGGGACCCATAAAATCTATGCCCCATGCATCAAAAACATCACAAATAATCATCGGTTGCATAGGCATCTCATCTCTCTGTCCAACTGTCCCTCCCGTCCTTTGACAGATCGGGCACGACCGTACAAAATCAATGGCATCTCTAAACAAGGTCGGCCAATACAATCCACATTGAAGTACTTTGTGAACGGTTCTCTTTCCCGAATGGTGTCCTCCAGCCTCAAGTGAATGACAATATGTGAGGACACTCTGGTATTCCTCCTGAGGAATACACCTTCTCCAAACACAATCCGGTCCTTCGAAGAAAAGGAAAGGATCGTCCCAGTGGTATCTCCTCGAATCCGACTTCAGTCGATCAATGCTGCTCCTAGTCCAACCATGGGGAACCTGCTTGGAGACAAGATAGTTCACCATATTGGCATACCACGGGAGTGAGTCAATAACACAAATTGACTCATCTGGGAAGGTCTCTCTAATCCGCTCAAAATCAGGAGAATCCTTAAGTTCAATCCGAGAAAGGTGATCAGCTACAACATTCTTCACTCCAGGTTTATCCTTTATCTCCAAATCAAACTCCTGGAGGAGTAAAATCCACCTAAGAAGACGCGCCTTCGCGTCCTTCTTTTCCATTAAATATCGAATGGCTGTGTGATCAGTATAAATTGTCACCTTAGAGCCCAAAATATATGATCTGAACTTCTCGAGGGCCCATACTACTGCGAGCATTTCCTTTTCAGTCACTGTATAATTTTTCTGTGTAGGATCTAAAACTTTGCTCGCATAATGAATCGCAAACGGAATCCCCTCTCGCCGTTGTCCTAACACAGCTCCTATAGCAAAATCTGAAGCATCAGTCATGATCTCAAAGGGGAGAGACCAGTCAGGAGCTTGTAGGATAGGCGAGGCACAAATCTTCCTCTTCAAGAGCTCAAAGGCCTCCAGACACCTGTGATCTACAATGAACTCTGTGTCTTTCCCTAAGAGCTCAGTCAGTGGGCGGGCGATCTTTGAAAAATCCTGAATGAATCTCCTATAGAATCCAACATGCCCTAAGAATGACCGCACTGACTTCACGTTGGTAGGTAGATCGAGTTTCTTGATCACCTCCACCTTGGCAGGGTCAACCTCCATTCCCCTTTTGGAGATGACATGCCCCAACACGATACCCTCCGTCACCATAAAGTGACTCTTCTCCCAGGAGAGTACCAGATTCACCTCTCTACACCTCGTGAGGACTCGGTCCAAGTGCGCTAAACATGTATCAAAAGAATCACCATGAACCGAGAAGTCATCCATGAATACTTCCAGGAAATCTCCCACCATCTCGGCAAATATGGCTATCATGCACCGCTGAAATGTGCCCGGGGCATTGCAGAGCCCGAATGGCATGCGCCTGAAAGCATAAGTGCCGAATGGACAAGTAAATGTGGTCTTTTCCTGGTCCTCAGGGGTTATGGCCACCTGGTTGTAGCCTGAGTACCCATCAAGAAAACAGAAGAACTCTTTCCCTGCAAGTCTCTCCAAGATCTGATCAATAAAAGGCAAGGGAAAGTGATCTTTCTTGGTCGCGGCATTCAAGCGCCTGTAGTCAACACAGACACGCCATGACGTAGGTACTCGTGTCGCGATCTCTACCCCCTCCTCGTTGGTGACCATCTGAATTCCCGACTTCTTCGGGACAACATGAAGTGGGGCCACCCACTTGGAGTCAGAAATAGGGTAAATAAACCCTGCTTTGCACCATTTCTCAATTTCTTTCTTCACTACTTCCCGTAGATTGGGGTTAAGTCTCCTTTGGAACTCACGGGAAGGTCTCACATTATCCTCAGTAAAAATGTGGTGCGAGCAGAGAGCGGGGTTGATGCCCACGAGATCCGACACTGTCCAGCCTATTGCTTTACGGTTCCTCTCTAAGACTTCTAACAACCTAGACTCCTGTTCTAAAGTCAAGTCTGAGCTAATGATGACAGGATATCTCTCTTTGGGTCCCGCAAGAAAGGCATACTTAAGTGTAGGAGGTAGTGATTTCAGTTCTGGCAATGTGGTATCATCAAGCAGATATGGCTGAATTGAATCTGAATCCGGTTCCGTGCTGCATGAAGGTGGGCTAAGCTGAGTAGTACTCGCCACCAAATCAGAAGTAAAGGGAGTCGGATCGCCAAAGAAACGCGGTAGTTCGGCCAAAGCCGCGTCCGACTCATCTTCTATATCCCATGATCGTTCCGAAGGGGATGGAACTGACAGATCCAGATGGATCTCTGTGTCATCATGGGAATAGATAGAGGCATCTCTCACAAGATCAGACAACACCTGGCAAACTGCATCATCCACTATACCCTTTCCAGATGAAAGGGACTCGCTCTGTCCTGAAGGAATCTGTCCCCAAATCCCAACTGTGCTAATCAAACTGCAATATGCCTCTGAAGATGAGTACTCTGTGCTACTCTCTGAATCGGGTCGCTGACACTTGGTTTGCTTCATCTCAAGGTTCACTTCTCCGCCTGGAGAACGGAACTTCATCATTCCCGTACCATAATCGAAAGCTGCGCCTGCGGTCCTAAGGAAGGGCCACCCAAGAATGATCTGAGATTCTCTCCAATGATTGGGGGTCTCCATGTCCAAGACTGTGAAGTCAACTTGATAGTTCTGCCCCTCAATCGAGATAACTACGTTCTTCACTTCTCCCTTAGGTCTCTTCACTGATCGATCAGCGAATTGGAGTAAGGCTCTAGATTTGCGAAGTGGTCCCAACTCCAATTTCTGATATAATGCTAAGGGAAGTAAGTTGATTGAAGAACCGTTATCTAAGAGTGTGCGTGCAAACGCAATGTCGTCAATACGACTCTCCACATAATGAGCACCCATATCTCTCTTTTTCCTTGGTAAAGTCTGATTCTTGAGACAATAGGTTGTGGCTACCGATAAGACATGTGTCTTTATATTTCGGTTATCTTTCTTCCTGCTAACCCTTGTAGGTGTGCATCTCACCTTAAGGTATTTTTGGAAGGCAGGATGGTTAGCCACATATTCATCAAATGGCATCTTGACTGTGATATTTTCTTTACAAAACCGTGCCATATCGGGGTCATCTTTCTGAATCTTTTTGATGCGCTTTCCTGCCGTAAGAGCACGGGGGAAAGGGATTGAAGCTAGGGAAACAGAGGATGAAGAATCTGAATCATGAACTGAAAGATCATTCTTTGACTTAACGGAAACAGGGTTCTTCATACAAGAATCTTTTTGATGCAACATGGACTCAAAATCTAAACTATCTACTACAGGTTGTGGAATAGAAGCTGGAGTGGTATCCGCCACAACCGGAGATGCAAGGTCCTCCGTAGACTCAGAATAATATCCATGCCGACGATGCTGCATACGTGCTCTCCTCCTCCTCTCGGCTCCCTGAGTAGAAATCCTCGAATGGTGCTGATGGGGCTCCGAAATATGATGCCTCTCCTCCTCGTCCTCTGAAGACTCCTCAGGTAGAGCTCCAGAGATGTCCCTCCTCGTATCCCTCGCCCGGTCAGGTACGGTCACGGTCCTTCCGCTCCTGAGTGACATGTGGTTAGCCTCGTCACACGAAAGAATCTCATGTTCAGATCTAGGATATGCTGAATAGTATACCTGACCAAAGTGCTGCTGAGAACTAGATCTGTTCAGGCTATTGGGGTTAGCCTGAACTTGGGCTGGGATAGAGGTATAGGGTGCAGTCTGCTCGTCTCGCCATCTGGACAGGCGGTTGACATCCACCCGTAAGTCTTGAATCTCGTTCCTGTAGGAACGTAGCTCGTCGAGTATCTGCTGCTGAATATCCACGGGACTAGACGAAGAAGGAAGTGGATAAGACTGGGAAGAAGAACGGAAGACTGGCCCTGCTGGCCAGAGTACTGCCTCTGCTGCTGCTGCTGGGGTTGAGGACCCTGCTGGCCCGCCTGGTAATGGCCCTGTCGGCCATGCTGCTGGTACTGCTGCCTCTGCTGCTGGGGTGGCTGGAATCCAGGGCTCTGCTGTGAAGGAGGTGGTGCGGAGGTGAATGCGGTGTTATGAAAGGTCGAGGAACGCTGATAGGACTGTCGGTCTCCCGTACTTCCCTGCCTGGCAGGGTCCTGAGTATACCATACTCCATTCACCTCCCAAATCGGTGGAGGCTCCTCCTGGACTGTCTCTGCTAATGGAGGTGGCTGCTGGAAAGAGTGGGTGTAGGATTGGTCCTGCTCCCACGGCTGGGGTTGCCCTGACACCAACTGCTCCTGAACATGGTGAACTCGGTATACGGGAGCAGAGGGTGCAGTCACGGCAGGTATCTTTATCTTAGATACCTTCTCAGTCAACTCCTCCATCTGTTTTGGAAGTTTGGAGACACTCCGATCTAACTCATCAATCCTCCTGTCGATCCTCTCGACTACAGTAAGCTTGTCAGCAAGAAGTCCCATGCTAGGGATCACGTCCTGAGAGAGATCAACTACAGCTGATTTTCCCCCTCCAAGTGAGAGTGAACTGGGGGATGGTGTATAGGCCCTGCTGCCCATCTGTGAGCGGCTAGTTTCAGCCATCTGCTCGAATACCCTCCAGACGGTATCCGCTCCTCGTGATGTATAGCTGCTCCACAGGCAGCGCTCACTAAACCCTGCATCTCAGGGTTGAGACCAGTGAAAAATGATTGGACCAAGATGTTATCATTTAGTCCATGACAGGGACACTTCTGCAGGATGTCCTTGAATCTTTCCCAAGCATCACAAAAAGCTTCATGGGGTAATTGGGAAAAACTCGTAATGCGCGTCCTCATCATGTTAGTTCTACTCAAAGGGTAGAACTTCTTCAAAAACAGGTCCTTGAACTGGGCATATGTGGTGACAACGATCCCAAGATTCTTTACCCAGTAATCAGCTTTGCCACCCAAGGCAAATGGAAGGGCTTTGAGCCTAATATAATCCTGGCTAACATTTTGATTTTTGAGGTTAGCGCAGATAAGCTCAAAGTCCCTTAGGAATGCATATGGTTCCTCAGAAGCATTCCCATCAAAATGTGGCAGCAGGTTCAGAAAGTGCGACTTCAACTCAAAGTCAACCTCGGGTTCGGCCGGATTTAAGTAGTTCCGAATTTGATATTGTCCGGGGTTATACGCCGCATCCATTGGTAGTTGGACCCCAACATTCAACTGTCCTAACTGAGCTCTGAGAAGTGCATGTTGCTGCTCAGATGCAGCTAATCTGGCAAGTATCATTCTCATTGGGTCTTCATTGTTCTCTTCTTCCTCTTCTTTCTTCTTTGGAGGCATTTTTCTTGTGTCTTCTTTAGGTCCTGAATCAGCAATGTGTTCTTGATTAGAAGAGGATTTGTGAATCAAGATATTCTCATCGAGGCGAAGGTCTTCCTCGGTGAGGTGGGAAGAGAGAAAGGGAATGGTTTGAGAGTAACCATCCCGAGAGTGGGTGATCCTGGGCTCAAGAGGGTCATGAGTCCAGGTTGGTCCATGTTGCGCATGGACCTGTGAAGACATACTTCTTGGAGGGTTCAACGGGAAATTCGCAAGGTCCGAATAATTATCCCCCCAATCAGTCATCTTCGATGTCAAAAGAACCGATTAGAACACGATATTTCAATGAGGTGCTAGTTCTACGGTGCACGTAAATGTGCGGAGTAAACTCACACAATACAAACGCAATTCAAACCCTCAATTTCACCAACTCAACACGTGAAGGTCGTAAGAGTTCGGCCGAATTATCTTGTCAATTTTAGTTGGTGAGAATACAATCTTGGAAAGATTAACGAGCCGTTAGGTGTCCGTATTTTCCTACAGACTGACCCGGTTCTTACGACTAGTGTCGCCTGAAAATAAAGAACCAGTAGTAAGTAAGAAATCCAGACTTGGCTCTATCCTAGGGTCGTCTCTCTCTCACTTGCAAGTAAAACAAACAATGAGGGCTTTATGCACCCGAGAACAAGGGTTCTTTTTATTCCAATTTTTTTAAAATCGACCTGCTCAATTCAGTCCCAATTTTAGAGTTAGGTTATCACTTGAAATTTATGTGAACACACAAGCACGTCTACCGTTCAGTCCCAATTTCCTTTTAACCTTAAGTTATAAAACAAGAGGGGAATCGGAAATCAGAATGCAAACGAGAAACTATGATGCATGCTCAGAAGAAGGTATACTTATAGTGAATCCCAGCACTCTTCATGCGTTATGCAGAACAGAATTTTTAAATGTTACACTAAATGCATGCAGATCGAGAAAAACCGCACCTAAACAGTATACTATTAGCGGGGAAGAATTGATTGAATTTGAACTAAGTAGTACGTGTCTATGTGCGTCTCATTATGAATCTTATAAGATATGTGAATCTTCTAAGATATGTGTGGCCTAACTTACGATGGGCACAAACAAATTTGATTCCAAGCTACCGTGTGCCTAATCCTTAAGTTCGCCACTCAAGTCAAGCCCCACCCTCGACGGAGAGTGAAACAGGCTCGACACACCACAAATAATGTCCAAGTCTTTTTTACACACGCGAGCTCTCAAACAAGAGCCGCTATAAAGGAGCAACTACCTAAATAATTACAAAAATTTTTACAAAAATTCTCTCGAAGATAAATTAATTCCTCCTCGCACTTCAGCAGTCGGCGCGCGTCGCGTCCATCGACCTCCGATGCACTCCAAGTCCACCGGGCCCTCGCAAGGAAAAAGAGATTTATATTAGAGAGATAAACAACAAAATATATACAAGGATATGAAGACAAATAATTGAAAGGAAATGGATTAATTACAAAGTGGCTCGGGGGTCAGACTACCCGAGTAAATGAAAATCTAAATCCGAATTTTTAAATTAATCCCTAAGCCGTTTGCCTCCCCGGCAACGGCGCCATCTGACGAGTCGCTAGATACGTTGTTTAATTTGGTCACGTTGTAATACATGTACTTAGTGATTCAGTCAGAACCGAGAGAAGATCTCCGTGAAGAGTGTCTCGGCTTAATTTATATCCCGGGCAAGTCCGGGGTCGAACTCAGGGAGGCAAAGGAACAACTTGGGTTTAATTTGAAAATAAAGATTTTAGATTTCCAGTACGGTTTTTTTATAATTTTTTTATGCAAGTAGAATGCCAAAAACAAAATGCGGTTGAATTACAACACTAAGAAAACACAAACAAGGCCAAATTATTTTAATGTTAAATTAATCCAATTCAGCCAAATTATATTTTTCCTAGCATCCTAATCCAGTGATGAACACAAAACACATTTTTTTTAGAATTTTAAAGGTTAAAATGCAACAAGGAAAAATACACACTTTTTATGGGTATTTTCGCAATTTCTCACGCAAACAGTAAGCAAAAATCTTGAAAAAATTACTGGAACTAAAACATGTTGCAATGAGACTACAGTAATATTTTTGGAATTTTTTGACAAGTTATGAATTTTTTATTGATTTTTTAGTGAAATCAGAGTGACAGTGAGTAAATAATTTCTAATAAATCCACGTTACCAAATTAATCAGGGTGCGAATTATCTCAAGTAGATGTTTTCATGTGGCAAACAGGAGACTTGAAATTTTGCGAAAATGATGTATGTGGATTTAATTAAAAATCAAATACTATATCCACTCTACAAATTATTCTAAGCACAAGACAACTCCAATTTAGATGAAATTTGGACAGTACGTTTATCACATTTCAAGGCATCATTCCTAATTTTTGTGGATTTTTTGGAGCAACCGTGTGTGAGGTATAATTTTAAGAGTCCAGATTGGGTAAAATATGCAATATCTCAGTTAACCATTTTTAATTAATTACCCAACTACCATAAAAATACAAATAAATACCCACAATGTAGAGAATTAGTTGCTCAATATGAAAGCATTTTTCATTGAATATAAAGATGCATAAAAAAGGTCCAAATTAACGCATGAACATAGGGGTCTTTGTGCAATACAGAAATTAACAAGAAAGCTCAAACATATGCACAGGGACTACTTTGTAATTACGGAAACTATATAAAATATTTACATAATTTTTACAATAAAAAATTTGTAAAGCACCTTTCTTCTTCCTCCCTGCTTCACGATGGAAGAACCCAAATGAGTGATGGGCGGCGGCCGCGGCAAGGAGGCACGGAGGGGCGGCGGTCGGCGCGGAGGTGCGGCGGAGAGCGGGCCGGTGGCTGGAGACGTGGACGGGAGGGCGGTGGCGGCTGTGGCCTGGGACGAGGGCGGTGCGGGTTCTCCGCGCAGGCGGAAGGGAGTCGGTGGGAGCCCTTGCGGCTGGTGGCAGGGGCGACGAGGAGCGCGGAGGGCTGGTGGCTAGGCGGCGCGGCCGCGAGGGGAGCCGGCTGGCGCTTGCGGCTGGAAGGTGAGGGGGCGGCGGCGGTGGGTGCTCCCACCGCTGCTGCTATTTTGTTATTTTTTAATTTTTTTAATTTTCCTTTTACTGCTGTAAAAAAAACTTTTTTTTTGTTTTAATTTTTTTTACTTTTTTTTAAATTTACTTTAAACAGGGAGTGAATCAAACGTGGAAGAAAAATGTAGTGGTAATGTAATGAAGTAGAACAAATGAAAGATTATGGATGGTGATACGATGGACTAAAAAAAGCAAAGATAAAATAATCACAACAAGATGAAAATAAAATTACCTAAGATGAACGCGGGTGCCTATGGAGTGCTCACGTGAGCACGGTCTTCGCTCAATTCGCCGGCGTGCGATGAGCTCGAGCAGCGCGCGGTTGCGGCTGCGATGTTGGCCAAAAAACCAACGGATCACACCGGAGAAAGGGCCGTCGTCGCTCGACCGCGGTTGCGTCGCTGTCACCGATTCAACTCAGGGAACTAGGCTCTCCTCACATAAAGATGGATCCAAGGCAAATTGAGGAGGATGGAATGTATATAAAGAGATGGAAAAAATGGAAGTTAGAATTAAGATGGAGTGGGATAGAGGTTAATAAAATGGTGGAGTTGAATTAGAAGTTAGAAAAATGGTGGGGTTGAATGGAGGTTGGTGGTATAGAGTTGAATGGTGGTTATTGTAGAGAATGAAAATTAAATAAATAAATAAAATAAAGTTGGCTACTTTAATTACAATAGAATAAAAAAGAAGAAAATAAATAGTGGAGAATTTACAAGGGAAGACAAACAACATGTACACATTTTTTTTACTTTTCTAATATGTAATTTTTTGTCTTTTTAATAAGAGATATATACAACGGAAAAATACAATAAAATACTACAATTAAAATACAACACAAGTATGATTTTTTTTGTATTTTTAGTAATTAAGAAAGATACAATAAAAATTAAAGAAAGAATGAATATATACATGGTATACAATGTACATATAGGTCCCAAAACCCAACTTGTGCAAACGAGCTCCGATTTTAATGAAACTACTTCCGTTGGATAGATAATTTTCTAACTTGAACTTTAAAAGTGAGTTTGGTAAATTTGGAGTTCATACGGAGCGGGAATTTAGCTTGGAAGTTGGTCTTTACGGCTTTTTCCCATTGGGATCTAGGAGTATTTATTTGAGTTGAAATTTGTTTTGTATTTTTGTATTTTTATATACATTGATATGAATATGTTGGAGAAAGAATTAGCCAAAAAGGAGTTGATATGAAATTATTAAAAATACATAAAGTTTTGGGCTATTTACATGTATAAAACTCCTTTGATTTTGCGGCTTTTTATGTGTAATTTATTTTGTACAATCTAATATACAACAATTAGTGTGTTTTATTTACAAGAGTTATTTTGTTAATTTATTGATTTTATGGACATTTATTTGGGATTTTATTCGGGGATTTTGCTAAGATCAAGATATTAAGATGATGAATCGTGGATCAAAGGCACTCGAGAGGCTCCTTGTTCCAATGTGAGGGTGAGAAAATTAGACACAATCCCATTACCTCCATCATCTGGCCGTCCATATACACTTTTAAGTCTGACAAACTATAGAGACGGTTGACTGAAGCAAGAATAGACTTATTCCCTAGTATTGAGGATTAGGTCTAGAGGAGGATCTCTGGGACTGGAACTTTGAGTGATGCATCGACTCGGCTCTCATGAAATGCAGTACACTAAATGTCATATCCTTATATTATATGTACAAAAAGAGAGTCTGATAATCGGAGAAGTTGGATTCCTTCTGACTAAGGCTTGGATAAACCCAGAATTTTAGGATCACTTAGGTCAAGGGTCTTCACAAGATCAAGCCTTGTAAAATTTCACGCGCACTGTCAGGAATTAATCCGACTCCTTCATTCTTTAGATGCTCGAGGACGAGCATGGTTTAAGTATAGGGGTATGATGAATCTCGTATTCATCATGCTAAAAGCCACTTATTAAAATCCCTGCTTAAACAAACCAATAAAAATCACCTCTAATTCTTTGATTTTATCATGTATTATATTGGGTATAATTAACCCTTAATTTCTCGAGGGCCCATACTACTGCGAGCATTTCCTTTTCAGTCACTGTATAATTTTTCTGTGTAGGATCTAAAACTTTGCTCGCATAATGAATCGCAAACGGAATCCCCT
This sequence comes from Ottelia alismoides, assembly GCA_037367405.1. Taxonomy (NCBI): domain Eukaryota; kingdom Viridiplantae; phylum Streptophyta; class Magnoliopsida; order Alismatales; family Hydrocharitaceae; genus Ottelia; species Ottelia alismoides. The sequence goes on along the minus strand of JAZKJV010008456.1, from coordinate 189,365 downwards.
CTCGCCGTTGTCCTAACACAGCTCCTATAGCAAAATCTGAAGCATCAGTCATGATCTCAAAGGGGAGAGACCAGTCAGGAGCTTGTAGGATAGGCGAGGCACAAATCTTCCTCTTCAAGAGCTCAAAGGCCTCCAGACACCTGTGATCTACAATGAACTCTGTGTCTTTCCCTAAGAGCTCAGTCAGTGGGCGGGCGATCTTTGAAAAATCCTGAATGAATCTCCTATAGAATCCAACATGCCCTAAGAATGACCGCACTGACTTCACGTTGGTAGGTAGATCGAGTTTCTTGATCACCTCCACCTTGGCAGGGTCAACCTCCATTCCCCTTTTGGAGATGACATGCCCCAACACGATACCCTCCGTCACCATAAAGTGACTCTTCTCCCAGGAGAGTACCAGATTCACCTCTCTACACCTCGTGAGGACTCGGTCCAAGTGCGCTAAACATGTATCAAAAGAATCACCATGAACCGAGAAGTCATCCATGAATACTTCCAGGAAATCTCCCACCATCTCGGCAAATATGGCTATCATGCACCGCTGAAATGTGCCCGGGGCATTGCAGAGCCCGAATGGCATGCGCCTGAAAGCATAAGTGCCGAATGGACAAGTAAATGTGGTCTTTTCCTGGTCCTCAGGGGTTATGGCCACCTGGTTGTAGCCTGAGTACCCATCAAGAAAACAGAAGAACTCTTTCCCTGCAAGTCTCTCCAAGATCTGATCAATAAAAGGCAAGGGAAAGTGATCTTTCTTGGTCGCAGCATTCAAGCTCCTGTAGTCAACACAGACACGCCATGACGTAGGTACTCGTGTCGCGATCTCTACCCCCTCCTCGTTGGTGACCATCTGAATTCCCGACTTCTTCGGGACAACATGAAGTGGGGCCACCCACTTGGAGTCAGAAATATGGGAAATAAACCCTGCTTTGCACCATTTCTCAATTTCTTTCTTCACTACTTCCCGTAGATTGGGGTTAAGTCTCCTTTGGAACTCACGGGAAGGTCTCACATTATCCTCAGTAAAAATGTGGTGCGAGCAGAGAGCGGGGTTGATGCCCACGAGATCTGACACTGTCCAGCCTATTGCTTTACGGTTCCTCTCTAAGACTTCTAACAACCTAGACTCCTGTTCTAAAGTCAAGTCTGAGCTAAATGGAAGCTCGCTTGATGTTCAGGAGTAGCGCTTGATGGGGCTCGCTCACGGCACAGGGGTTAAGAGATAAATGAACCGACTGTTTAGATTTGACTAGGTCCAAAACGCACTATAGGTACATGCAAATATATTAGGGTGTTTGGGCCTTAATCTATCGGCAAGCAATTCCTAAGCTAGGGCTCATTCACACAAAATAATAAAAATAAAATAAAAACGAAAAAGTGTCAAAACCGTCGAGGCCCCCAAGGGAACAATCACTCGGGCAATGGACCTCGGGAGTCGGAGTGTACCTGTGAGAGTCCTGTATTATTACAAAATTCTAAGGGTCACTCTCTCACATAAATATACCTAATAAAATGAAATAATATAAAATGCATAAAAATAGAGACTGTCTGCAAAAGTTCTCCGTCTCCTGTCATAGATGCTCTCTCCTGTTGGCTGGGCATAGAAGAGCCAACTCTGCCTTGCTGGGGTGCATAGGTCCTCCTAGGAGGTCCTCCGTCGCTTGGCGGTCCCTCGCATTAAAGACAAAAAGAAAGAGATGGTCAGAGCAGTCCATGAATAATATCAAATAAAATTCACTCAAATAAATAAATGAAGGACATGGACAAAGGATCAAATAAATGAACAAATAACCACACAAAATCATACAAAATCCGTTGCCTCCCCGGCAACGGCGCCATTTGATGACCGGGATTCTGCCGAGATCGTATCTTTCCACAAGGCGGAGAGACAGTCGCTGAGTTGACCTCAGACAGAATCCCGAATCGATCAACAATTAACCCACAATAAATATATGCAATGAATATCAAAAATGTGGAGTTAAAATTTATTATAACTCTACATGTAAAATGTGTATAGGTGTAAGCACAAGTAGAGGTCGAACACTGGGAGGCGAAGGGAATGTATGTGATGTATCCATTATTCAATCCATTGATCATGTCCAATTATTGTTTTAGTGGGTTTTAGGTTTTTATAATTTTTTTTAATTTTTCTTTTTCATATTTTTAGGTTTTTCATTTTCTGGACTCAATATATAAATAAATATACCATATACAATTTTTTTGGAATTTTTCAAAAACATTTTCTAATTTTTTGTATTTTATCAATTAGACAGTACAAAAATGGCTCCTATTTCATTTTTAATAATCAGGAAAAATGCAAAAAATGCAAAATAAAATGTTGGCGTGAACTAGCATGGCATGGAGCATCTATCCTAATTTTTGTGGATTTTTAGAAGCCATCTAGGTATTTTTAATAAATAGATAAAGATACAAAATAAAACAGCCTGGCAGGGGTATTTTTGCAAATAAAATAAGTCACAGGGGCATAGATGCAAAAATACAACAGAAATAAACATTTATTTAAACTTTTAGAACCATTTTGCAATAAACAAAATCCGCCAGGGCTAAGGTGAAAATTTCACGCGCCTCACGTGGGACTGCACGTGAGGCGCAGAAGGACCTAAATGTAATTATCATAAGCTTGGGGTCCTTTCTGCAAAATATACATTTTATTTACAACGTGCTATATATTTTACAAGATTAAAAATTAAATACAAAAAATGGCAGGGGCTAAATGTGCAAATTACCCCCAAAAGGCGCTTCATCCGACGGCTGATCCTCGTTCACTTGACACGTGGCGCCTCCACGTGCGCCGATGACGCTTTGTCGATGAGCGGTGGAGATTAGATCTCGCGTGAGATCTGACGGTCGCTGCTGCGCTCCATCGGACGGCTGTGATAAAAAATGGGGCCTTCATCTCCATCCAACGGCGGAGAGCTGGCATGGAAGAACAGGGAAGAAGCCTCGCCGGGGCGAGCTTCCTCCGCTCGGATCTTGCTCTCCGGCCGGTCTTCTTCTCTCCTGAAGGTCCACAAAGCTTCCTGGCAGGGTTCTCTGACTGCTGGAGGTGTTGGATCGGCCGGAGGTACCCCGGAGCGCCACCACGAGCTCGGTGAGGAAATGGGGCTCCAGGTACCTCCGCCCGCTTGAAACTCGACTCCTGGTGCTTTATTTTGCACCTAACCTGCACAGAAAGAAAGAGGGGCTCGAGGGCGTCTCCCTCGACCCGGGGTTTGAAGCTGAAAGCACTGGGATGAAGGTGGGCGAAGAAGCTCCGGCGATGGGTGGTGGATGAGCTTTGATTCACGGATTCAGAAGCGAATCCGATTGGACAAGGTGGCTGGAAGGTGGAGAAAGGGGTGAGGAGTGAAATGAGGGCGAAAGCGAGTCGGGGACTGGTCGGGAACACGGTGAAAAGCTCACCGGAGCTGATCTCCGGCGAACTACGAATAACCTAAATTACGCTAACCTATGAATCGAAATGCAAAATAAATGACTGAAATGAAATGCTGATATAAAAATCTACCTAAAAAGATAAATGCGCAGCTCTTATACCTGGGGGCCGCCAGGGAGCAGGGTGGTCGCCGGAGCACCACCGCGACAAAATTTCCCACCTCCTTGGGCGAATCGAGGTGCTGGGAAGCGCCTCCTGTCACGAGGGCTCCGCCAGGAGCTCATTCAAGCTCAAAGAAGGGGATGAAAATGGCCAAATTCGACCAAGGAAGTGGGAGGAGTTATTTATATACAATCCTGACGACCCCCAGTGACCGGCGATTATTAATGAATCGGTGGTATGCACAATGGATCCAAGATCTCGGCGGGATTCACGGATGGTCAGGGAACATTTTTCATGAAGGGATCGAAGGCGATGGATGATAGATTCGAGCGGGAAAAAAGGGAAAAGACGGGCGAAAAGATAGCGCCCGTCAAGTCAAGCGGCTGGAGGCCGAGTTGACTGGGGTCAACTCGCGGAGGGACCTGATTGGTCCACCTCAGCCGCTACACGCCAAAACAGGGATCCTTATTAAAAATGAATTATTTAACATAGTAAATGATTTTATTAATTTTTGCTTATAAAATAAAAAATGTGTATTATTTCATGTAGTATTTATTTATGATTTTTATTGAATTTTTCGAGGTGTTTTATTATAGTTTTATTTTAATAAGGTGTATATGTGTATTTACATGTATTTTTGTGTATTTAATTTTAATTTTTTTATTTTTCTTTTATTATTGTATTTTCTTATTTTATAAATTTGTAACTTATTTCTGTAAGTATAAATGTATTTTATTTGATTTTTTTATGAGTTTATTTATATTTTTAATAAGTGTGTTTATGTATATGTACGTATACTTATAGGTACTTTACCTATATATTATATATTCTTTATTTATTTAATGAATTTTATTTGTTTTTATTATAGATTTGTATTTTTAATATGGTATATATAATATATACATTATTATAAAAATATAGATGAATAAAGAATGAAAGAATAAAATCCCTTTTTATTTATATACATTAGGTAACATAGGTGTTTTGTCTATGTGTTTTATAGACTTATTTTTATTTTACAAATTCTTTTTGATTTTATTTTACTTTTATTATGTACCTGTATTATAGACGTTATTTACAAGATTCTAAAAATATGAATTTATAGAAATAATGAATATTGAATAAAATGAATATTTTAATCAGGCATTATGTACAAGAAGGGCCAAAAACCTAACTTCCACAGATGGACTCCAAAAATTATGAAACCAATTTTATAAAATAGTTTATGAAATGCTATATACAATTAAAGGTGAGTTTGGGTGATTTGGAGTTTTTATTTGCAAGATATTGGTCTGTGAAGTTGAGATTTTTGCTTTTTATTATGTGTATAAAATGTACACTGAAAATTATTTTTGCACAAACTCAATTTTGTATTTTTATTTACATTATTATCTACAACTTTTATGAACAAAGTTTCTTTATTTGATGAATAAATAATTATGTACAAAATAGGTGCCAAAAAAATGCTCCAATGAATGGATGAATAAATGAGGTATTTATTGTATTATTGGCCCTTATCTCCCCCTACTTTATTCCTTGTCGACCAAGTCCATGCTGGCCTTGGTCTCGGGGTTAGGGTCATAAAATATTTGCAATACTTTATTCCTTTTTCTTTTCTTCTCTTTATTCTATAATTTTGGCATTAAAAACCTTATTTTATGTATAATTAATACAATAAATAATAGATGCTAATATGAACAAATTAATGCTATTTACATGCATTTGCTGGGGTTTTTAAGGCTAAAATGATAGAATAAAGGTGATGAAATGGAGATTCATCACCCCCCTATACTTGCCTTTGCTAGTCCCTAGCAAATACTTATGCAATAAGTATAAAAAGAATCAAAGAATAAGAAGAAAAGAAAAAGCAAACATAAAGAATTTAAAGAATAAATTGAATTGGTCATGATTTTTAAACTCATCTGTACAAAATCAAAGTTTGGAGCTCAGGTTAGACCTTGGTGTGAGCATGTGTGTGGAACCTAGTCGGGAACCAAATTTAAAACACAACAGCCTTCGATAGTCACCGAACTTGGTTCAAATCACCTCAATAGCCAGGTCAGAACTAGCCTACATCATACGCAAACCCTTATGACTATGAAGCTGACTTGTACGGTGTAAGTGATAGTGGCTCTCCCCAACTGAAATGACAAAGGAGACTGACTTCTCCAGAATGACAACCCAATGATTCCCCAATCCAGCCCTCTACCGTCAAGGAGCGGGGTATTTCCTTCTAAGTTCAAGTGGCATCCAACTCAAGAGGAGGGGGTGAAGAAAAGAAAAATGGACAGTAGCCAGTGTAGCTACCAATCCGGGGATGCAAGACCAGTGTAGTCAAGTCATCCAGCTACAGGCTCACATGGTGTAACTTTGATGCTCAAGCTTGCTTATTTTCTATACAACAAATATACATTCTCTTGCAGGCACTTTTATTTTTATTTACAAGCCTGTCCACTTTTTTGGATTTTTTTTTCTTTTTTTTTTTCAACATACTATGTACAGCAGCATTTACATAAGGACTTTTTCCTCTTGAGCCAGAAGACTATCCCTCTTTTGAAGCTTTATTGCAACCCACACTCTCCTGTCATTCGACTTCATTGAAACTGGACCAGGTTGGGGTGCACTTCCCTCCCTAGACGAGGACGAATGTTTCCACTCGTGTGCGTCTCAGACTGGCAAATCCAACCCCCTCACCACTCCAACTGAGTTGAGCCAAGTGAAAGGTGCAAGTGTCCAAGTTAGGTCACAACCGACAAGAGTCATACGTGTGTTTCGAAAAGTTCTAGTTAGTCCACTGAGGTGACTTGAACCTAGCCCTGATTTCTCAAAGAATTAAGTCTGAATAGACCTGAAGTACCTTAAACCTAGTTCCCATAAGGTTCCAGTGCAGTTAGGTGCAGTAAGGTCCAACCAAGCTCCAATCTTCGACTTTATTGGACTAGTTCAATCATCAAGCTCAATCAACGAATATGAATGCTATGCAAATGCTATTTCAAATATGCAAAGAATAATGGAATTTTTCACAGAATTCGAAAGATTTTTACACAGAGAAAGAATTTTTGCAAAATAAAACAATTTTGGCACTCACAGTAGAAAATATGTACAACTATTTACACGGGCGTCCCGCTTTATTTTACAAGAATTAAGAATTTACAATTTAGTTTTTATTTATAAGCATATATGTACACTTATTAAAGAATTGTGTTTATTTATTATTTTTTTTATTTTTATTCATAAGATATATATATTATATTAGTTATTATTATATGTGACTATTCCTCAAATTTATTTGACACAAATTTTTCAAACAATTTTTGAAAACTATAGTCCAAAATAATTTTTACAAACATTTTTACAAACATGTACACATATTTGAAAATCATTTTGCAAAGGTTTTTCAAAACAGTATATATAGATTTTTCAAAATATTTTTGCAACCATTTTTCAAACCATTTGCAAATCATTTTTCAAACATTTTATTTCACACAAAGAAAATAAATCTTTACAAACCACACATCTTTACACAGGTTAAAAACATGTAACAAAACGTTTTCAAAATAGTTTTCAATAAATGTTCACAATACTTTTCAAACTATTTTTCAAACATTTTGCAAAAAACATTTTCACCTGATTTATTAATCAGTATATACAAAAAGAATTTGAGGAATAATCCCATCTTTTTATTAAGGATTTTTAACGAATTTAAAGAATTATTAGCCATATTATTACGAAAGTACGAGTTATGGCTAAAGTATATACATAGTATATACGACCCCCCTATACTTAGCTTGAGCTATGTCCTCATAGATCGAAAAGAAAATAGAAGACATAACTCGTACTGAGTATAGACAAGTCTAAAGAATAAGAATAAGAGACAAAGGAAATAGAAGTTGACCGTCCCCCCTATACTTAGGATCAAATAATCCTAAGTATAGCAGACTGTACACAAAGCAGGGAGGGTCAAGGGTGGGAATAAATAGATCAAAGAATTAACAAATCAGGGGTGCACCCCCCTATACTTAGGACAAAGTACGTCCTAAGTACAGAAAACTGACACAAAGGGGTGACACCTTTTATTTAGATACAGAAGATAGAAAAAGGAAAAGAAGAAAAGAAGAAAAGGAGAAGAAAAGATATATATATATATATATACAGATAGATAAAAAGATCGTGGAGAATATACACATCACTCCCCCTATACTTAGGGTGAGATATCCCTAAATATAGGCAACAAAAGGAGTGACGAAAAATGTGCAAGGAAAGAACAACTCGGTGCGTACCCCCCTACACATAGGACAAGGTACGTCCTAAGTGTAGTCACAAAGATATGGCGATAGATCTAGGGCACACATAACATGCGGGAGAAAGGATGAACAGAATACACATATATACAAGCGGTGAAGAGATTGGTGAAGTACAGGACGGTATCTGACAAGCGACTACCGTGCTCTCGTCGTCGTCTCCCTGTGAGAACGAGGACGCAGTTAGAAGGTGAAAACACACCCGAATATGCAATCAAGTGGGTGTCAACTACCGGGGTCAACAAATCGAAAGGATAGATATCGGGTCCGGTAGCATGAAGCAGTCCATCGGATCATATGGTAAACATGAGGGAACAGAGCCGATACCGTAAGATCGAGAGGAAGAAAGAGCAGTACAGACTCCTCCTAGTCAATCATGGTCTCAGATAGATCAGAAATAAGGCATATGAGACTGTGTGATGCACGGTGGTGATATAATCTGAAAGTCACAAGGATACACCGAACAACACAATATGTGGCTCACTCCTGCGAAGGTCCTCAAGGTGAGCAAAATCAGAGAATAATTAGAGTACTCGGCTCCGTGCTCCAACAGAAAGGAGACACAACCATGGAGGAAACCGAGTACATAAGTCAGAAGGTCCGGCTTCGTGCTCCACCAACGGGGAGACACCAGAAATGAAGCCGCGTACCTAGAAAATGATGTACCCTCCCGCAGATAACCCTCGGAGAGTGGTACATGCTAAGCAATGAATAATCAGAACAGAAGCTCACCCTGGCGAGGGTCGTCAAGGAGAGCGGGCTCAAAGGAGCCTGATCCATCAGACGGATCACAGAGACGGTCTCGATAGGCGACAGATCGGCTACCAGCAGAAGAGACCGAAAAATTGAGAAAGTGTGGCAGCGTCCCGCAAATAACCCTCGGGGAGCGGGCTGCCAACTAGTCATGGGAATAGCAGATATCAAAAACTCAACCCTGCGAGGACCGTCAAGGCGAGCAGACTCAAAGGAGTCTAATCAGATGGGTCCCATGATCCGCAGATCGGATAGGCAACTCAGGATGGGACCAAAAGTATTGCATATCAGACGACCCGGCTCCGTGCTCCAACAGAGAGGAGACACAATCAGAAGGTGGGAACCGAGCGTAAATAGAGTGTCGCAGCCTCCCGCAGATAGTCCTCGGAGAGTACTGCGATCTAGGCAGGGAATAGTCAGAAAGTGCCTCTACCTTGCGAGGGTCGTCAAGGAGAGCGGGCTCAAAGGAGCCGGATCCATCAGACGGATCCACATAGTGGTCTCAGTAGTCGACAAGGCAGCTACCAACAGAAGAGACCAATCAGATCTGAAATATGTCGTAGTCTCCCGCAGATAACCCTCGGTGAGCTACGAACTAATCAAATGAATAATAAGAGCTCATCCTTGCGAGGACCGTCAAGGAGAGCGGACTCAAAGGAGTCTAAACAAGTCGGTCTCATGCCCCAACAGATTAGGCGCATAATCAGAAATGGAGACCGAGTGCACAAATCAGATGAGTCGGCTCCGTGCCCCAACAAGGTGGCAGCACAGGAAATGAGTGAAGCCGATCGTAAAGAAAGTGTCATATCCGTCCGCAGATAGTCCTCGGGAAGCGATGTGAGCTATGCAGTGAATAATCAGAGTACATCTCGTCCTTGCGAGGGTCGTCAAGGAGAGAGAAGGGCTCGAAGGGGCCGGACCCATCAGACGGATCCACAGAAATATAGTCTCGATAGACGGCCGACCGTCTACCAGTAGAAGAGACCATTATAGCAATAATGTGTCATAGCCTCTCGCAGATAACCCTCGGAGAGCTATGAACCAGGCATGGAATAATCAGAAAAGTGGAGCTCTGCCTTGCGAGGACCGTCAAGGAGAGCGGACTCAGATGAGTCAAATACATTGGCCTCGTGTACCAACAGGTCAAGTACACAATCACAGGGGGAGGCCAATCAAACATATCGTACGACTCGGTTTCGGGTCCCATCACAATGGCGACCCAAGCAGTGAATGAAACCGCAGTCCTAGAAATTGTCGCATTCTCCCGCAGATAGTCCTCGGGGAGCAATGCGATCTATAGCAATGAAGGTCATGGGAATGCTGGCAAGTCATCTCAGGTCCTCAAAAGCAATAAATCATTCAATTATTCGGAGGGCATAAGATCATGTCAGGGAGCGAATAATCATGTCATTCACCAAGCATCCCTTGGGTCAATCCAGTCAACTGAGATGGCACGAAAAATAGTCAGGAATCCTCTAAGTGCCAGGGGTGGATAATGAAGTCAGGAGATCGAGGATGGGTCACTCATGTAGAAGAGAAATCATGTGGGTTCCAATCATCGTCATCATGAAGCATATATCAAGATAGTCTATTCAGCCCAGAAATCACAGATGGTAGGAACCTCGAAATGGATAAAACAATAGAAACATCCTGATATCATCCTCAAATCACTGAAGCTCATTACATCCTCAATCTGGTGTGCAAGATCTAAATCTTCAATAAAGAATCACACCTAATTATCATGCATCACAAAAATCCTCAATAAGCACATATGCATGCATCAAAAGTCAAATCCACCAAATCAATCTCAGCATCCGCAATATCATGTCCGACTTACACAAATAATCTGTATAAATAATCCTCGATGCGGGCCTCATCAATATGCACAGCATTCCCGGATAAAGAGAGAGATGATACAGAGGGTACGAGGAGGGCGGGCGAGAAAATTGGGACATAGACAAAATTGGGTGTTCCACACAAGGCGGGAACACCGTCAAAATTGCGGTCCGAAGAGCGGTCTCTCCTCGAACCAGAGAAGATGGTACGATGGATACATAGAAGATGGTGAAGAAGCGGGAAACAAAGGACTTGGCGAAGAATGATTGAGCTCAAGCGCCAATATCACGACTCGATGCATGATGAAGAGATATATGTATAAGAGAGATAGAGAGACTCAAAGATGAAAAATGCATGACTCACACGGACGGGACCGTCTACTCTAATAATGAATGGAAAACACAATGAACTCCAAGTCACAATCAATACACAAGGCAACACCCCCAATTCACCTACTCAACACAGTGAAGACCATCAGGTGACGGTCATTTATCTTTTCATTTTTAGAGTTAGGTGAGAATCATAAAAATTGTACAATCACGTAGGAGGCTTGATAGGATTTGGGCTCTACTCCTTAGTGTGTACGTAAGCAATTTAAAACGCATACAATGAGGGGGTTGCTCTCCCCAAAACAAGGAAATCCATCATGTTTTATTTTAAGTCCAATAGAGTTAGCAGTCCCGATTTTATTTAAGTTATCACTTTTTTTTTGGGTATTTTCAATGCACGTGCCTATCGCGGTTCCAATTTCCATTAAGCATCCTAAGTGGTCAAAAACATAGGGAGAGGTCGGAAAAGCCATGCAAGTCGGAAATCGATGATGCATGCTAAGTAAGAAGACTTACAGTGCTTCCCAGCTCTCTCCATGCGGGATGCATAACAGAATTGAAACCTATGCTATATGCAAATGCAAGCCGAAGAAATCGCCCTAGGATAGTAACTGCTATTATCGTGAAGCACCACAAGTCGGTCACTTATCCCTAACCTAAGGGTCCGGTCTTGGCTCACCCCTCCTCTTCTCGACACGCTCGAGTTCAGGAGTAGCGCTTGATGGGGCTCGCTCACGGCACAGGGGTTAAGAGATAAATGAACCGACTGTTTAGATTTGACTAGGTCCAAAACGCACTATAGGTACATGCAAATATATTAGGGTGTTTGGGCCTTAATCTATCGGCAAGCAATTCCTAAGCTAGGGCTCATTCACACAAAATAATAAAAATAAAATAAAAACGAAAAAGTGTCAAAACCGTCGAGGCCCCCAAGGGAACAATCACTCGGGCAATGGACCTCGGGAGTCGGAGTGTACCTGTGAGAGTCCTGTATTATTACAAAATTCTAAGGGTCACTCTCTCACATAAATATACCTAATAAAATGAAATAATATAAAATGCATAAAAATAGAGACTGTCTGCAAAAGTTCTCCGTCTCCTATCATAGATGCTCTCTCCTGTTGGCTGGGCATAGAAGAGCCAACTCCGCCTTGCTAGGGTGCATAGGTCCTCCTAGGAGGTCCTCCGTCGCTTGGCGGTCCCTCGCATTAAAGACAAAAAGAAAGAGATGGTCAGAGCAGTCCATGAATAATATCAAATAAAATTCACTCAAATAAATAAATGAAGGACATGGACAAAGGATCAAATAAATGAACAAATAACCACACAAAATCATACAAAATCCGTTGCCTCCCCGGCAACGGCGCCATTTGATGACCGGGATTCTGCCGAGATCGTATCTTTCCACAAGGCGGAGAGACAGTCGCTGAGTTGACCTCAGACAGAATCCCGAATCGATCAACAATTAACCCACAATAAATATATGCAATGAATATCAAAAATGTGGAGTTAAAATTTATTATAACTCTACATGTAAAATGTGTATAGGTGTAAGCACAAGTAGAGGTCGAACACTGGGAGGCGAAGGGAATGTATGTGATGTATCCATTATTCAATCCATTGATCATGTCCAATTATTGTTTTAGTGGGTTTTAGGTTTTTATAATTTTTTTTAATTTTTCTTTTTCATATTTTTAGGTTTTTCATTTTCTGGACTCAATATATAAATAAATATACCATATACAATTTTTTTGGAATTTTTCAAAAACATTTTCTAATTTTTTGTATTTTATCAATTAGACAGTACAAAAATGGCTCCTATTTCATTTTTAATAATCAGGAAAAATGCAAAAAATGCAAAATAAAATGTTGGCGTGAACTAGCATGGCATGGAGCACCTATCCTAATTTTTGTGGATTTTTAGAAGCCATCTAGGTATTTTTAATAAATAGATAAAGATACAAAATAAAACAGCCTGGCAGGGGTATTTTTGCAAATAAAATAAGTCACAGGGGCATAGATGCAAAAATACAACAGAAATAAACATTTATTTAAACTTTTAGAACCATTTTGCAATAAACAAAATCCGCCAGGGCTAAGGTGAAAATTTCACGCGCCTCACGTGGGACTGCACGTGAGGCGCGGAAGGACCTAAATGTAATTATCATAAGCTTGGGGTCCTTTCTGCAAAATATACATTTTATTTACAACGTGCTATATATTTTACAAGATTAAAAATTAAATACAAAAAATGGCAGGGGCTAAATGTGCAAATTACCCCCAAAAGGCGCTTCATCCGACGGCTGATCCTCGTTCACTTGACACGTGGCGCCTCCACGTGCGCCGATGACGCTTTGTCGATGAGCGGTGGAGATTAGATCTCGCGTGAGATCTGACGGTCGCTGCTGCGCTCCATCGGACGGCTGTGATAAAAAATGGGGCCTTCATCTCCATCCAACGGCGGAGAGCTGGCATGGAAGAACAGGGAAGAAGCCTCGCCGGGGCGAGCTTCCTCCGCTCGGATCTTGCTCTCCGGCCGGTCTTATTCGCTCCTGAAGGTCCACAAAGCTTCCTGGCAGGGTTCTCTGACTGCTGGAGGTGTTGGATCGGCCGGAGGTACCCCGGAGCGCCACCACGAGCTCGGTGAAGAAATGGGGCTCCAGGTACCTCCGCCCGCTTGAAACTCGACTCCTGGTGCTTTATTTTGCACCTAACCTGCACAGAAAGAAAGAGGGGCTCGAGGGCGTCTCCCTCGACCCGGGGTTTGAAGCTGAAAGCACTGGGATGAAGGTGGGCGAAGAAGCTCCGGCGATGGGTGGTGGATGAGCTTTGATTCGCGGATTCAGAAGCGAATCCGGTTGGACAAGGTGGCTGGAAGGTGGAGAAAGGGGTGAGGAGTGAAATGAGGGCGAAAGCGAGTCGGGGACTGGTCGGGAACACGGTGAAAAGCTCGCCGGAGCTGATCTCCGGCGAACTACGAATAACCTAAATTACGCTAACCTATGAATCGAAATGCAAAATAAATGACTGAAATGAAATGTTGATATAAAAATCTACCTAAAAAGATAAATGCGCAGCTCTTATACCTGGGGGTCGCCAGGGAGCAGGGTGGTCGCCGGAGCACCACTGCGACAAAATTTCCCACCTCCTTGGGCGAATCGAGGTGCTGGGAAGCGCCTCCTGTCACGAGGGCTCCGCCAGGAGCTCATTCAAGCTCAAAGAAGGGGATGAAAATGGCCAAATTCGGCCAAGGAAGTGGGAGGAGTTATTTATATACAATCCTGACGACCCCCAGTGACCGGCGATTATTAATGAATCGGTGGTATGCACAATGGATCCAAGATCTCGGCGGGATTCACGGATGGTCAGGGAACATTTTTCATGAAGGGATCGAAGGCGATGGATGATAGATTCGAGCGGGAAAAAAGGGAAAAGACGGGCGAAAAGATAGCGCCCGTCAAGTCAAGCGGCTGGAGGCCGAGTTGACTGGGGTCAACTCGCGGAGGGACCTGATTGGTCCACCTCAGCCGCTACACGCCAAAACAGGGATCCTTATTAAAAATGAATTATTTAACATAGTAAATGATTTTATTAATTTTTTCTTATAAAATAAAAAATGTGTATTATTTCATGTAGTATTTATTTATGATTTTTATTGAATTTTTCGAGGTGTTTTATTATAGTTTTATTTTAATAAGGTGTATATGTGTATTTACATGTATTTTTGTGTATTTAATTTTAATTTTTTTATTTTTCTTTTATTATTGTATTTTCTTATTTTATAAATTTGTAACTTATTTCTGTAAGTATAAATGTATTTTATTTGATTTTTTTATGAGTTTATTTATATTTTTTAATAAGTGTGTTTATGTATATGTACGTATACTTATGGGTACTTTACCTATATATTATATATTCTTTATTTATTTAATGAATTTTATTTGTTTTTATTATAGATTTGTATTTTTAATATGGTATATATAATATATACATTATTATAAAAATATAGATGAATAAAGAATGAAAGAATAAAATCCCTTTTTATTTATATACATTAGGTAACATAGGTGTTTTGTCTATGTGTTTTATAGACTTATTTTTATTTTACAAATTCTTTTTGATTTTATTTTACTTTTATTATGTACCTGTATTATAGACGTTATTTACAAGATTCTAAAAATATGAATTTATAGAAATAATGAATATTGAATAAAATGAATATTTTAATCAGGCATTATGTACAAGAAGGGCCAAAAACCTAACTTCCACAGATGGACTCCAAAAATTATGAAACCAATTTTATAAAATAGTTTATGAAATGCTATATATAATTAAAGGTGAGTTTGGGTGATTTGGAGTTTTTATTTGCAAGATATTGGTCTGTGAAGTTGAGATTTTTGCTTTTTATTATGTGTATAAAATGTACACTGAAAATTATTTTTGCACAAACTCAATTTTGTATTTTTATTTACATTATTATCTACAACTTTTATGAACAAAGTTTCTTTATTTGATGAATAAATAATTATGTACAAAATAGGTGCCAAAAAAATGCTCCAATGAATGGATGAATAAATGAGGTATTTATTGTATTATTGGCCCTTATCTCCCCCTACTTTATTCCTTGTCGACCAAGTCCATGCTGGCCTTGGTCTCGGGGTTAGGGTCATAAAATATTTGCAATATTTTATTCCTTTTTCTTTTCTTCTCTTTATTCTATAATTTTGGCATTAAAAACCTTATTTTATGTATAATTAATACAATAAATAATAGATGCTAATATGAACAAATTAATGCTATTTACATGCATTTGCTGGGGTTTTTAAGGCCAAAATGATAGAATAAAGGTGATGAAATGGAGATTCATCATCCACTATACCCTTTCCAGATGAAAGGGACTCGCTCTGTCCTGAAGGAATCTGTCCCCAAATCCCAACTGTGCTAATCAAACTGCAATCTGCCTCTGAAGATGAGTACTCTGTGCTACTCTCTGAATCGGGTCGCTGACACTTGGTTTGCTTCATCTCAAGGTTCACTTCTCCGCCTGGAGAACGGAACTTCATCATTCCCGTACCATAATCGAAAGCTGCGCCTGCGGTCCTAAGGAAGGGCCGCCCAAGAATGATCTGAGATTCTCTCCAATGATTGGGGGTCTCCATGTCCAAGACTGTGAAGTCAACTTGATAGTTCTGCCCCTCAATCGAGATAACTACGTTCTTCACTTCTCCCTTAGGTCTCTTCACTGATCGATCAGCGAATTGGAGTAAGGCTCTAGATTTGCGAAGTGGTCCCAACTCCAATTTCTGATATAATGCAAAGGGAAGTAAGTTGATTGAAGAACCGTTATCTAAGAGTGTGCGTGCAAACGCAATGTCGTCAATACGACTCTCCACATAATGAGCACCCATATCTCTCTTTTTCCTTGGTAAAGTCTGATTCTTGAGACAATAGGTTGTGGCTATCGATAAGACATGTGTCTTTATATTTCGGTTATCTTTCTTCCTGCTAACCCTTGTAGGTGTGCATCTCACCTTAAGGTATTTTTGGAAGGCAGGATGGTTAGCCACATATTCATCAAATGGCACCTTGACTGTGATATTTTCTTTACAAAACCGTGCCATATCGGGGTCATCTTTCTAAATCTTTTTGATGCGCTTTCCTGCCGTAAGAGCACGGGGGAAAGGGATTGAAGCTAGGGAAACAGAGGATGAAGAATCTGAATCATGAACTGAAAGATCATTCTTTGACTTAACGGAAACAGGGTTCTTCATACAAGAATCTTTTTGATGCAACATGGACTCAAAATCTAAACTATCTACTACAGGTTGTGGAATAGAAGCTGGAGTGGTATCCGCCACAACCGGAGATGCAAGGTCCTCCGTAGACTCAGAATAATATCCATGCTGACGATGCTGCATACGTGCTCTCCTCCTCCTCTCGGCTCCCTGAGTAGAAATCCTCGAATGGTGCTGATGGGGCTCCGAAATATGATGCCTCTCCTCCTCGTCCTCTGAAGACTCCTCAGGTAGAGCTCCAGAGATGCCCCTCCTCGTATCCCTCGCCCGGTCAGGTACGGTCACGGTCCTTCCGCTCCTGAGTGACATGTGGTTAGCCTCGTCACACGAAAGAATCTCATGTTCAGATCTAGGATATGCTGAATAGTATACCTGACCAAAGTGCTGCTGAGAACTAGATCTGTTCAGGCTATTGGGGTTAGCCTGAACTTGGGCTGGGATAGAGGTAGAGGGTGCAGTCTGCTCGTCTCGCCATCTGGACAAGCGGTTGACATCCACCCGTAAGTCTTGAATCTCGTTCCTGTAGGAACGTAGCTCGTCGAGTATCTGCTGCTGAATATCCACGGGACTAGTCGAAGAAGGAAGTGGATAAGACTGGGAAGAAGAACGGGAAGACTGGCCCTGCTGGCCAGAGTACTGCCTCTGCTGCTGCTGCTGGGGTTGAGGACCCTGCTGGCCCGCCTGGTAATGGCCCTGTCGGCCATGCTGCTGGTACTGCTGCCTCTGCTGCTGGGGTGGCTGGAATCCAGGGCTCTGCTGTGAAGGAGGTGGTGCGGAGGTGAATGCGGTGTTATGAAAGGTCAGGGAACGCTGATAGGACTGTCGGTCTCCCGTACTTCCCTGCCTGGCAGGGTCCTGAGTATACCATACTCCATTCACCTCCCAAATCGGTGGAGGCTCCTCCTGGACTGTCTCTGCTAATGGAGGTGGCTGCTGGAAAGAGTGGGTGTAGGATTGGTCCTGCTCCTACGGCTGGGGTTGCCCTGACACCAACTGCTCCTGAACATGGTGAACTCGGTATACGGGAGCAGAGGGTGCAGTCACGGCAGGTATCTTTATCTTAGATACCTTCTCAGTCAACTCCTCCATCTGTTTTGGAAGTTTGGAGACACTCCGATCTAACTCATCAATCCTCCTGTCGATCCTCTCGACTACAGTAAGCTTGTCAGCAAGAAGTCCCATGCTAGGGATCACGTCCTGAGAGAGATCAACTACAGCTGATTTTCCCCCTCCAAGTGAGAGTGAACTGGGGGATGGTGTATAGGCCCTGCTGGCCATCTGTGAGCGGCTAGTTTCAGCCATCTGCTCGAATACCCTCCAGACGGTATCCGCTCCTCGTGATGTATAGCTGCCTCCACAGGCAGCGCTCACTAAACCCTGCATCTCAGGGTTGAGACCAGTGAAAAATGATTGGACCAAGATGTTATCATTTAGTCCATGACAGGGACACTTCTGCAGGATGTCCTTGAATCTTTCCCAAGCATCACAAAAAGCTTCATGGGGTAATTGGGAAAAACTCGTAATGCGCGTCCTCATCATGTTAGTTCTACTCAAAGGGTAGAACTTCTTCAAAAATAGGTCCTTGAACTGGGCATATGTGGTGACAACGATCCCAAGATTCTTTACCCAGTAATCAGCTTTGCCACCCAAGGCAAATGGAAGGGCTTTGAGCCTAATATAATCCTGGCTAACATTTTGATTTTTGAGGTTAGCGCAGATAAGCTCAAAGTCCCTTAGGAATGCATATGGTTCCTCAGAAGCATTCCCATCAAAATGTGGCAGCAGGTTCAGAAAGTGCGGCTTCAACTCAAAGTCAACCTCGGGTTCGGCCGGATTTAAGTAGTTCCGAATTTGATATTGTCCGGGGTTATACGCCGCATCCATTGGTAGTTGGACCCCAACATTCAACTGTCCTAACTGAGCTCTGAGAAGTGCATGTTGCTGCTCAGATGCAGCTAATCTGGCAAGTATCATTCTCATTGGGTCTTCATTGTTCTCTTCTTCCTCTTCTTTCTTCTTCGGAGGCATTTTTCTTGTGTCTTCTTTAGGTCCCGAATCAGCAATGTGTTCTTGATTAGAAGAGGATTTGTGAATCAAGATATTCTCATCGAGGCGAAGGTCTTCCTCGGTGAGGTGGGAAGAGAGAAAGGGAATGGTTTGAGAGTAACCATCCCGAGAGTGGGTGATCCTGGGCTCAAGAGGGTCATGAGTCCAGGTTGGTCCATGTTGCGCATGGACCTGTGAAGACATACTTCTTGGAGGGTTCAACGGGAAATTCGCAAGGTCCGAATAATTATCCCCCCAATCAGTCATCTTCGATGTCAAAAGAACCGATTAGAACACGATATTTCAATGAGGTGCTAGTTCTACGGTGCACGTAAATGTGCGGAGTAAACTCACACAATACAAACGCAATTCAAACCCTCAATTTCACCAACTCAACACGTGAAGGCCGTAAGAGTTCGGCCGAATTATCTTGTCAATTTTAGTTGGTGAGAATACAATCTTGGAAAGATTAACGAGCTGTTAGGTGTCCGTATTTTCCTACAGACTGACCCGGTTCTTACGACTAGTGTCGCCTGAAAATAAAGAACCAGTAGTAAGTAAGAAATCCAGACTTGGCTCTATCCTAGGGTCGTCTCTCTCTCACTTGCAAGTAAAACAAACAATGAGGGCTTTATGCACCCGAGAACAAGGGTTCTTTTTATTCCAATTTTTTTAAAATCGACCTGCTCAATTCAGTCCCAATTTTAGAGTTAGGTTATCACTTGAAATTTATGTGAACACACAAGCACGTCTACCGTTCAGTCCCAATTTTCTTTTAACCTTAAGTTATAAAACAAGAGGGGAATCGGAAATCAGAATGCAAACGAGAAACTATGATGCATGCTCAGAAGAAGGTATACTTACAGTGAATCCCAGCACTCTTCATGCGTTATGCAGAACAGAATTTTTAAATGTTACACTAAATGCATGCAGATCGAGAAAAACCGCACCTAAACAGTATACTATTAGCGGGGAAGAATTGATTGAATTTGAACTAAGTAGTACGTGTCTATGTGCGTCTCATTATGAATCTTATAAGATATGTGAATCTTCTAAGATATGTGTGGCCTAACTTACGATGGGCACAAACAAATTTGATTCCAAGCTACCGTGTGCCTAATCCTTAAGTTCGCCACTCAAGTCAAGCCCCACCCTCGACGGAGAGTGAAACAGGCTCGACACACCACAAATAATGTCCAAGTCTTTTTTACACACGCGAGCTCTCAAACAAGAGCCGCTATAAAGGAGCAACTACCTAAATAATTACAAAAATTTTTACAAAAATTCTCTCGAAGATAAATTAATTCCTCCTCGCACTTCAGCAGTCGGCGCGCGTCGCGTCCGTCGACCTCCGATGCACTCCAAGTCCACCGGGCCCTCGCAAGGAAAAAGAGATTTATATTAGAGAGATAAACAACAAAATATATACAAGGATATGAAGACAAATAATTGAAAGGAAATGGATTAATTACAAAGTGGCTCGGGGGTCAGACTACCCGAGTAAATGAAAATCTAAATCCGAATTTTTAAATTAATCCCTAAGCCGTTTGCCTCCCCGGCAACGGCGCCATCTGACGAGTCGCTAGATACGTTGTTTAATTTGGTCACGTTGTAATACGTATACTTAGCGATTCAGTCAGAACCGAGAGAAGATCTCCGTGAAGAGTGTCTTAGCTTAATTTATATCCCGGGCAAGTCCGGGGTCGAACTCAGGGAGGCAAAGGAACAACTTGGGTTTAATTTGAAAATAAAGATTTTAGATTTCCAGTGCGGTTTTTTATAATTTTTTTATGCAAGTAGAATGCCAAAAACAAAATGCGGTTGAATTACAACACTAAGAAAACACAAACAAGGCCAAATTATTTTAATGTTAAATTAATCCAATTCAGCCAAATTATATTTTTCCTAGCATCCTAATCCAGTGATGAACACAAAACACATTTTTTTAGAATTTTAGGGGTTAAAATGCAACAAGGAAAAATACACACTTTTTATGGGTATTTTCGCAATTTCTCACGCAAACAGTAAGCAAAAATCTTGAAAAAATTACTGGAACTAAAACATGTTGCAATGAGACTACAGTAATATTTTTGGAATTTTTTGACAAGTATGAATTTTTTATGGATTTTTTAGTGAAATCAGAGTGACAGTGAGTAAATGATTTCTAATAAATCCACGTTATCAAATTAATCAGGGTGCGAATTATCTCAAGTAGATGTTTTCATGTGGCAAACAGGAGACTTGAAATTTTGCGAAAATGATGTATGTGGATTTAATTAAAAATCAAAAACTATATCCACTCTACAAATTATTCTAAGCACAAGACAACTCCAATTTAGATGAAATTTGGACAGTACGTTTATCACATTTCAAGGCGTCATTCCTAATTTTTGTGGATTTTTTGGAGCAACCGTGTGTGAGGTATAATTTTAAGAGTCCAGATTGGGTAAAATATGCAATATCTCAGTTAACCATTTTTAATTAATTACCCAACTACCATAAAAATACAAATAAATACCCACAATGTAGAGAATTAGTTGCTCAATATGAAAGCATTTTTCATTGAATATAAAGATGCATAAAAAAGGTCCAAATTAACGCATGAACATAGGGGTCTTTGTGCAATACAGAAATTAACAAGAAAGCTCAAACATATGCACAGGGACTACTTTGTAATTACGGAAACTATATAAAATATTTACATAATTTTTACAATAAAAAATTTGTAAAGCACCTTTCTTCTTCCTCCCTGCTTCACGATGGAAGAACCCAAATGAGTGATGGGCGGCGGCCGCGGCAAGGAGGCACGGAGGGGCGGCGGTCGGCGCGGAGGTGCGGCGGAGAGCGGGCCGGTGGCTGGAGACGTGGACGGGAGGGAGGTGGCGGCTGTGGCCTGGGACGAGGGCGGCGCGGGTTCTCCGCGCAGGCGGAAGGGAGTCGGTGGGAGCCCTTGCGGCTGGTGGCAGGGGCGGCGAGGAGCGCGGAGGGCTGGTGGCTAGGCGGCGCGGCCGCGAGGGGAGCCGGCTGGCGCTTGCGGCTGGAAGGTGAGGGGGCGGCGGCGGTGGGTGCTCCCACCGCTGCTGCTATTTTGTTTTTTTTTTATTTTTTTTAATTTTCCTTTTACTGCTGTAAAAAAAACTTTTTTTTGTTTTAATTTTTTTTTACTTTTTTTTAAATTTGCTTTAAACAGGGAGTGAATCAAATGTGGAAGAAAAATGTAGTGGTAATGTAATGAAGTAGAACAAATGAAAGATTATGGATGGTGATACGATGGACTAAAAAAAAGCAAAGATAAAATAATCACAACAAGATGAAAATAAAATTACCTAAGATGAACGCAGGTGCCTATGGAGTGCTCACGTGAGCACGGTCTTCGCTCAAATCGCCGGCGTGCGATGAGCTCGAGCAGCGCGCGGTTGCGGCTGCGATGTTGGCCAAAAAACCAACGGATCACACCGGAGAAAGGGCCGTCGTCGCTCGACCGCGGTTGCGTCGCTGTCACCGATTCAACTCAGGGAACTAGGCTCTCCTCACATAAAGATGGATCCAAGGCAAATTGAGGAGGATGGAATGTATATAAAGAGATGGAAAAAATGGAAGTTAGAATTAAGATGGAGTGGGATAGAGGTTAATAAAATGGTGGAGTTGAATTAGAAGTTAGAAAAATGGTGGGGTTGAATGGAGGTTGGTGGTATAGAGTTGAATGGTGGTTATTGTAGAGAATGAAAATTAAATAAATAAATAAAATAAAGTTGGCTACTTTAATTACAATAGAATAAAAAAGAAGAAAATAAATAGTGGAGAATTTACAAGGGAAGACAAACAACATGTACACATTTTTTTTACTTTTCTAATATGTAATTTTTTGTCTTTTTAATAAGAGATATATACAACGGAAAAATACAATAAAATACTACAATTAAAATACAACACAAGTATGATTTTTTTTGTATTTTTAGTAATTAAGAAAGATACAATAAAAATTAAAGAAAGAATGAATATATACATGGTATACAATGTACATATAGGTCCCAAAACCCAACTTGTGCAAACGAGCTCCGATTTTAATGAAACTACTTCCGTTGGATAGATAATTTTCTAACTTGAACTTTAAAAGTGAGTTTGGTAAATTTGGAGTTCATACGGAGCGGGAATTTAGCTTGGAAGTTGGTCTTTACGGCTTTTTCCCATTGGGATCTAGGAGTATTTATTTGAGTTGAAATTTGTTTTGTATTTTTGTATTTTTATATACATTGATATGAATATGTTGGAGAAAGAATTAGCCAAAAAGGAGTTGATATGAAATTATTAAAAATACATAAAGTTTTGGGCTATTTACATGTATAAAACTCCTTTGATTTTGCGGCTTTTTATGTGTAATTTATTTTGTACAATCTAATATACAACAATTAGTGTGTTTTATTTACAAGAGTTATTTTGTTAATTTATTGATTTTATGGACATTTATTTGGGATTTTATTCGGGGATTTTGCTAAGATCAAGATATTAAGATGATGAATCGTGGATCAAAGGCACTCGAGAGGCTCCTTGTTCCAATGTGAGGGTGAGAAAATTAGACACAATCCCATTACCTCCATCATCTGGCCGTCCATATACACTTTTAAGTCTGACAAACTATAGAGACGGTTGACTGAAGCAAGAATAGACTTATTCCCTAGTATTGAGGATTAGGTCTAGAGGAGGATCTCTGGGACTGGAACTTTGAGTGATGCATCGACTCGGCTCTCATGAAATGCAGTACACTAAATGTCATATCCTTATATTATATGTACAAAAAGAGAGTCTGATAATCGGAGAAGTTGGATTCCTTCTGACTAAGGCTTGGATAAACCCAGAATTTTAGGATCACTTAGGTCAAGGGTCTTCACAAGATCAAGCCTTGTAAAATTTCACGCGCACTGTCAGGAATTAATCCGACTCCTTCATTCTTTAGATGCTCGAGGACGAGCATGGTTTAAGTATAGGGGTATGATGAATCTCGTATTCATCATGCTAAAAGCCACTTATTAAAATCCCTGCTTAAACAAACCAATAAAAATCACCTCTAATTCTTTGATTTTATCATGTATTATATTGGGTATAATTAACCCTTAATTATTTGTATTTAATTTCCCTTATTTTTCTTGTAATTATTTTAACCTCAAAAACCCCTAAAAATTAGGTAGATAACTTGTCTATATTTCACTGACCCTTAAAAAGATAAAAAAAATACAAAAAGATCTCAAAACCACAAACTTGGTGTTTTTATTCCCTTAAAAATACCCCCAAAAATAGCTTTTGTACAGATGACCTCTTTTGCCTTTTTGACCAACATGAAAGTTGTAGATCTCATCGAGACGAACAACTTTCATGTTTTGACTTTTTTCAAATTCGGCCTCTAACTATTTCTTTTATATTTTTCTTTGTTTGTATTTCTGAATTAATCTGATTGGGCCACGTGGCGCCCTCTGGGCCGCCCACGTGGCCCGCTCTCCTTCTCGCCACCCAGCACTCACCTGACCGTCAGAACCTCTCCTTCCGCCTGCATCTGGGCCATCCATCCTGCCTCAACACCAGCCCTCGGATCCAGTCCCAGATCAGATCTAATTCATCCACCCCGCCTCATCTATGGCCGTGGATCCACGCCCTATCCTACAGCCTTCACTGTGCCACGTCACCTATCCACTCACCACCGTTTGATCAGATCAATGGATCTGATATTGGCCCTCCACCCATGCCCATATCCTAGCCGTTGGATCCAAGATCCAACGGCTCACCATCATCGTCCTCCTCCGTAACCTCCCCTCCCCCGGCGGTTTCACCTCGCGAGCCCCTTCCCCCTTCCATTTTTGGAAGGATCCTCTGGCTTCCCTTCTCCGCCATAACGCCGCCGGCACCTAGCCCGTGCCTCCGCCATCCTCGCGCCACCATTAACCACCCTCGCCATCACTCCTCCACCATTAAAATCCCCATCGAAACCCCCTTCTACCCACGTAACCGCCGTTCTCCTCCGCCTATTTAACCCCCTCTCCGCCACCGCTGCACCTTATCCACCATTCCGGGGCTTCGGCTCAGCCTCTGGTCCTCCGGTGACAGCGGAGGGACCATGAATCGAGGCGGAGATGGCCGAAACCCTGGTGAGATCCATGGCATATCCGCCATGTAAGCTCCGCCTTCCCGGCGGTAGTTGAGCACCTCGCACTGGCTGAGCGAGTCGTGCGACGACCGGAGCGCTTCCAGGGCGCTCAGCACAAGCCCATCGACCACCGGATTCCCCTCTCCGATGAGGTTCTCCCTCCTTAGCTTTTTCTTGTATTTTTTTCCGATTTATCCCGCTGTCTACAGCCACCATCACCCTCATTCGACTTCCTCATCATCTCCGCCCGACCACCTACACCATCGCCGACCACCTGCCCTTTCTCCATAACCCCCCATGCTCTGATCACCTTCTTCACCACCTCGCCGGAGAAGAAGAACACGGGTCTCCATCTCCGTCATTTCACGGCCCCCATCCCACTCATTTCACATCACTTTGAGCTTCGGCTATCGACTAACACTTGCATGATCTTCAATGGTCGAAATTGGCATCGGAGCACCTTCGAGCTCCTCGTCTCCGACGAGGCTTCGCCGAGAGCCACCGCTGATCTACCGCGAAGCCTCGTCGTTTCTTGGACACCTTCGCCGGACCTCCAGAAAGCTTCAACGACCTTCAGAAGGCCTCGCAAGGCAAGGCGGAGCCAAGGGCAGGTCGCCGGAGCCCCGCCTTCTCCGGTGACCTGTGGAGGAGGACGAAGGAACAGGTACCATCCGATCATCTGGATCAGACGGTGAAGAGAGAGACATGTGGCAAACCCGAGCCTCAACCCAAACCAACAGGCTCGGGTGGTCCAAGCCCAGATCCATACCTCCAGACGATGCCACGTGTCCCGAACCGAAGGCATCTTCCCGAGCTTGGACCCTCACGTGTACCGCACGTGAGGGCGTGGGCAATTTAAACGAAGGACCCCGGTATCTTTAATATTTACAGAATGGTCCTCCAGGCACGTGCTCCACGTGCGCACCTGGGGTATTTTACAGGGAAGCCCTCAAGGTTTGGAAGAATTACAAAAAGGCCCCCGTGCGTGAAGGAAAATTGCATCAAGGGCCAGGCGGTTTTTATTTTTTACATTTAGGTCCTTCCAAGGACCTAAATGTAATAGTTATCCATTTATTTCCTCGTATTTTTATTACAATTATGCCCCTGCATTGTTTCCTTCATAACTTGAGCATCGTAGGTCCAAATTGCATGATTTTAGTGTCGCTTTGATCCTTGTTTTGTCCTCTTCATCTTAGCATACTTATTTGTCTCATTTGCTCCTGTTTTAAATGAAGTAAATTTTCATGTGCAAATATTGGGACTCTGCTCTCCTTGTCTGGCTTTGATCCGATGACCGCTTTTTAATGTTATGATTAATGTGACACTGATTTCATTTCTATGTTGTTTCTCATAATTTTTAGGGTATAATTGTAAGCTTTATTATTCTCTTGCATATTTATTTCATGCATCACTTTATATTTGCATAAAAACAGAATAAAAATACATGCATCATAGCATCACTTTGCATTGCCTTGAAAATATCATAGTGTATCATAATTTGCATATGGACCTGAAATTGAGATTAATTGACATTGAACTTCATGAATCAAAATTCAAAAGCTATAATTAAGCAGCTGTGTCCCTGTGTTCGACCTTGGTAGACTTGCCAAGCATAAATATTCCACAGCATTCAAAGTCTGTGGTTTTTGCTGAACCGAATTCGCCTCCTGTACTACGACTTAATTCCACGTTATTAAAGAGGCGAATTCGACGTTCATCAGCTGGCAGTGTGGACAGGTTGGACATTGGAAGAAGGATTGCCCTTCTGTGAAGACCCAACAGAAGTCTACGGATGTCGTTCCTCAGGCTCTTGTGCTGACTGAGGAGGTGGGTCCGGTGAGGGGTATGTCTCAGTGAACCCTGAATTCTACTTTGTAAACGGGCCTAATGAGTGGCTTGTTGATACAGGTGCAAATGTCCACATTTCATTTGTACTGACAGAACATTCTTTGTGTCTTATCAGGCTTCAGCCGGTGGTACAGTAATGATGGGGAACAGATCTGTAGCCAAGGTGCTTGGGTCCGGACAAGTCGAGCTGAGATTCTCAACTGGACGAGTTTGGACTTTGCGCAGGTGATAAACCGCAAAATCGGCCCTTTAATAATGTGTTTTTAGCACTTTGAATCATCATCGTAGTCGGGCCAATTCGGGTCATCAAAAGATCATCTCATTTAAATATATGTCAATAATAGATCCAAATGAGATGATCGTGAAATTTATTTATTTATTTATTTATTTATTTTACTTGGTAAGAAACCAAGGTCGAACTCAGGGACACGAGCCTCTCTCGTATTAATCAGATTTTAGTTTATTTAACTAAGTGTTAAGTTGGAGATTGATATAGGTCAAAGTTATGCAAAGACACAACAATGCAATAACAATAAAGTAAACATGCATTTTTTTATCAATTTTTATCATGCAAATAAATGCAGGGAAATGCAATGCGAATATGCCCTAAGTCTGAATAGATTTAATGAGCAAGTTAAGAGTCAATTTCAGATTCAATGGAAGTATCAAAACTGATCGACAAAGTAAACAGGGCATGAGTAAGTAATAAGAGCCACTTAGCTAACATAATATTTCATTAAAATTCAAGACTCTAAGATGAATGATTAACCATGCCATTAAAAAGTACATCGAACAAGCTTTCAAATGAAACTGAAATCAACTGAAACGGAAACATGATCCTCAAGATATGCATGAAGAAAGACAAGGGCATAACTGAAAGAAAACATGAAATGATAACTACAAACAGGTCCCTGGGAGGGACTAAAATGTAAATATAAAATGTACGAGGACTTCCCTGTAAAGTTACCATACGCACAGGGGCATTTTTGCAATTACTAAAACTCGTGAGGGCGTAATTGCAAAATACCCAAATGCACGTGAACTGCATGTGCTTCAGGGACCTGTCTGCAAATTGAAGAAGACTGTGGGCTCCTCTACAAATTTCCCAGGTACGCACGTGCCAGGCACGTGCGACCTAGGCTCGGAAGTAGGTTCAGGCTCGGCAGAGGCTCGATGAAGCTTCGACTAGGTTCGGACGTAGGCTTGGTCTCGCTGCAGGTTCGGGCTAGGTTCGGACTCCCACGCCTGGAGGATTCGGATATGAAGGCTCGGTGAAGCTCTGGGTCTGCCACGTGGTTGAAGATGAACCATCTGATCATGGTGATCAGATGGATGCTGTGAACTCCTGAAGAGACGACGTGGCAGAATAGGAACCGTTGGATCTGGAGGATCCAACGGTACCTGGAAGAAGTTCTGAGGGGTGACGTGGCCTCCTCTGGGCCGTTGGATGATCGCCGAGAAAGGATCATCCAACGACCGCTGTTCCTTCTCCTCCGTCCGTAGCTGGCGGCGAGTTTGAGCTCCGGCGAAGGGAGCTCCAACTCCGCCACCTCCTCCAGAGCTTGGCTGAGATCTGCAGTCGCTCATGAATGGTCGGAGATGGTCTCTAAACACGACGAAGACGTTGAGCTCCTTAGAGAAGAATGGTTCTGCCTGGGCACCAGAGGTGACGCTCGAGAAATGGTCTCTGGTGATAGCTCCGGCCAGTGAGCATTTATGTACCTGCAATGTTAGAAACATAGCCGAAGCAGGCGATCGCGGTGTGCGTGTGAAGTGGAGTGAAGATGGGAGCTCTGGAGTGCGGAGAATGTGGAGGAGCTCGGAGCTCCTCCGCCTCGCGGCGGAGGAGGTGGGTCGGAAGCGATGAGGTATGGAGGAGCTGAGAAGGTGATGCGCGTCGATGAGGGGTTGAGAGGCGAAGTTTAGAGAGTGGTTAATGGACGTCAAGGATGATGGAAGCGGCCTAGAAAAATTAATGGGAAATTAGGAAAAAAATACAGAGGAAGGAGAAGAAGAGCTTACCTGATCGGAGGCGGAGCGGAGCTTGGGGGCGAGCTCCGATGTGGAGCCCTGGTCGTCGCTGAACCTCGCAGCAACTGGAGGCAGCTCAAGCGGTCGCAGAGCACCGCAGCTCCGCCTTGATCGGCGGAGGGTTGACACCGGGGGAGAAGAGTCGTCTTCGCTCGATCCTCTCACCCCTCTCTGTCACAGAGAGGCAGAGGAGGGCTGGGCCTCCTCCCACGTAAAGGTGGACAAAGATGGCGGGCGGTGGGAACTGAGTATTTAAAGGAAGTTCGTCGTCGGTTGATTTGTGAAGACGTGGTTTCGAGGAGAAAATGGAAGCGACTGGAGGAGGGTTGTAGATCATGGAGTCATGCGCGAGGACGACGAAAGGTGGAGGTTGACCGTGAGGCGGTTGGCGAGAGGAGAGAGAGGTCAGAGGAAGTGGAGATAATGGAAAGGGCGGAGTCGTGTGCGAAGTTGTGAACGTGGGAAGAGAGGGGGGTCTGGAGGTTGACGATGACTGTCGGCCGTTGGATCTGGAGATCCAACGGCTGACAATTGGGCGCGAAAGAGTGGCGCAGATGAAATCTGGGCGGAGCGATCGGAGAGCTGCGCTCACGCCACGTGTCGAGCTATGACCGCGACGCTAACGGACGGTTTGGATGGAAAGTGAGGGCCAATCGAGCGGATGAGGAGCGTCAGAAGAATGAGCGACCGAGATGGGAGATCTGGGGCGCAATCAAACGGTCTATGATGCGCCACGTGGCGTGCTCAGGTTAAGGCGCGAACTAGCGGTGTGGATTGAAGGCGGAGGAAAATCAAACGGCTGAGGATTGGAGCGGGTCGTGGAGAAAGAGCCACCGTTGGATCATGATGAAGATCCAACTCCAGAAATGCGGCGGATAAGACAAAGGAAGCGGGCCATGTGGCGCCCCCAGAATGGGCCACGTGCCCAATCAGATTATTCAGAGAGTAATTTTGATTTTTGAAGGTTTAAATGGTCGAATTTGAGAAAACGCAAAACATGAAAGTTGTAGATGTTGGCCAAAACTAGAGATGAAGTCAAGCAAAGACCCGAAATATTTTTGAGGGTATCTTTAAGTCTAAAAATACCACGGATTTTTAGTTTGCCATTTTTTGTGATTTTTAATTTATTGAGGACTCTGATAATTGCATGACATTAACTGGGTTTTATGACACTCAGCTTAAGCAAGGGGGTTAATAATGAGAAATTATGCTGATGAAATCGGGTTTCATCAGCAGGGTACTGCACGTTCCTGATATTAAAAAGAATGTCTTGTCTAGTTCTTTATTAGTTAGAGAGGGTTTTCAGTTAGACTTTAAATGTAATAAAGTAGTTTTTCTGAGATATGGTGTTTTCTTTGGCAAAGGATATTTGGCTGATCATGATCTTTTATTTAGAATAAGATGTGACATTGATAGTTTAGTTAATAATATTTCTGGTTTGATTCTTCTACTTATGTTGTTTCAAATATTGAATCTACTGATTTATGGCTAGGACATGTAAATTTCAATTCTATGAAAAGAATGATGAAACTTGACATGATTCCTAATCATACTACAGACAAACTCACCAAATGTGAAATGTGTGCTCAAGCTAAGTTACCTAGAAAGCCTCTTCATTCTGTGAATAGGGAAACTGAAATTGTAGACTTAGTTCATTCTGATATTTGTGAGTTTGGTGGTGTGATGACTAGAGATAACAAAAGATACTTTATCACCTTCATAGATGATAGCAGTAGATACTGTTATGTTTATCTGCTTAAAACTAAGGATGAATCCTTAGAAAAATTTCTTATTTTTAAGAATGAAGCAGAAACACAAGTCGGGAAAGTAATTAAACGTCTAAGGTCAGATAGGGGTGGTGAATACACATCTAAAATATTTGATGAACAATGCAAACTATTTGGCATAGTTCATGAGGTCACTGCACCATATTCACCACAGTCCAATGGAATAGCAGAATGAAAGAATATGACCCTAACTGATATGGTCAATGTATTTTTACAAAGTTCTGGGCTACCATCTTACATGTGGGGGGAAGCTTTGAATACGGCTTGCCATATTCTGAATAGAGTTCCCTTAAGGCATAAAGATAAGAGTCCATTTGAACTTTGGAGAAATAGGAAGCCAAGCCTAAAATATCTTAAAGTGTGGGGATGTCTGGCTAAGGTCTTAGTCCCAGAACACAAGAGAAAGAAGCTTGGACCCAAAACAGTTGACGCGGTCTTCTTGGGGTATCTGAAAAATAGTTTTGCCTATCGATTCTTAGTAATTCGGTCTGAGATCACATGCATAGATACTAATACTATTGTTGAACTTCATGATGCTACATTTTTCGAGGATGTTTTTCCAATGAAAAAAGGGATTCCTGAAAATCTGACCAGTGACGTAGCCTCAACATCTGGTTCTATTCCACAACAAATAGAAAAGATGTCAAATGTGGGGCTAGCTCTTCTGAACCCAATGAATTTTTGGAGGATGTTGAACCTAGACGAAGTAAGAAATCTAGGATTGCCAAGGATTTAGGTAGCGATTTTGTCTCCTACCAAATCGAGGGTGATCCTCCCACATACAAGGATGCCATGGCTTCTTCTGAAGCAAGGCATTGGAAGGACGCCATTAAATTTGAAATGGATTCGATCATTTCAAATGGCACGTGGGAATTGGTCGATCTACCTCCTGGGTGTTCCACCATAGGAAGCAAATGGGTATTCAGAAGAAAACTTAGACCGGACGGATCCATAGAAAAATATAAGGCAAGACTTGTAGCTAAAGGTTTCAAACAGAAAGAGGGTATTGATTATTTTGATACCTATTCTCCTGTTACTAGAATGACTACGATTCGGATGCTCATAGCGTTGGCCTTCATACATGATCTTACAATTCATCAAATGGATGTGAAGACTGCTTTCTTATATGGCGACCTTGAGGAGGAGATCTATATGGACCAACCTGAGGGATTCGTAGCATCTGGTAATGAAAGAAAGGTCTGTAAGCTTGTAAAATCTCTTTATGGATTAAAACAAGCTCCGAAACAGTGGCATGATAAGTTTGATAAGACTATCCAGTCTTATGGTTTTATTGTTCATGAATCGATAAATGTGTGTACTCTATGATTAAGGTGATATGTTTGTTGTCTTATGCCTATATGTAGATGATATTTTGATATTTGGAATAAACATAAGGATAGTGGAAGAAACCAAGAGGTTCTTGAGCAGTAAGTTTGAGATGAAGGACTTAGGAGTTGCAAATGTGATTTTGAAGCTCAAACTGATTAGATCTACTAATGGGATAGCTGTGTCTCAGTCACATTATACTGAGAAGGTTCTTGAAAAA
This sequence comes from Ottelia alismoides, assembly GCA_037367405.1. Classification (NCBI taxonomy): domain Eukaryota; kingdom Viridiplantae; phylum Streptophyta; class Magnoliopsida; order Alismatales; family Hydrocharitaceae; genus Ottelia; species Ottelia alismoides. The sequence goes on along the minus strand of JAZKJV010008456.1, from coordinate 157,401 downwards.
ATTTGGCTATCAGAGCTGTAAATCTGTATGCACTCCTTATGATTCATCTAAACCCCTTTGCAAGAACAAGAGTGGAGTACCTGTAGCACAGCTACGATATTCCCAGAATATAGGAAGCTTGATGTATCTTGCGAACTGTACTCGACCTGATATTTCATTCACGGTCGTAAAGTTGAGTAGGTATACGAGCTGTCCTGATCGTACTAATTGGGAGGCCTTGGATCGAGTGTTGAAGTACCTTAAGGGTACTGCACTTCTTGGACTGCATTATGGTAAATATCCTCCTGTCTTAGAAGGATATAATGATGCAAGTTGGATAGGTCAAATGGAGGACTCTGGGAGTAACGGTGTGACTGGATATGTATTTACCCTTGGAGGCGGTGCACTCTCCTGGAGGTCTGTGAAATAGACCATCTTGGCTCGGTCTACTTTTGAGGCAGAGCTGTGTGCTTTGGACACAACAGGTATAGAGGCCGAATGACTTAGGGAGCTTCTCTCTGAGATGCCCATGGTGGATAAGCCGATACCGGCAATTTCTTTACATTGTGATAGCATGACTACTATTGCAAAGGTAAAGAGTTCAAAGTACAATCAGAAAACAAGAAGACATATCCAAGTTAGACTTAAGTCTATTAGGGATTTGGTGTCTTCTGGAGTGATTGCTATGGAATTTGTTGGTACCAAAGATAACACGGCAGATCCACTTATAAAGGGACTTGATAGATCTTTAGTCCAAAAAATCCAAACTTGGGATGGGGCTGAAACCCATTGAGAGTTTACCCGCAGTAGCAACCCAACCCAAATGAGTGGAGATCCCACAAAATAGGTTCAATGGGAAAAACAAGCTGTAAGGGGAACTGGTTGGCACTCAATATGCAATACTTTGCATGTGAGTCCTATCCCTGGAAAGTCGAGTGCCTGAAAACTGCAGGAAAAGGTTGAGCATTATGCTCTTAATGGATTCAAGCTTTTATAAGCAGGTTGTGAGCAGTGCATCCTTGGAGAATGCCACCTATATGAGTATTTCTGTGGGCCGCAGATAAAGGATGAGGGTTTATCCTTAATATACTCATGAAACAGGGGAAGGGTGCAAGGCCATTAATAGCATCAAAACCAGAAGATTGTCACCATACACTTCATTCTGTTGTTACCCCTCGATACCATTATATCAAAGGATTAAAGTTCAAGACTTAGTTCACTTTATTCATTTGATGGTGAAAGGGGATAACTCAGGTAAAGGTTCAAACTGGAAGGTACCTTTATTGAAAGTAGAGTGTGGAAACCCGAGATTCTTGGCTCTTTGTGTTTCAACAGTGAATTCGTGGGGGATTGTTGGAATTAACTGTATTGGGATAGTTTGATGCAACTTGATGGTCAATATCAAGTTGTATTGATGTATCTCAATTCCTGGAATTCAATGTTTCAACCCTGTGGGGTGCTGTTTAGTCCCACATCGTGGAGAGATAAAACTGGGACTTGATTTATATGTGGGAAGTCCTGAGTCTAGTATGGAAACAGACTAGAGAGGACTTTAGACCACAACACACGCATGCACGCGCGCGCGCGCCGCGCCGGGCCGGGCTCGGGCTCGGGCGTGGGCGCGGCTGCGGCTACGGCTGCGGCGTGGTGTGATAAAGACCGAGTCGGTTTTGTAACCGCGTGTTTTGAATTCCAAGAGTTACGTCCCATTATCTTTTCACGAAGCGTAACCGCCCGGACGCCTTTAAGTATCTCTTAAAGTGCGTGGGTGTGGGTTACGAACATCCATTCTATTCCTTCTCAAGGCCATGTGCGCCGCGCCCTCTCTTTCTTTTGAGGACGCCCTTTCCTCTCTCGATCTCGGGTTTCGTCTACGGAGGTGGCTTTCGAGGACGCTCAAGTACGGTGCGCACCGTCAACGAGCGTGGACCGTCGGACCATGGGAGCGGCATGCCAAGGCCCTGTACGCCGGTAAAGTGGGGGCGCTATCTCTCTAAGAGCAGTCCTACAACAGGACGCTTCGATTGTGATTTCTAACTCTACTCTTTCTTTGTCGCATTGTTTGTCGTGATATTGGTTTCCGGATTTTTCCCTTGCGTGAATATGCATATGTTTATTTAATCGGATATTTCTCTTATCATTGTTAACCTGGATTCATACATATGAAAATATGTTCTGGAAATCTGTGGTTAATTGGATTTTTGTATGTATGCTATTGACGGATTTGTCAACACTTGCAACATCCCCCCCTCCCCCCACACTCTATACAAAACTATTTCTTGCGATTTTCTATGCTACTCGACTCCAAATCTTCATCCCCAAAATACCCAAATCCACTGTCGAGAATCACATCTCACCTTCTTATTCCTCGCACTTCTATCTAAGTTCCGAAGTTGGTCATCGTCATCAGAGCCATTGCCCACCTTCCATGATCTTCCTTGATCCTCACTTCTAGGTCAAGTCTTAAGATCCAGCCTCATTTTTCTTCATGCAGGTCGACATGACACCACCAACAACAGAGAAGTGATTCATCTTCCCAAATTTCGCTTAACCTTCGGATTCTACCTTCCTCCATAATACATCGCATATTGGGATCCCACAACCACCGGGACACGAATCAAGCTCCTTCCAGGGAAACACAAACCCATTTAGCCACATCGATCACTGCCAAAGAGGGGAGGATGCTTACCTCCTGTTTGGTTGCAGGGTTGAGCAGGGTTGGGTTGGGCTGGGTTGGACTGGGTGAATAGTAATCTGTGAGGAGGAAGTACCCTTGTGAATAGTAACCAGGGTTGGGCCAATCCAGCCCAACCCTGCAACCAAACATGCCCTTAGGGACCTCGTGCTCCACCTACCGTGGAGAATATCGGACCGGACCACGGTAAAAGAGAGTTGCATCTGTTAGGATTAGAGTTAAATTAGGATTAGGAATTGTAATGGGATTGGACTCCTGATCCTAATAGTAGCTGAGTTGTATTCTATTTATAGTCTTATTAAGAATAAGACTGAGATTGTAACTGGGCTATATATAGGGGGTGAAGGCATTGCCTTAACACCACCACAAGAACAATGTAAACCCTAGAGAAAGAGGGGAGAGGTTTGTACTCGTTCTAATTTATAATGATCTTTCTTCTCTGGTGGTTGCGAGAGGTGAACAACCACCGCTATATCTGATTGTTCTTTTCTTCATGTGCTTTCGTGGTGATGGTCAATTGTGCATCAGTATAAGTATAAGGTGATCTATATCCGAGGGTTCGTCCGGTATCCGAAAAGAGACAATACAGGGTCGCTCCCAACAACACCTCCCATACATCCTCCGCTTCCCAAGTCGCTTGGACTTGAAGGAGCTCAGCCATTCACTGGTGGTCAGAGAAGAGGACTTCTAATGTCATCCATTAGTCCTGACCTTCACGAGATCCACCTTAGAGCATCGCAACACCCAAACTTCGTCTCCTTCACCTCCCCGAGGGTACAGGACATGGAAGTGATAGAGGAGGTCAGAGGAGGTGCCATAAGAGGTGGGGGTGACGCTTGAGGTTGGGAGGGAGTTGCGGAGGTGGGAGGTTGTGCTGGAGGTTGGGGGAGGGGTGGCGCCAGAGGTCGGGGGTGGTAGAGGTGGGGAGCGGTTAGGAGGGGGTGAAGAGGAAGAGGTATCGACGGGAGGTAAGGAGGGAGGGGATGTGGGGAGGAGGACAAAACAAAAAGGTTGGGAGGAGGAGGTCTGATGGAGGAGCGGGTGGAGGAGGAGGAACGATGGTTGCCAATTATGTCCATCTTAACAACACCATGGTTTGAATAAAACATGATTTTGTTCAACTCATGGATGACCAAAATAACGGAAGGACACAAGTGAAGATAGTGCAAGAAGATAGGGGCACAACTGACGTTCAAAAAAAGGATGAGCATAACTGATATTGCAATATCTAAGACGGGCACAAGTAGTAACAACTTTTAAATTAATATTCCCCTTAATATGTAGTTCATATTTTTTGGATTTTAACAGATGAGTTAATAGTTAAAATAAATAGATTTGCATTCTCATATATTTACAATACAACTCTTTTCTTTTTATCATTTTCTTTTGCTTTCTTAATTTTCTTTTGTTTTCGAGTCTTTTGTAGTTACACACAGGATTAGCCTGATCCTTAGGGAACATCGTGTAATTGCAAGGATCATAGACATCTTTATGTAACGAAAAAAAGTTTCAAAGATCGTCGGTCAAAACTCTATCATGCAAGTGTTCAATTCTCTACTTTTCTCGTAAGAAACAAGATCTGATGTTGCTGCAACTGTACGGGTGAGTAATAACCGCGTTGTTGTTTTCTGTAATATTTGAACAGTGTTCTTTTGTTATTGATGATTCCTGTCTCAGATCTCTCGTCCTTGCCACTAAGTACACCTTAATCAGATGTAGCCTCCTGTTTAAGATATCATCATTGCTCAGAGAGGTCCGCAAGTGGCCTATCGGCACATGGCTAACTACTTCATTAGTACTTCTATATGAATGCCTGAAATCCATACCATGACACTAATTAACACTGGCACCCATCATATCCTACGCCATGGTTTACTTAGCTGGAGGATGCAGAAAGAAGAAACCCTACTTTTACTCCGGTCCCATTCTTTGAATCCCAGATTTCAAAGACCTGCAAAACCAGACATGTTTATGAAGCTTTCCAACTCTATCCAGTGAAGCAAGGAAGGCTAACATCAAGATCCTGATCTAGTACTTGTATCTTTCTCCTCGTCTGTCACTACAAGAAAATTGAGTTGTAGCCACATAATGTGGTTACGGAAACTTGTGGCCGCGATAATTGTGCAGCCACTAGTTTTTTGTAGCTACAATTCCGTGACCAAAGTTTCAAAGATGTAAATGTCATAACTGTGGTCACGACAACTTCTGTGGCTACTTGTAGTGGCCACGACATATTCGTGGTCAAAGAACTCTCATGACGAGAGTTGTAGTTACGACTACATGCCATGAAGTGTTGTGGTCAGAGCCCAATTCCGTGACCACAAGCCCCATATCCGTGGGCATTTAGGAAGTAGATCGTCTGTTGTGCCATGGGCTGCAGCAGACTCCATTGCATGCCCGGGAGCAGCTCGATCTTGATCGAGCGGTTCCCACGAATTTGCACTTTTTGTGGGCCCGGATCATGCGAATTCGTGGGAACCGCTCGATCAAGATCGAGCAGCTCCCGGGTGTGCAACAGAGTTTGCTGCAGCCCATGGCACAAACAGACGATCCTCTTCCATAGTTCTGTGACCACAACTTATTTTCCTTGTAGTGTGTAATTGCATCTTCACCTTTTTATCGAGAAAGAATCCTTACCAACTTTACTGCAGTAGCATGTAAAGGGTTTTATTCTTGAGATATTTTTTGAGTTATAGACCATTTAAATGAGCGAAAAAGTGGGTAAATGATAAATGTTACATTGGAACCCTAATCCTTTTACGTATCACTGTTAAAACAGACGCAAGTTGACTCTGAACCACTGTTTGAAAGGTCATGAATCCCTGCAAACTGCAGTTTATGGAAATAGATAATGGTTGTTACTGTTGCATGTTCATTAAATGGAAAGGCAATTCAACTTGTGAAATTGTGGTCAACAGTCTGCATAGATGAATAGCAGCTGATTGGCTGCATTCATGGACTCAAATTTTGGGAGCTAATTAGTCAAAGTAATCGCAGGTCAAGACATGCAGATGCTACATTTGTCGGGATTTTCTTATTCAAACTTAAATTTTTGATGGGACAGACTTAGCAGATGCTACGTTTTCTACCAAAAGAACACAGAACAAGTCAATGCTTCTGTTTAAATATTACTAGGATGTAACCCGCGCTTCGCGGCGGAGCAAAATTGAATTGATATGATTTGGGAAAAAACACTATATTCATGTTGATAGATTGATGTGTTTGGCTTCTTGATTTTTTATGATTTATTTGGGACTGCCCTTCGCGGTAGATTGAAGAAATAAGTATGTATTTAAACATTTATAAAAATTAAATCAGATAAATTATCAAATTATTTTTATTTTGTGACATTTTGGAATAATGAATGATATACTTTGTATTGAAATCAGTACATCAATATTACGTCACTAAACAAAACAAAGCTGATGCAATATTTTATTTTGCCAAAAAAATAATTATCGAGTAAACTGCCAAAGGAAGAATATATAATAAATATTTTTTAAAAAGTCAATAAGAATACTTTTTATGTATTTAAACCATCAAATGTGACATGTTTACACCCATATGTATTGCCAAAGGAAGAGTATATACTAAATATTTTTTTAAAAGTCAATAAGAATACTTTTTATGTATTTAAACCATCAAATGTGACATATTTACACCCATATGTATTGTAGAGCTGCTTGCTTGCTGTAGGATTACATAAAACCTACATAGAGGCTCTTGCCAAATCCGGAAAAATTATATACATTAAAAAAATACATTATGTCAACCTACCTAATAGTAATGATTTTGAAGATGTACATGCACACCTTAAAGTGGCCAAGTGGGTCATTTGGACACCAGAGCGAGGATGGTAATGTACCACCAGACTTTCAAGCGTTGGAAAAACCATTCCTCAATTGGGTTGTAACTAAACTGTATGTAGATGTAGACTGACCAAATAGAAGTATAATTTACATTTCTCAAGTTCAGACAGCTCTCCGTTTCAAACTTCACCCTTGTGTCTGCTTTTTAGATCCACAACATCTGTCTGTAGACCACCATCTCAAGCATTCCAAGCATTGGATCAGAACCTATGAAAAATTTTATGAAATAATCAATTATTGCACAACTTTCAATTTATTAAATATTTAGTAAGACACGATTTGAAGCCATTCAAGTATGCTAATATCATCAAATGCATCAATTTTAACACAAAATGAATTGTTCAAAATAATTCACAGCAAGAACTCAGAGATATAAATGTCAGAACCAACCTCAGAAGCGGTCGAAGATAAGATTTCAGATAAACTCCAACTGACGAACCACAATTGTACCTATGTTATTGGAGACAATTCTAACATCAGGATTAGCTTGTCGAACAATATGTCCATTTCTAAAATGGAAACCTGACGGTTAAATACAGCCAAGAACTTAATTGGTGGCTCTGTATTCATGCTGAACTGAACACATAATGTTTGTGTTGACATCAAAGATGAGCAATAAACATTTATCAACAAATTTTCGATCTTATTTACATGCATTCTTGTCTAGTTGTGAATATGTATTTCCAGAATGAAATCTGATGTTAAAAACAGCCTACAAACTTCGTGGATAGGCTAAGGTGAAATGGTAAACATCCAAATATGAGATTAATAAAGGATCAAAATAATCACCATGATTAACAAAAATTAATGAAGGGTCATAATAATCATCATAATGATCGAAAATTGAAATTAGACCCATACAAATAGTTTACCATTTGGTTCCCTAGAAGGTATCCTAGATCACCTCAACATCTCAAAGTCGAAATATAAATTTAAGACGGCAAAACCAAATATAAAACTCTTTGAGTAGCTGCTGCTAAATATAAAACTGTCTGAGTAGACAATCTTGTCATTTGAATGTTTGTCCGTCCTCCTGGCATCTGTAAATGATGCATTGTTTACTGCACCAACCTCAAGAGCATGATTTTCAGCACCTCCCCTCTTATGCATTCCATCTTTGTCAACTTGGTGTTCCTCGTTGAATTTACTCTTAAGAAGAATAGAGCTTTTCTCATACGTAGAACAGCTGGGAGTCGATTTGCTGGCAGCACCCCGACCAGAAGCCCTTAATGATGCTGTACGAACTGCAAAAAAGCTCTTTCTAGAGGATTCTAAACATACGACGAACCTTCTCAGAATCGCAATAGCATTTATCAACTTATGAGCAAGAGAAAATCATTAAGATATTACTACTATATCATGTAGGTAGCAGAAAAGACAATAAACTAATAGACTTCGTAAATCAGAGCTAGAAGAAATCCAAGAGCATTCATTTCCTGTAACTTGGAAAAATGAGCATGTAATTCAGCTAAATTGAAGGGAAATTCAGAAATCAGTAAGCATGTCTAAATTTCTCTTTGCAGTCCATCTTTTTAGACAGCCACAGAGCATATTCAGATCTTACCCAACATAAGACCTCTCTTGGAAAGAGAACTAAAAGCAGAATTCCATGAAAGCAACGGACAGAAGAAGAACCGAAGATCTTAAAATGCAAAAGGCCATTTCTTGAGCCCCTTTCAGCCTCTCCACGCCACCTCATCCAAAAACTTTGGATGCACCTTGAGATCCTCATTCCACGTCTCTTCCTCCAAAATAACCAGAAGCACCTAATATAAAAAAGGTTTCTCCTGTCAAATCCTAAATAATGTACCACCTAAATAGCTTCTTTCATCTATATTAATTCATCCTAAAGCAGGTTCTTACACGGTTTTGCTGCATAATCTGGCAATTCAAGTGCCTGGGTGATTTGGAACTTTCAAACCGTGTTTCATTGTTTGATTGTAAATGAATTACGAAAACGAATACATTTTTCCTCAACTTGTGCGCATGCTTACATCACGGGCAAAGTTTCCAGACAGACTGCTATTTTCCAAAAATGATTTTTTTAAAAGTAAATTTTCAAAGGCATGGTTCTCATTCTCTGCAAACAATGTATTTCCAGAATCTACACGCCTCAAGCAGCATCCCAGATAAAAAGGCTTCGTTCCTAAGCATATGCTAACTATATCTTCAACACGGAGCATTTTAGAAAAGTTCTCTTAGCAGCCAGCACCATCAGATTTGACTCAGAAGTAAGCATATGCCGATACTGTGAGCATCCAAACGTTCAATCGAGCCGAAAGTTTAAAAACACCGAACACTTTCGAGCGACAAGAAAGAATACACGTGAATATTTCCATCCGCTCTGGGCTATACAACTAATATCTTTATTAGATTCTCTAAAAGCATCAGGGAAGTTCATATTCAGGATGAACGGCACCACCAAACATGATTTTATGTCCAAAACCCTCGAAAATTTTAACTTTTTGGCGATATTTTGAAAAAAAAATTCAACTTGGATCTTCTCCAAATTGCATCCATCATCGAAACTCGAACCCCGAGCAAATACAGCCGACTATTTCGAGGAAATTGCAATTTATTGGGCTTCTACCACATGCCTTTGGATGGAGAGGAAATCGATAAAACTCCAGACCATTGAACGTCGCCTCCGAGAGCAGTCAATTCGCCAAAAAAAACCTTTTTTACACCGGAAAAATCCCGTCCTTTTCAAAATCCCCCGTAAAGGAAAAAATGGTTTTTTTTCAACCTGAATGCATGTCCTCTCCGATAGACGCATCCGACGGCGAAGCACATTTGGCATCATCTGCTCCACCTGTAGTACATGCATCATCCAAAACCCTATCACCGTCGTCGTCATCACCAAGAACCTCCGTGCAATCAGTGTCGTCGTCATCGTCCACCAGCTGCATGTCGGCCCAATCCTCCACCACCTGAGTCTCCTCGTAGATGCCGTCTTCCAGTGGTAGCGTCTCGCCGCCGCCTCCCCCCATCGCCCGATCCTTAGAATCTGCGGTGCCCGAGATTAGAGGATTTGCGGGCAATGGTAAAGGGATAACTTGTAAGGATGGATTACCTGACGATCAGAAAGGATCGAGATCGGGATCAAGATAGAGCTCTTGGGTCTCCACGTCGGTGTCCGAAGCGGTTTGTCGATCCATCAGCGGCATCGGGATGTGAGGGGAGTTTGGGTGGAGAGGAAACTGGAGGTAGTTAAAGAAAGCACTGTGAACTTCAGGGAGAAGGAAGTGAGACGGAGGAAGAGAGAAGGTTGGGGAGAAGTTCGGGGAGGCGATGGAGAGCTTCCGGCCGTGGAAAACGTCCAGTAACCACTGACCGCCGCACGATATGTACCCCTTCTAGATCCGGAGGTCGAGGTCTGTGAGGGTCTGGACGACCTCTAGAAGGACTACAATCGAAGAGGTCATCGGGACCATTGGATGCACAATCAATAATAGTCGTGCAACCACGGGTTGAAAGAGAAAGCGGGAGAAAGCGGGAAATTGTGAGAAACGAAGAGCGCTCTCTCTCGAGACTTCCACGTGTCGACCAAACCGGGAAAAACCGGACTTTAAAGTATGTATGTATATAGATATATGTAATATTTTTCAACTTAATTGAATGAAAAGTCGAAATATACCCGTCGCTTCAATCCCTATCCGCATCGTCTTTTCGGTGATCGGATCGCCTGACGGACCATTTGATGGGGATCGGATGGCTCCTCCGGCCCCTTACGAGGACCATTCGATCCTCATCGGACAGTCCCTTGTAATACAACACATGTTGTATTACAACAGGAGATCCTCTTTGCATGTATAGGTCTTAGAATATTCTAAGGGCTTGTTCGGTTGGAGAATAGGTCCTGGAATAAAGGGTCAATTCTCCTTCCGACATGGTTCCCAGTGGTACGATTATTCCTTGTTATTTCATCTTATTTCACTCGTATTCCTATCTTTATCCCACCTTACCTACCTTTATTTCACCTTATTCTCCTTATTCCTATCCTCCAGCCGAATAAAGAATAGACCCTTATTCTCCTTATTCCCCATCCTTGTTCCTTCTTATTCCCGAACCGAACGCACCTCCGGATCAAGTTTGGCTGAAGGTTTGTAGTTGAAAAGGATCGAGTTTTAATGGACTAATTATCTCCATAATTAACTTTCCATGGACCATATAAGAATATTTTCAAGGATAGAACTCACAAATTGAGAAAACCCTTGTTGTGTACATTAGATAGGTCAATGTAATGGAAGATAAAACTTGTGTTGCACTCTTTGTTTAGACCTATTCTCTCGGGATCATTCGCTTGGTACAGAAAATTGTACTAATACTTTGAATATTTGTTATTATATTTTCGATATTAAAGATATAACAATGAATATTATATCAAGAATAAATTCACACATACATATAACATTACAGAAACGAGAACACATTTCCCGACATTGTATGTAGCATGCGTATTTATTCATGATATGAAGACACCTACATAATTTTTGCAGACATATCAACGTATACGATTAATCCTGAAACAACTATGATGGAAAAAAATCAATGCAACAAAGATTGAAAAAGGATGGTTAGAGATATAACTGAAGCATCTTTAAGAACTATCCTTAGAGAGATAACATCTTCACCACTTCAACCAAATGAAGCTATAGTGGTGTTTTTCTCAAAAAAACCGTCACTAATTATCCGTTGTTAAAAATATAATGATGATATTATTTATTATGGAACAAAATAATTTGTTCTACTTAAAAATATCAATGAATGTCATATCCATTGTTATACCATAATGAGGCTATATATAGGCACTGAGCGACGCGACAATGAGCGTGCACACTTGTGTATGTGTGGTAATTCAAAAACCCCTTTCGTCCGGTCTTAGACTCGATTTCAGGACTTCGAATATATAAGTCATAAGACAGTTTTCTCTCTCCCCTATGTGGGACGTAAATGCTCCTAGACTTGGTTGTAGTATTGAATAGGATCGAATTGAGAAAATTAACACAACTTGATATTGGCCATCAACTTGCATTATTAATTCTGCAAAAATTTGGGAAGCTTTATGTATATGTGTACAATTGATAAACCAAACCCCGAAAGCCGAAACTCACATCTTTTACTCAAGATTTTTATGATATTTTTAATAAATGGTATACTGTATAAGACTTAAAGGTACATTTAATCAATTCGGGGTTCTCTGTGTATTGATGTGGGTCAGTGAAGTTGTCAATTATGTGATTTTGGTTCGGTAATTTCTCTCCTAATTTTAGTTACGTTATATATAATATATAAATTGATAGAGTTTTTATTAGTAGATTATAAATACTATAAAACACTTAGGTAAAGGATTTTTGGTGAAATATTATATATATGGGTCAAGATATGATATGATGACTATTTAAAAGTATTTTATTCTTAGAATTTAGATACAAAAGAATAAAGAGATGAATCATGCATTTGTCACTCCTTGAGAAGAATAATCTAGGAGCATCGAAGGGAGTATGAGGAAGGAGATGGGTATTATATGTAATTTCTTTGAACAATAAGGGTTTGCATGCTCTAATTTTAGTGGATCAAGCCCACGTTGAACGGACAAATTGATGGGAGTTAATCACAAAGGTCGTGATAGTAAGGTTGAGAGCTCTCAATTTGAGACGATCGAAGGGTCAACAATCTGAGAGGCCATGATACTACATCAACATAAATGAAATGTTGGGTACACAAGGGTCAGATGCTTTATAAAGAAGAGAAAAATCTAAAGTCGCCATTGAACGAGTTAATGATGATGGGATGAAAGAGTTAGAGCGAGTGAAAAAGAGATAGAGGCGGAGTTCTTCAGAAGAGGGATACTAAATAAGGATAAATAAGAGATAAGTGAATTTCATCCCCTTTGGATGCGGTCTCTTTATCCCTCAAGTTGACCTTCACGTTTAGATGATGGATAAGGAATAAGGATGGATAAATGATAAATTCTACGGAGGAAACCTATCCCTCATCAGTAGTTATGTCTTTGTTCAACATAAAAAAATTGGATTTTACTTGTACCCTTCTTATCTTCTTTAATATCAATTATGTTCTTCTTATTTTGTAATATCAGTTGCGCCCCTAACTTCTTACAAATTCTCAGCTTTGCCCTTTTGTAATGTCAGTTGCGCTCCTACTTTATCTTAAAAGGGTTGTTCGGTACATGAGGTAAACTCCCTTTTGGAGAGTTTACCCCCTTTAACACACTCCTTTTCTCTAATGTGGGCCGTACATTTTCTCCTTTTTAATGCATTAAATAAATTAATTCTCTTTTATCAATTCCATAAAAAAACAATATATTGTATCATTTATCATATAAAAATGATAAACTACTCAACTTGTACTTACTTTTTCAAACTTCAATACAACCATATCACAATAACCACTCACTTTTTCAAACTTCAATACAATCGTATCACAACAAACTCATTTCAAACTCACCCCCAATTTAACCTTTTATCCAAACATCAAAATACAAAATAGATTACCATCTACCCAGTTTAATCCACCTTAATTCACGCACCAAATACACCCTAACAGAATGATAGAATATGGACTTTGTAAGAAGTGGGGAGCATAATTGATATTAAAAAAATAGTATATCTTGGAGAATTAAGAAGGGCACGTGATAAAAATTTAAAAAATCCATGAGATATAATATATGAGGTATGGTGAAAAAATCTATAAGATATTTGCAAGGTTATTGGCCAGCAGATTATCAGCCGTCCTACCCCACCTCATCTCCCTCAATCAAACAGCTTTTATTAAGGGCAGATTAATCAGTGATAACATTCGTCTGGCTAATGAAGTTCTACATGGTTTCGATAGAAGGTCTTCTCGGAACAAAGCTTGCTTGAAAATCGATCTATCCAAAGCATTTGACACTATTGATCACAACTTCATCCTTGATGCCCTCTCAGCTATGGGTTTTTGTAATAAATGGATTAACTGGATTGCGAACTGTATTACTACCACATCTTTCTCAATTCTTGTTAACGGTTCTCCTAATGGTATGTTCAGGGGTACTCGTGGCCTAAGGCAAGGGGATCCTCTTAGCCCTCTTCTATTCACTATTGGAATGGAATCCCTCACATCCTTAATTGATTTGGCTGAAAATGATGGTAGATTCCTTCCAATGGGCCGGGGTCATTCTGCGGCACCTTCTCATCTGATTTATGCAGACGACCTTCTGTTCTTTTGTAAGGGCTCCCTTCGCTCTCTCAATCTGGTTAAGGAGATTCTTTGCAATTTCGAATTAATATCTGGTTTGAAATCGAATCCGAGGAAAAGCAAAATTTTCAGATCTAAATGGGCATCTCCTGATTTCACCGCAACGCTTCAATTGGGAATTCTGCAGCAAGCTCTCCCTTCTACTTATCTCGACCTTCCTCTTGCCTCTTCTTTCTGGAGGTGTTGCGACTCTAGAGGTTTGGAAGATCGGATCATGCGACTTATTAATGGTTGGCGCACCTCCTCTCTGTCTATGGCTGGGCGCGCTCAGCTTCTAAACACAGTGATCCGGGGTGTCTACTTATTTTGGATTGCGGGTGCTCTCATTCCAACCACGAATGTCAAAAAGCTTGATATGATTTGTGCAGATTTCCTATGGGGAAGAAGGCGCCACGATATTTCCTGGGCTTCTATTTGCCTCCCTAAGTCTGAAGGGGGCATGGGCTTGAAATCTTTTGTTGACCTTCGTGAGGCTATGATCGCTTCTTGGGTGTGGAGGCTTCTTACCGCGGAAACGTCAATCTGGGCCGATTTTATGCGCAGGAAATATTTGACTTCCGGTTCGTTTTGGGATATCCAGGCCTCCTCCTCCGCTTCCAGGTTATGGCGCAGAATGCTGGACATTAGACCCAAAATTCGCAATGCAATTAGTGGGGATGCTCCCCCCTTCTTGTGGGTCCATTCCCATAGGGGTTTCTCCTTTGCGGCCGCTTTTGATCTGCTCCGACCTAGGGGCTTGCTGGTTTCCTGGGCCCCTATCGTTTGGGACCGTCGAACTCCTCCCCGTTGCGCTTTCACCCTTTACCGTGCTGTTCTCAAGAGGCTACCCACTGCTGACAGACTTATATCCTTAGGGCTGCATATACCTGCTACCTGTAACTTCTGTTCCTCGTGGTCGGAATCCCATGACCACCTGCTGTTCGATTGTTATTTCTCGTCCACTGTATGGCGGGCCTCCTGTGCTGCTCTATCCCTGCAGCCACCCCAAGCTTCTCACCTCTTGGATGTGCTCGACTGGATTGCTCGTTTTGTCTACCCAAGCACACGCTCTTCTGCGGCTACCTTGCTTGCGGTTGTGGTCTGGCACATCTGGCGAGATCGGAATCGATTATGGTCCTCAAATGGCAGTCAGTCGACAGTGCGCACAATTGAGGAAATCAACTACACAGTATCACGGATCAAACGCAGTTGAAGTATCTTGAGTTTTTGCTCTCCTCGGGCTTCAACCTTACTACTGTAATGCAGGGACTGAGGTTCTATTTGGGGTCATTACTCGGCCCCCGTCTTAAGTTTTTGTTATAATTTTCTGTATCTGCTCCCCCCCCCCCCCTTTTTCTGAAATACACAGATTTACACTTACTTACCAAAAAAAGAAAAAGAGCTACTATAAGGATCCATGAGCTATAGTGAAGCCATGGGAAGTAAAATTTCCAGTAAAAGAATGGCACCTCGTTGCCACATGCGAAGACCACCTCTGCCGCTCCTCTGCACCCATCACTCCTGCAGCAGCTGCTGCAGCGGAGAAGTCCACGCTGCTCTCCTCCACCCCCCAACAAGGGAGCAAACAACACACCCATCACATGCCCCTTGGCCTCGCCATTAAATCCATCCCCACCTCTCCTCCACTCCTACCCATTTCACCATCATCAAAACCACAGCCTCCCACACTTCCCAAGGCTCTCCCCTCTCCTCATGGCAGCAGGAGACCAGCCCAATTAACACCCCCCACTCCACACACACACGCACATTCAAACATCACCTCACCTTCCACAGCCATGGCGGCGGCACTCGAGTGCTGGTCGGGGAGGCCCAGCACCGACGAGGACATGGTCGAGCAGGTACTCATGAAGACCCACGACCGTTCCGAGGCCTTCCCTTCCTCGACCTCCGCACCAACCTCCCCTTCTTCTTCTGCTGCCCACCTTCCTTCCTCCGTTCCACCCAAGAAGTGGCAGCGCCTCGGCCGCAACTTCGCCGGAGCCATCTCGGCCCTCAAGAGCTCCCTCAACCTCGACGCCCTCCGCGACCAGATAGCTGCCGCCAGGCCTTCCGGCCCCAAGGAGAAGCTCCTGTGGGGCGGCGTCGTCCGCAATCTCACGCAACTTTACCCCGGTAGCCAACTTCCCGAGAAGCTCATCACCAGCATTCGCCGTCACTTCGAGTCCCTTCCCAACAGGTGAGAACCAAATCAGGATATTTCTTAGATATTCCGAGGTTCCAAGAAGAACCCACTTCATGGTATTGCTCGATACGTCCGCAGCTACGCGCAAGCCGGTCACGACATGAAGGAGGTGCTCCTGCATGTAAGGTTGGTGGAGCAGGCCACCGACGAAGACCACCCCGCCGTCCACGTCCAGGAGCTTGAGGAGCTCTCCGGCACCAACGGTGCCCTCTTCCGTCTCACGTTCGCTTCCACCACACCCATCTCCTGGGCTTCCGTGTCCGGCGCCCTCGATAGCTCTTCCGTCTCCTGCAAGAAGATCCAGATCTACGAGCGCAGGGGTCTCACTCTCGGCGTCGTCACGCTCCTCGTCCACCACGGGGGCGAAAAAGTCTTCAAAGCCCGCGTCGACGCCGCCGTGAGGTCCGCCGTGAAGAAGCCCAAGAACGGCTCCGTGAAACTCCACTTTGGTCTCTGCGGGTGCCAAGAGGAGAACGAAGGTACCATCCAGGAGGAGCACCGCCACCACGATGCCGATGGTGACTCCTCAGGCAGCGAGAAGGACACCCTGCTGAACCCATTACCGGAATCTTCTCTGGTGGTCTCCATCGACGAGTGGCAGTCGATACGGTCAGGTGGGGAGGAGATCGGAAGGTGGCTGCTGAGCTCCAACCAGATCGAGATCGTCGATCACACAGGACCCAACTCGTTCAAGGGGGTCTACAAGGGGAAGAAGGTGTGGGTCAAGAAGCTCAGGGGCTGCGAGAAGGGCAGCGCCTACGAGATCGAGGTGAAGAGAGACCTTCTCGAAGTCATGAGCCACGGCCACAGGAACATCCTCCACCTCCACGGCCTCTGCATCGAGGAGGCCCAAGGCCTCTGCTTGGTGAGCAGGATGATGGAGGGTGGCTCCCTCCACGACTTGCTATGTAGAAACAAGAAGATACCCACCAGAGAGGTGTTCAACATCGCCCGGGGCGTCGCGGAAGGGCTCATGTTCATGAACGACCACGGCATCGCATACCGGGACCTCAATGCCCGTCGAATCCTGCTCGACAAGCACGGCAACGCATGTCTCGGTGACATGGGCACGGTCACCGTGTGCCACAATGCCGCCGAGGCCACGGAGTACGAGACTGCCGGTTACCGATGGCTTGCACCGGAGGTCAGTCAGTTACCGATAGCTAGTTCATAAAATCTGCTTCCCATATTGTTTGCTCATTGCTGAATGTGATGCAGATCATCGCCGGGGATCAAGAGACGGTGAAGGAGACGTGGATGAGCAATGTGTACAGCTTGGGAATGGTGGTGTGGGAGATGGTGACGGGGGAGGCGGCGTACGGGTCGTACTCGCCGGTGCAGGCAGCGGTGGGGATCGCGGCGTGCGGGCTGCGGCCGGAGATCCCGAAGGAATGCCCGCAGGTGCTGAGGTCCTTGATGGTGAGGTGCTGGAGCAACAACCCCTGCAAGAGGCCGAGGCTCTCCGAGGTGGTGGCCATCTTACTGAAGAACAACACCTCAAGATGAAATCTACTGCAACTCAAGTGAAAGCTCTTCAGCTCCCCTCCCTTTTCTGGTTTTGTTCTACTGTTAAATTTTTTGCCGATAGTAATTCTGGTTGTGGTGATTTTGTAAAGAAAGCGGAAGAAAAACTATGATGGAGTTACTTATTACTCATGGATGTTGTTAACTTCTGGAAGCGGGACATTGTGATGGCAGTAATATGATGGACCTCAGATCTATGGATGAAGTGTTTAGAAGAATTGGCTTTGCAATAAAAAAAAAAGATCGCATGACTTCTCTTTTGATGTAAACTTTTCCTTGTGAATAATTGATTGCAGGAGGAGATGTTGGCTAAAAACAGATTCTGGTGATTTTTAATGGCAGAAAATAGAAATAGAAATCTCAGCAATTGCAGTTGGTTGAGGCGTGAAAGTAACGATGCAAACGGTCGGATACGGATACAGATACAAGCATTACCATATCTTTATTCGTTTTGTAATACGGATGCAGATACGGATATTGACGGATATTAAAATTATCTTACCATATCCTTAAAAAACGGATACGGATGTAAAACGGATACTGATCGCACATGAGTAATGTTAAAAATATCCTATAGAATCGAATTAAATATATAAGAATTGGATGGAAAACACATGATATTAACTTATGAAATGTGTTTGTATCATAAAAATTTTATAAATATGGTAAAATGAAGTAGAGAATTATGTTATATATGGTTGAAAATAAATCTACGATTATATTTATATATGAAAACGGATATACTGATATGATGTTTGCAGATATCAAAATGATATCCATATCCGTATCCATTTTAAAACGGATATGGATACGGATACGGATGTCAAAATTTGTATAAAACGGATACGGTGACGGATCAGATACGGATATATCCGTATCCGTTTGCATCCATACGTGAAAGGCAGCACAAGTGTTGGGTAGGACGACGTTTGATCGAATAATGGCGATTGGAAGCTCCTCTTTGTAACGGATAGGGTTTGGATTTCTTTGTTCATAGAACGTAGATGTGACAAAAATGCAGACAAAGTCCACTGCTTGGTCCATCTTAATTAGAGATGCAAACGGTCGCATACGGACACGGATATAGGTATTACTGTATCCTTATTCGTTTTTTTAATACGAATACGGATGCGGATACGGATATTGACGGATATTAAAACTATCTTACCATATCTTTAAAAAACAGATACGGATGTAAAATGATTACTGATCACACACGAGTAATGTTAGAAATACTCTATAGAATCGACTTAAATATATAAGAATTGAATGGAAAACATTGGATACTAATTCACTAAATGTGTTTGCATCATAAAAATTATATAAATATGGTAAAATAAAGTAAGGAATTATGTTATATAGGATTAAAAATAAATCTTTTACTATATTTATATATTAAAACGGATATACGGATACGGATGTCTGCGGATATTAAAATGATATCCATATCCGTATCCATTTAACGGATACAGATACTGATGTCAAAATATGTATAAAACGGATACGGTGACAGATCGGATACGAATATATCCGTATCCGTTTGCATCCCTAATCTTAATTGGATGTGTTGACTCTTCCAGTTCTCGTATACTTATTAGGGAAATTTCGTGTTGCTGGATAAAAATTTTAACCAAATTCACTCTATTAACTGATACGTTAAAGTGATGAAAATAGGTGTTGGAATTAACTTAGTAGGGATTGTTTAACGCAACTTAGATGGTCAATATCTAATGTATCTCAATTCATGCAATTCAATATTTCAACAGTGTGATGGTGCTGTTTAGTCACACATAGGGTTGAAAACGAATATGAATATATTCGTATTCGATCCGTTATCATATTCGTTTTGTATATATTTTGACATTTGCAATTGTATTCGTTTTAAAATCGATGTGGATATGGATATCACTTCGACATTTGCTAATATCCGTATTCGTATTTGTATATTCGTTTTTGTACATAAGTGTAGTGATAGATTTGTTTATAAACTATGTGTAACAACATTTTATTATTGCATTCACCATTGTTGATATAATTGTTATGGAATTACTATGTATGATATGCCTATTTTTTGTGTAAATCATTTTAAACATGCATATTTTTGTTAATCTATTAAATAATTCTTGTATTATTCTTATACGATTCGTATTCACTTTACATTTGTATTCATTTTTAAGGATATGGTAACATATTTTTTAAATCCGTCAATATTCATATCAACATTCGTATTCGTATTTTAAAATGGATTAGGATATGATTATACCTATATTCGTATCCGTATCAGAACGTTTTCATCCCTAGACACATATTGTGGAGTATCAAAATTGGCACGCGGCTTTTATGTGGGAAATCCTCAAATCAGTTTCGAAACAAACTAGAAAAGACTATGGAACACCACACATGCACACCTGCCTGGTGTGCCGTGCGGATCAGGCTAGACAATGAATTAATTTTGTGTAACCGCCAGTTGATTTGATCTTATTTCACTCTTTTTCCTATCTTTATCTCACCTTACCTATCTTTATTTCACCTTATTCTCCTTATTCCTATCCTCTAGCCGAACAAAGAATAGACACTTATTCTCCTTATTCCCCATCATTATTCCTGCTTATTCCCGAACCGAACGGGCATTTAGAGAGTTTTTAGTTTTTGGTTTTGGTGATTCCAAGTACAAAATGTATAGCCACTCTCACTAGGGATGAAAACGAATATGAGTATATTCGTATCCGATTCGCTATTGTATTTGTTTTATACATATTTTGACATTCGTATCTATTTTAAAATGGATGCGGATATGGATATCACTTCGATATCCACTCATATTCACATTCGTATATTCATTTTCGTAATAAGAATAGTAATATATTTATTTATAATTGTACATAACAACATTTTATGATTGTATTCACTGTTGTTTATATAATTGTTATGAAAAGAATATGTATGGTATATCTATTTTATGTGTAAACCATCCTAAGCATGTATAATTTTGTTAGTCTACCAAGATATTTATGTTATTATTAGTATCATATTCATATTCTTTTTACATTCGTATTCATTTTTAAGGATATTGTAACACATTTTTCGTTCAATATTCGTATCCACATTCGTATTCGTATTTTAAAATGGATAAGGAAATGATTATACCTATATTCGTATCCGTATCCAACCGTTTTCATCCCTAGCTCTCACCTTTCTTTTTTCCTTCTTTTGTGGTATGTTTTGAAAATATCTGGGGGGATTTAGATTACATAATAATATTATTTTGTCATTCAAATTTCAACTCAATTCAACTTCTATCATATCCATCAAGTGTATCAATTTTAATGACCTTGGAATTATTGCAATTAACCCATCCACATAAACATGTTATGAGTGTCTGTTTTACATGAAATTTGAATAACAACGTGATGATATTTGATGATCTAAATCCTCCCAAGCGTTTTCAAAAAAATACCACAAAAAAATAAAAAAGAGGACGGAAGTAATCAAATTAACTACTCCTTGGTAGCATATACATTTTACCATTTTATTAATTAGTATTATTATAAATATACACAATTGTTGTTCACAATAAAAAAACACTAGCTTAGTGTAAAAAGTGAATTCTCATAAAAAAGTTTTGATTTAGATTAAAATAAAAACTTTGACGTGTCCTTTTTTACGATGAAATCAAAAAATAGAACATACGGAGGGACGTTTTATCCCCTTTGGTGCACATGATTTGATGTTCAAGACGTGTTTCAAAACTTTGTTCCATTTGATGCTTGAAAAATCTTCACATAGAAAAATATAACACCGAATCCTATTCGGAAGCAGAGCTTCTTTCGATAGAAAAATATGGAAAATACTTTTTCCACTCTTTTTTAGTTGAGCACTTTTCGAGCGTGTTTGCTTAGTTAGCGGTTTATCCAAGGTTTTAAAAATCGGATCGGACATTGAACCGATTAGTTTTCGGTTTGGTCCAACCGGGTCAGACCGTCGGTCCAAACCGGTGATGATGTCAGCATGACGTCATCATTCATATCGACTCGAAAAAAACCGGACCGGGCTTAATTTACTGGTCCGATCGGTCGAACCGGTTTTTGAACCGATAAAACCGGATAGATATATGTAAATATGTATTTATATATAAATAAAACAATCATTTAAAATGTCAAATCTTTCTACATAAAAACATGATTGTCTATTTCGAATAAAACTCTACAAAACGTAGTCACATTTTATAGAATTATATATGAATATAATATTGTAACAATTTATTTATAGTTGCTTTTAGAAAATTACCTCAAGAAAATAGTGGCACAAGTTATATTCCAAAAAAGAGAGGGACGTAACTGAAATTATAGAATTTAAGAAGGGTACAAGTGATAAGAACCCTATTATTTCATTATTTAAACCTTTATTTTTAAAAAATATACTAAACCATCAAATCCGGGTCAATTCGGGTCAACCAGGTCCAACCGTTCGGGTCAACCTGGTCCGACCACCGGTCTGACCCGATTTTTTATTTTCTTTTTTTAAAAATAATTACCTAAAACCGGCCGAACCGACCGGGTCGGAGCTGGTTCCCTGTCCAACCGGTCCGATCGACCGGTCCGTTCTGATTTTTTAAACACTGGTTTTATCATTTAATGCTAAACGGATAATCCAAAAGGCAATTTTTTTCAAATGTTTGGGTCCGGATTATCAGATTTCATTACCGAAATTCCTTGATTGAAATTAGGATTTTTATCGCTTGCAACTTTCTTAACTTAGGCAATATCAATTATGTCCTTTTTTTTGGTAATATCAGTTGTAACCTTAAATTCTTAAAATATTTGCAATTATGTCCTTTTGTAATATCAATTATGCTCATACTTTAGCCTTAAAGAACAGAACTGCGAATTCATGGGCACAAGTGATTTTTTTAAAAAAGGAGCGTAACTTATAATGTAGAAGTTAAGAAGGATACACGTTAATGTATTGGGTCTCACATTTCCGATAACTTATAACGTAGAAGTTAAGAAGGATACACGTTAATGTATTGGGTCTCACATTTCCGATCGTCTTTAAAAAAATAACATCAAAACATATTTTAATTTTAAATATTATCAAAATAATATAAAAATATTAGTATATGATATCAAATTCATGAATTGGACATTGGAGAGAAGTTTTTAACCTTTCTTACTTTTTAATCAACTAGAATTGGACATTAGAGAGAAGCTACGAATTAAGGGAGAGAATGGGTAAATAACACACATCTCCAAATAATTTATTGACGTTGTACCATTTTTCCTCATATTTTACATCATTTAGGAACATATTGAGGGGAAATTGTATAAGAAGTTAATAAAATGACAACGAGTTATCAAGTCGAGTTAGCAAGTTGAACACGATTGAAGTCGAACACAGCTCAATAACCTCGAACTATTCACTTATTCAACTCAGACTCAATAGCCATTCGAGCTTTGATTCACGAGCTCTTATCGAGTTGAGCCCAAATCGGGTCCATCGGTTCACAAATTTGACTTTATGATTAACTCTTTTTTTATGAAAACACTTTCACTAGATATAGAATTTTATTACTTATGAAAACACTTTCACTAGATATAGAATTTTATTACTTGAACTTGAAAGGTGAGTTTACCCAATTTATGTTCATGTGAGTGAAATATGATGTTTGGAAGTTCGACTTTATGCATTTTTAGTTCTAAGTTTTACAAGTATCTATGCACAACGAATCTTAGGACGTGTTTTTTGTATTTTTCTTGAGAATTTTATGTAAATATTAGAGAAAGAATTAAGGGGATCAGAATTAGTGGTTAGTCGATAGAAAATTGGGAAATTTTATATACACTTTGTACTAGTAGTTTAATAAATAATATTAATCAGATGTTGAAGTTTAAAGATGAATTTGGTCAATTCAAATTTTTCTATAAATGGATATGAGCCATGAAGTTGTCAATTATTAGATTTTCAGTGTGTATTTTCCCCCCTAAGATTAACCCAATTATATTTGGTAGATCTTTCATAAATACTTGTGATTATTATATAAAATTAGGTGAGAAATTTCGAAAAATTACTTGCACAAGTACTTTGAATAATTAGGTGAAATTTGTACAATGAGAAGGAAGAAAGATGATGGCTGTTTGTGTTGGGAGGATGAAGACAAAGATAAAAGAACCTTACGGGTACATTTGTTAAAACTTTGAAGGTGAATTATGCAAATTTTTAATCGAGTTCATTATATTTAATGAAGATTTACATGGACAATAGTCCACATGGGTCATGATGTAAATACATAGTGACGCAAGTAGATACTTTACATGAGGACAAGGTTACAAAAGTCGGTAGTCGGTACTCGGTCGGTCAGGTCACTGACTAAGGATTAATCAGTAGTCGGACGATTAATCGGATTTAGTCGGGCTTTAATCGGCTTTGATTTTTAAATATATAAGTCATTTTTATACATATATATTATAATATATTTACATAGATTTCTACATATTTTTACTATCATAATGAATCAAAAGAAGTAATTGAATTTAAATAAAACATTAAGCATATTAGATTAAATTTTATTTTTAAAAAGTAAGAAAATATGGTATCTCCAAGCAAAAATTGGTTGACTAGTGGACCTAGTCGGAATTAATCGGTACTTGGTCGGCCACCCCACTGACTAGACTAGTCGGACCTACTAGTCGGGCTAGTCGGGTGACTTTTACAACATTGCATGAGGAGAAAAAATTCGATAAATGCAAAGGAAGAAAAAGCCACAGGGTTGGTAAAGGAATGCGTAGATACGCGAGAGAGATGAAGGAAAAAGGAGAAGAAAAGAGAGATCACCAAATTTAACTTGAACTTCTGATGAATAAATGGAAAATAAAGTTAACCCTAATAAATCCTGCTTGATCCTTAAAATCACTTAACCTATACAACTAATCAGAGAGTGATCTCAATTTAATTAAATAAAAAGCATAAAATGATAAACTCAAATTGGATGACACACTCTGATTTTGCCATATTTTTCCATATTCACACTGCAACACATAGTATAGTATACAGGGACTAAAATATTATTCGAATGTTTTACATCATTATACATGTAAATACCCCAAAACTGTAATAATCCAATTATAAGTTGTGAGAAGACCTTAGCATAAACAGCCTGTCTGAAAATTAAAGAGAACTCCAATTTACTAGAACTAATTAGACTCCTGAAAAAGGGTAGTAAAACTAATTAGACTCCTAAAAATTAAGTAATAACCCACTTAGTAGTCGAAGGAAGGCGTTATCGAACAAGTTTTGTCTGTGGCATTGATCACCCCACATCACCAGCCAACTATGCTCAAGATTATTTGTTGTTGAAGTTGGTAAACCTACTGGCATCTTCCCCTTCAGCTTCTTTAGTAGGACACAGATCCTCTACTGTGGTGTTGTGCCTGTCGTAGGCGTGGGAGCCGCTCAATCTTGATCGAGTGGCTCACACGATTTTGCACGGTACGGGCCCTCAAAAAGTGCCAAATTGTACAAACCACTCGATCCAGATCGAGCTCGATCAAGATTGAGTGGTGCACATGCCTGCAGAAAATCTGCTGCCCTCCCTCCCGCAGCAGACGATCCTCTCTATCTTTAGTAGTACACACACTCCACATCATTTCACTTCCCGTATGGTTTGAGGATTATCTAGTTGCTAGTCCAGTCCATGCAAAGCTTTCGCACTAGCAACCACCTACATATGTCATGGCAAAACGTGAATAAATCTATGTGACTCCACCTACACTAGCTATTACACCAATTCTTCATAGCTAAGTGTTCCACACATCACATTGGATCATCTCCTTGGCATCCCAGAGTCCTGCCAAATTTATCAGGTTGAGCGGTCAAAAAACCAATCATCTCAGCGACCGCTCATCGAAAAGCGTCCATTTCCAGCTTGTGAGGTTCCATCTCCGGTGAGTAGACTAGCCAACTTCATAAATTAAGAGCCCTCCTACAAAAACATATAACAATCCTCATCATAACAAAAAGATAACTCAAAGTGATCCTCCCAGCAAAATGAAGTTCTAAATTTTCTTATCTGCACATGGCGCGTGCTTCATTTGTAAGTTCTCATGGGTAGTAACCATTACCAAGTAGATGCAGAACATTTGCGTTTTTCACCTTGAATTAACTTTCAATGCCACTGCAAAGTCAAAAGGTATGATTCTGCCGTCTTATTGTGCAGCTTGTTTTTACATCAAATGGCAATCACAAGACAGGCGCCCTTCACAAGTGAGAGGTCCGAGCTAAGGTCGTCTAATTCCACGTAACCATACAACACGTTTTGCTTCTTCTGCGAACAAATAAAGATCTTGCATGCATCCTCATACCCAGGGTTGGAACTAGTATGTCTTAGGAGGGCCATGACTCCTCCCCTATCATTACATTTCACTTATATGGTGTTCTTCATTTTGTATAAGGCCATTCTCAACATTTTATTATAATGTTGTATAAGTATTTGCTTGCACTAAATACATAATGGCATATTGGTGACGTAGTGGGTTTTTATTTTAATAATCAGGGTTCAAAACCTCTCTCCAACCTGTCAAAACTATTACTTCTACTAACTTTACCTCTTTCCATCCTTTCTTTTGTTAAAAAAAATTCTACTCACTTTTAAAATATTAAAATTATAAAATAAATTGATATAAAATGAAATTGGAGCTCGTTTATCTCTCCTATTATTTTTAATTCGCTTTGTAAATGAAATAAATTTTGTTGTTTCCGTTTAAATATGAAAATTTTAAACTAAAAATACTAAAAAATGACCATCGAAAATAACAATATATACATTTTTGATAAATTACAAATAAACTTTAAATTGTAAGTTTATCAAATTTAAAAATCTCATTTGAAATTATTAACTTTATTTTTTAAAAAATCACTTGAAAAATACATATTTTCATTTTTTACCTATACTTGATAGATGTATATCTAAAACCTTACATGACTATTGAGAAAATCTGCGCAAATTTAGAACTAGAGTTCAACTCAACTTGTTCACATGTTTAAACCAATCTCCAAAGCTCATAATAGATAGAACTCTGAGAGCTTTAAGCTCATCAAGCTATATGTTTCTAGACAATTCAGTCAGACCTCAAGCTCAAAAGGGAAGACCTCGATCCAAACCCAAAATTTGAACTCTAAAAACAGAAACTGGATATATAAAAATCTACTGAACATGACAACACATACTTCCCAATTTTATATATCTTACAAGACTAATCCTCCGGCCAGGTGACAACAAAAACAAGCACATGAAATTTAAGAAATTATGGCCATCAATGATTCATTCAGAAGTTGTAAAAAGACATAAGACGGAGGGAGCGACGTGGGAATACCTAATGATAGCCATTCACATAACTGAAGCACAAGAGCTGGAAATCTCATCGTCTACAATCTCGCCATCCTGAACAGTCAGCGTGCGCAGATAGCAACTATCACCATTTGTATAGTAGTATGACTGATTGGTGCTCGTTGACCCCGCAAGAACAGAGTGATCTTCCACGTCCATCCACCCGGTACCACTCTGCTTATCATTCAACCTACTGAAAGCACTAACACCATCATAAATCGCCCAACTACTATCATGCAGCGAGTGTTCGAGGTCGGTCTTTAATCTGTACATTGAACTGTTCTTCCCACTGATAGTTTCAGTCACAAATCGGATAGGAAATTTGGTCTTCCTATAAACATTAGCTCTCAACAATATCCCATTCTCCTCTGCAACCTTGAACTCACTCGTCGATTTAGATGTCATCTTCACTTCCTTCAGTTTACCATTGTTCTTGAACACAACAGAGCTCTTGAAACCGGTCTCCCGCACTACACTGGTTGTGAGATTCCCCAACGACGAATTCACCCATCCAGCGAATCGCAATTCTCTATCTGCCTTGATCTCAAACTTCCCATCTAAACCCTGAAACTTGGATTTCCTGGTGATGCTTCCCGGCTCAGCATTATATTCAACAAGTTTCGCCTCCACGGAATCGCGGTAAGGATCCAACCACAGATGCAAGTTAGCATCAACAAGCCAGAACGAGATGCCATCGGAAACCCCTAGAGCAAACTCATGCATCCCCCCATCGAGCAAGCTCTCCAAGAATGGGGTCAACTCGAGATCATAAGAAGGGAGATCAAAGGCACCAATTGCCACAACAGGCTCCCAAAACAACGGGTTGATCCCTCCTGTGAAGATCACCGGGAACGGAACTACGGAGCCCACAAAGACCCCATCGATCATGGCAAATACCTCGCGGAATGATCCGTTGCCCCGAGAAGTCGGCAGGTGGTTCTGCTCGATGTACGAATTGGGCGGATTCGAGTACCAGAACTCGTCGTTCCCGTGGAAAGACACGAAGACCTCGAGCACAGCACGGTACGAGTTCTCGGGGATCCGCACGCTCTCGGCATGTGCGTCCCCCGCGTTCTGGATCCGGAACCAGAAGCCGTCGTCCGCCTCCTTGTTCGCGATCGGAACGATCAAATCCGCGGGTTTCTTATTAGATTCGTGGAACCCTAACTCCTCGGCGTAGAAGTGGAGGGAGACATTGACGTGGTAGATACCGGTGTAGACGTCGTTGACGATGTTCTCGAGCATGACGGTGACGACGTGGTCGCCGGCAGTGAGGATGGAGGAGTAGCGGGAGAGGTCCTTGTGGATATTCCAGAAAACGCCGGAAGCAGTGGGCTCGGCGGTGCTGGTTCGGAGGATCTCGATGCGGTCGATCCAGACGGCGGCGATGCGGTCGTACTGGTCGCCGGCGCATGAGGCGGAGAAGTGGAGGACGGGGAGGGAGCATCGGGGGAGGGTGGTGGGGATGGTGAAGTTGACGGAGGTCGGGGGGGAGCCGTAGGTGTGGGCGAAATCGTGGAGGAGGAGGGGGAGGGAGAGGAGGGGAGGGGTGGCGGGGCGAATGGGAGGGAGGGTCGGGTCGAGGTACTGCTGTGGAGCGGCGGAGAGGGACGGGGAGCGGCGGAGGAGGGGGTGGGGATCGATGAGGAGGGGAGGCGGGGCGGAGGAGGAGGAAGGGAGGAGGAGCAAGTGGAGGAGAGTGGAGAGGAGAAAGAGGCAGCGACCGCAAGTGCGAGGAATCATTGGAGGTAAATTGGTGAGGATGTCACAGAACATGAGTGCTCTTTTGTTCCTGGTATTAAAAAAACTCGGTGTTTATTTTTTTATTTTGAATATATTTTTTTTATTTCCGGAATAGTTAGATGCGAAAAGAAGAAGGATATGGCTTGTGCAAAGATATGTTACCTTCGAAGGGCCTCTAACATTGCTCCTTCCAAATATGCCATCAACTTGATGCAACTCATGATTTCATCAACATATAAGAGATGGTGGAGCATGAGCCGGGTTCGGATCGGGCCCAACCTAGTCCAGTCCAGATCCATTTAGGAAACCGGGCCCACAGGCTGGATCTAGGCCTGCTCATTTTCCAACAACTAGGTCCAAGCCCAAGCCCAGCTCGACCCAAGATGTGTCGGACCTGGGTCGGGTTGACCTGCGAATCCCACAAAAGTTGGGCTATAGCCTATCTTACTTATTTACAACTTCAATTTTCGGAGTATTGGATTTGGAGAGTTTTTAGCATTTATAATATTTTATTACAAACACAATCTAATTTTGTTATTCCAAATTTTGGATCTCTTCTCGATGGGAGGAGTTGTGGGGGATATAGCCAAATAGGCTAGGTAGGATTTTTGAAATGAGGAGCTGGGTCAGGCTGGGCTCATGGGTCGAGCCTGGATTCGGGCCTTAAACTGAGCCAACCCGTGGGCTTCGGGTTCGGGCACGCTCAAGTCTGAGCCCGTCCCGATTTGATAAATGGGCATTTGCCTGTCCATTTAGAAAGTGAGCCGGCCCGTGGGCTTCAGGTTCACACTCTTCGGGTTCGGGCACGCTCAAGCCCGAGCCCGGCCCGATTTGATAAATAGGCCAAAATGCCCAAGCCTCACCATTTAGAAAGTGGGCCGTCCCGTGGGCTTCAGGTTCACACTATTTTATCAAAAAGTTTTTTTTTTGAAAAATATTCTTAATCAACTTCATATGGCCAAGGATGTCAAGCTTAATGTTCTTTCATTTATAAATTATGGAAACCAGCATGTATATTCACCTTATTCCGCCTTCCATGTCTTTCGTACTTCTAAGGCTGCATATCGAGGAAAGCATCTTTGTATTCATTTAGAACTCATTCTTTCCTCCGTTTCTAAAGGAACTCAATATGAACTTCAAAGTATAGCAATAAATTAAAACATGACCATAACTTACATTCATTTAATAAATGTTCGAGTTTGATTATATATTTGTATATTGCATGTGTACACATGTAAGACATTTTATAGTTATATTAGAATTAAAATTGTATATTTGTGAGAAAAAATACACAATTGAACAAACTTTCTTTTCAATGTGAATATCCTTTTTTTAATGCTTATCGACCTATCAAACTTAATTATCAAACTCCAGAGCTCTAAGTCACATTTTTAAACTTTCTTAACGAACCCTAAATTCTAACATAGGTTTGTTTGTTACAGTTTGATTAGCAACCATGTCTACAGTATTATATCTTTATAACTTATCCTTCCACATGTTTATAGCTTATAACCTTTTTTCCCCTTTGTCGCACTTCACTAGGGACACCACATCCATTACTGGATATCCTCCCTCTTAGTCCTCTCTACAATATAATTGGCCCCATTATCCTACAGCTCCTCCCAAGATTCTTGGTGATGGGGTGTGTGGAGGGGGCGTAAGATGCAAAGAGACTTTCGTGACCTCTCTATTCAATGTTATGACCCTTGTATCACAAAAGATAACGTCTGTTTGGGTCACGGAAACTAACCTGAGGAATACAAGTGATAGAACAGTAAGAAGTTGAGGACACAACTGATATTTCAAAAAATGAAGGGGCATAACTGATATAGCAATATCTCATAGGGATACAAGTGATAAAAATGTAAAATAATACTATACTAACTAAAATGAAACTTGAGACATATATGATATCAATTTATATAGAATGGAACCCAGTCCATAAGGTAGGGTTATGTGGCAAAAAAATGAAAAAAAGTACTAACATTTCTATGGAAAATATAGACATCAAAATTTATTGTTCACCACATTATAGCTATAGTGTTATCATGATACTATTGCAAGTGATATAAAATCACGGTTGTATCTACCAAGTTAGCCCCTGTAAAGATCTTGCAGTTAAGTGGACACGCTCAGGGAGAGCAAACAATAAGGGAGATTTAATAGTGATACGATTAATGATGGAAAACAAAAATTTCGAAGTCCAAATTTCCACTTTAGGAAAGGGAAAATTACACGACAATGCTTATCGAATTATTGAGCTTCACTTGTGTCTTCACTTCACTGAATAAAGGTAATGTATAAACTGATTCGCCTAAAATAGAATTAGTTCAGTAGTAATAGAGGACTGAATTAGAAGATGATCTATAATTGGGTGGGCTCAACAGTTGCAGGGCATCCGTTGCAATTTGCACGGAGAAGCTGATTGTAACGTCCTGGTCTTAGGTTCCCGGACCGTTATCGAGGAAAACTGATCCTGACAACTTGTTGATTTCAGACTCAATTGGACCCGTTGACAACCATCCAAAATGTTTAACCCCAAGTTGTCAAGTAGTAATCCCCACCACTTATGAACCACACCCACACTTCGTGAGTTTTAGATGGGTCACTATGTTGGGGGTAGGGGTGTTACAACCTCCCCTACTTAAATTCGCAACGTCCTCATTATGACATTACCCATCACTTATTCCCAGTGACAGTGGCGGTTGCACGCTTCGGGTAGCTATTTCCTCCTATTTCTTTGTAGGGGCGGATCCACCTCTCAGGTAGCCCTTTCCACTATCAGAGAGAAATTGGCTTTGGTACTATTTGTAACGTTCCGGGCTTAGGTCCCCGATCTGTTATCGAGGAAAATCAACCCTGACAACTTGTTGGGTTCGAGCCCAATTGGACCCGTTGACAACCACCCAAAATGCTTAAGCCCAAGTTGTCAAGTAGTAATCCCCACCACTTATAAACAACACCCACACTTTGTGAGTTTTAGATGTTGCACTATGTTAGAGGTTGAGGTGTTACACTGATGTTAGATGCAGATCAGCCAACTTCAAAAAAATAGAGAATAGCATTGTATAGCCTCCCTCTGCAACACCATCATTTTATGTCGCAAAGAGATGCTAACCAGGGCAGGGATTCATCAGCTGCGGGCTTCCCTGTATCATACGAGAACACTAGCGATTCTCCTTTCGTCGCCTCTTTAGCCTAACATGGCAAATCAGAAGAGTCTTCAGATGGGATATATCAGAAATAGCCATTCGACAGCGCATAGAGTTCCTTAGGATAAGTTGATACTGGAAGGCTGGCCAAAGTGAATCTGAATCAAGGACATGAAGCTTTACAAAAATCCAGCTTATATGATGTCCATTACATTAAAGAAAGAAGCAAGCATGTATACAACTAAAATTGCACAATGCATCTCCTCTAAACAAAAGGTGTCCCAATGCCCAACTAGGATCCAGGTCATAATTCCAGAGGGATATTTCTACTGGAGGAGTTGCTTTTTTTGTTTAAAAAAAATCTTCTTTTACCTGCAACTCCACCCACATTAGAATTCCAAATTGATTCATAGAATTTAAGACAAAAGATAGATATGTTACATCTAGTGAAGTCAACCAAACATATAATAAGCACTAGGCATAAAAATTGGGAGGATAAAAAAAATACAGGATGCACCAGCCGGGAATCGAACCCGGGTCTGTACCGTGGCAGGGTACTATTCTACCACTAGACCACTGGTGCTTGTTGTCAAATAACTTGCATTATCTTATAATCAACAAAAAAACATGTGACATCCTTTAAATAAAGGCAAGAATACATATGGTAATGTCAGGCAGTTTCATAGAATAATCCAACTCTAACAGCTGACGGAAAGTCGAATCAACTCTGAGCAAAACGAATTGAGAGTTAAAGAATTCAGAGAAAAGAGGCATCAAAGAAAGAAGTCTCCACATTCCAACCTCAGCCTCTTAAGACCACATTCCAACTTTAGCCATTCTTAGGCTGGAAATAAATATCAATGCAGAAGACCCAAGATGACCTTCTTGGACGAGGACTCAAGCCTGGCTCGTCAGTGGACGACACGGTGGTCTTATTAGAGTGCAACAAGACCTTCTTGGACGAGGTACAAGGTCGGAGTTCTTTCGCGGAGTTGGAGATCGGTTGCTTCACGTTCAGAATCGAGCTGCAGATCGAGAAGCCTCCGCCACCGCCGGAGCTTCCAAGGGTGAAGGTCGATGGGGCGACCGGCGGCGCTTCGTGTTCCATGTTGACGGTTGGCTTTCCGAGGGGAGCCTTGGGTGGAACGGCGCGCGAGGTTGATTGTACACGGCGTTTCGCGGGTTCGTCTCGGGTCATGTGCATGCCGTCCCACAAATTCTCTTTGCCTGGTGACGTGGACAGAGGGGTAACTGTTTGGTCGCCGCCAACTTGCTCGGTTGCACTGGATGTGGGTCCGAGAGTCCGAGCTACTCACACTGACCCTTTAGCGGATCCAGATATGCGGTTAAACATTTTTTCGGGTACGAGGGCCTAACGGATTCGGTTGTCACTCGGGTCTTCTCTTCTTCCTTGGACCCCGCTGTGATCTTGCCTTACGTGGCCTTCTCGGCCTCGCCGGCTTGGTCCGTCCCATGTGGAGGGGCCGGTGGTTCGCTCCTTGGTCTTCCTCAGCAGTCGTCACCTTCATTGTTCGGTCCTGTCATGGCGGAGGGGAGGACCTGGACCCATCCATCACCATCCTTCGGTCCAGCTCCTTCGCCCTCGACCGACAATTCCGATGACCTCTGTCGTGATGCTGCTGCAGCTGCTTCTTTCGTGATGACCGACACCATTACGGCCACAGATCTGTCCTCTGAGGGGACAAGTGACATGAGGGCTGGTAAGAGATACAAAAGAAGGAATAGGTCCAGATCTTCGCGTCTGGAGGCCCAACCTTGCTCGCCTTTAAAGATTATCATTGTGGAGGCCGCGGGGTGGCCCACATCCAGATGAGAAAAAATCTTCATTTTGAATACAAATACGGGCACATTTAATATATTAAACCACTCAATACAATTATATTTCATCATCTTAAGGTGTATATTATACAACATTTTGAGTAAAGATAAGAACCTGTGCATGCAGCTTACGAGTATGCACTAGCATGACTGCCTAAATTTTCCATGTAATATGAATGAGGGATTTGATTACATGTTCTACTAACAAAAATCTCAAAATATTGATAATTATACCATGATGGTTTCGACTAGCCATATGGTGAAATGTATTCAACTATGAGAAGATACAAAATGCAGACTGGAAGACTACATAAAAACTTGATTTTACGTGGAACCCTATTCTGTAAGAGTACGATGAAACCACAAGAGGAAACAATAAAGGATTATCCATCGGATGACCATTTTATATGTTTTATTTTTTGGATAGAGGGTTTTACTATAGAGA
The DNA here is from genome assembly GCA_037367405.1 of Ottelia alismoides. NCBI lineage: Eukaryota > Viridiplantae > Streptophyta > Magnoliopsida > Alismatales > Hydrocharitaceae > Ottelia > Ottelia alismoides. Next base: position 123,334 of record JAZKJV010008456.1, on the reverse strand, counting down.
GGGTTTGTTGTGATGTGACTGTATTGATGTTTGGAAAAATGTTTAGCTTAGAAGTTGTGTATTTTATAATTTTTATATGATAAGATGCTATACCATAATATTTTTTTGTTGGAATGGATGAAAGAGAAATAAGTGAGTTAATGTACTAAATGAGAGAGAGAGAGTAATTTTGCAGTGTGCCCCGTGTGTGGGGGAAAAACAACGGTGGGCCCCACAGGTTGGAAATGGGGATTTTGGGGGGAAACCTTCCCCAAAAGGAGGGAAACCCGAATTAGGTGGGAGGGTGTGGTTTCCCCTCTCCGAATGGGGCCTAAGGGTTGTATCACTATTAGAATTCTCAAGAGAGACAAGAGGCATGAGGCTCTTTATATAGCCATACCAACACATTAAAATTCTATCAATAGGCAGTGCAAGATTAAATATAAGAGTAGTGTAGTTGGAAATTGTTGAGATAAAATTACCCATCTAAATCATATTCTAACAATCTTGAAGCCTTCGTGCAATTTGAAAAGATCACATATGAGCTAAACTTTTATGCAAGATATAATACTCTAGGCTCTAGCTAATCAAGCCAAACTACTATGAAAGATATATCCAAGCTACACCAACCAAAATATTGTCAATACAAGCTACTTAAAAGTCTTTGCAAATTGAAGCAAACTCATTGAAGTCCACGAAATATATACTATGTCATTACTAGCATCCATACAACCAAGATATGTACTCGGTCCATCGAGTCGCTAAATAAGGATTAATCAGTAGTCGGACGAGTAATCGAATTTAGTTGGGCTTTAGTCGTCTTCGAATATTTTTTATTATTTTAAATATATAAATCATTTTTATATGTATTATATTATAATATTTACATGGATTTTTACATTTTGTATATTGTCATAGTGAACCAAAAGAAATAATTGAATTTAAATAAAACACTAAACATCTTAGATTAAGTTTGCTTTAAAAAAATATAAAAATGCAGTGTCTTTAAACAAATATCGGTTGACTAGTCGGCCTACTGAGAACGATTACTCAATAGTCAGTCGGTCATCCCACCGACTTGACTAGTTGGTCGACTTTTACAACACCGGGTACAACCATGTTTTTTTTTCTTATAACCACAGTCTGGCAAAAGGAATCAGCTATAACACCTCATCTCCCCCCCCCCTACTCAACTAGTCATCCGATTTCTACAAGTTTGACTTCTACCACTATTAATGCATTTCATAAGATGAGCATCATATGTGGATAGGCTCTTGACGAGTCAAAGGAAAGGTATTAACAACTGGTTGGGAAACTTCTTATCTTAAACTAACTAGGCTTGATGTTTACCTATGCAGAGAAAATTTAAGCCAGTTGATGCATTTTAATGCTCCTATAGGTGAGGACATTCATATGGTACATCATGCTCCTTGTTATGTTAAGAAGAATTCTAGAAACAAGCTTATTTTTACCAAATGGGCAAAAATTGACATTGAAATGCACAATGATGCAATTGGATCAGTTGCCTTGGCATGGAACGATCAACAAATGGTTATTGGATTTACTCGGGAGGCAACATAGTGTAAGTACATCTTTTTTTGCTCAAGGCCTAGTGTCAAAGTGGAATACCAAGGTGTTTTTATAAGTGTGTCTGACTAGTCTGAGAATGTTGTTAGTTGTTACTGGATATTATTTTGACTGTCTTGTGTTTTCTTATCTGATTCCCATGTGATTGTATTATCAAAACAAATATATTACAAAAAACCTTGTGACTAATCCTATTTTGCATGATCAAACGTAAACATAAACATTGAATGCCACTATATCAGAGAGCGGATTGAATTCAATGGCTTGATTCTTCCAATATGAAGAGTGAAAATTAAGTAAGAAATATTTTTACTAAAGGCATACTTAGGACAACCTTTGAGGAGAAAAATAAGTTGGACATGTTTGATCTTTATGTCCAACTTAAAAGGAAGTGTTGATTATCCACTGGATTAATGAGTCAAGGGTAAGACCACCGACTAGTTATGCAACTCATGATCTTTATGTCCAACGTAAATGGAAGTGTTTCACTGTTTCGTAATCTGTTGTGTTAATGAGTCAAGGGTACAACCAGTGACTACTTATGTAACCTTCTCAAGTTCACGAAAAAGAACTTTAGCCATTTCAAAGATCTAGGAATGTGTGTTGACCTGTGATTTCCCCTCCTTACAAAAGGATTTCTACATTATATCATATGTTTTTTTGTGCATTTGATTGCCTGCAATAATGAAAACAAAATAAGCAAGCATGTATAACTAAAACAATCGGATAGGTCTGACCTTTATAAAAGTGTGCAAACTAGCAGTCAGGTCATATGCTCCTCCATGGAATACAATTCCAGACGAGCCGGGCTTCTTTAGAAGTCTTCTTTCACATGCAACTTCACCCACAGAAAACATATAATAACACACACCACCAAAAGACAGGTTCGTTTTATCCAGAAAACACCAAACATATAATAAGTACCATACAACAAAGGTAGATTAAAAGATGTAGATACACCACTCGAGAATCAAATCCGGATCTGTGCGTGGCAAGATACTATTTACAATAAGATACAGTAAGACCTCTGGTTCTTGTTGTTAATCATTTGCACCAATTTAACGTAAACACAAAGCATACGTGCTGTTTAGATCAGCCATCCTTTGAAGACAAGGATAAATATATTAATTGACTCGCAGTGTCATAGAATGCGTCCAACTATAAAAATAAGATGCATAGTTCAACCTACTCTGCACAAAAATAAACAGCCAGTTGAAGTGTTCAGAGAAGAGGCATTGGAGATGGAAAAGCTAACCTTCCAAACAAGAGCAATTTTGAGGTCGATATTGCTCATCTCCTCCGTCTTACTCCTCATCTGCCCCTTCTTCTTCCTCCTCCTCTTCTACCTCCTCCTCATGGGATCTCGAACAAACAGCAAGAGGAAGCAGCAGCAGCAGCAGATCATCCCACTCCCATCATCCCACCCAAATCCCTTCCGCTCCACGGGCATCTCCAACTCCTCCGGAAGCCCCTCCACCAAACCCTCTCCCGCCTATCCCTCCTCCATGGCCCCGTACTGCTCCTCAACCTCGGCTCCCGCCCCGTCCTCCACCTCTCCCCCCTCTCCCCCGCCATCCACTGCCTCACTTCCCTCGATCGCACATTCGCCTCCCGCCCCCTCCTCTCCGCCGGCCTCCACCTCGGCTCAATCACTCCGTCGTGACCTCTGCCCCATACGACCCACACTGGCGCAGGAATAAATAATGATGGGAATAAGGAGAATAAGAGTCTATTCTCTATTCGGCCGGAGGATAGAAATAAGGAGAATAAGGTGAAATAAAAGTAGGTAAGGTGAGATAAAGATAGAAATAAGAGTGAAATAAGATGAAATGAGGAGGAATAATCGTACCACGAGAAACAATGTCGGAAGGAGAAAAGGCTTCGTTTGGTTGCAGGGTTGGGCATGGTTGGTTTGAGGTACATCGGTGTACCTATTCTTCCAATCCGCTCAATCCTTCTTACAGTTTACTATTTACAGGGTTATTCCAACCCAATCCAACCCAGCTCAACCCAGCAACCAAACGAACCCTAAGGGCCCGTTCGGTAGGAGAATAAGCAGGAATAAGGATGGGGAATAAGGGGAATAAGAGTCTATTCTCCGTTCGGCTGGAGGATAAGAATAAGGAGAATAAGGTGAAATAAAGGTAGGTAAGGTGGGATAAAGATAGGAATAAGAGTGAAATAAGATGAAATAATGGGGAATAGTCGTACCACGGGGAAGCATGTTGGGAGCTTATTCCCCTTATTCCATTCCTCCTTATACCCCAAACGAACAGGGCCTAAGGATGCGTTTGGTACGCGGGTTAAGGCGGGTTAAACTGGTATAGGGTAATCCATTTTTGAGTTTTCGTGTTTGGATAGAGGGTTAAACTGGGGGTGGGTTAGGAGTGGATTTGTTGTGATATGATTGTATTGGAATTTGAAAAAGTGAGTAATTATTGTGATGTGATTGTATTGAAGTTTGGAAAAGTAGGTAGAAGTGGAGTAGTTTATAATTTTTATATGATATGATGGTAAAATAATATATTATACCATCATATCATCTAAAAATTATAAACTACCCCACTTCTACTCACTTTTCCAAACTCCAATACAATCACATCACAATAACTACTCACTTTTTTCAAACTTTAATACAATCATATCACTATAAACCCACTTCTAACTCACCCCCAGTTTAACCCTCTATCCAAACACCAAAACCCAAAAATGAGTTACCTGCAACCAGTTTAACCCACCTAAACCCACTATCCAAACACACAGTTTTCTTATAAATTTGCTTTCTATCCATCACATTACCAAAGATCGTAACTGTAGTTTGGTATTTGACATTCACTCGTATGTTATGCAAGATGGTGACAGAGAAGAGGATTAGGATAGATCTGGTTATTGGCAGCCTTTATTATCTTCTGCTCGAGTGGTTTTTGAATGAATTGCTACAAGAGGGTAAAATACATGTCAATGACTCTCAAAACCTTCAACAGTGGCATGAGAGTAAGGATGAAAATGGTCGGATACGGATATATAGATATAATCATATCCTTATCTATTTTAAAATATGAATACGAATGCAGATACGAATATTAACGGATGTGCAATTGTGTTAACATATCCTTAAAAATGAATACGAATTGGATACAGATAATAACATGAATTTAAAATAGATTAACTAAAATATACATGTTTAAGATGGTTTACACATAAAATAGATATACCAGATAGAGTAATTTCACAACATTTATATCAACAATGTTGAATGCGATCATAAAATATTGTTACATACATTTATAAATAAATCTATTAATATCTTTATGTACAAAAATGAATATATGAATACAAATGTGAATATTAACTAACGTCAAAGTACTATCCTTATTTGCATCCATTTTAACGAATACGAATGTCAAAATATGTATAAAACGAATACGATATCGGATCGGATACGAATATATTCACATTCATTTTCATCCCTACATGAGAGGCTTTATTATCTCGAGTTTGTTCTCTAACATTTATTTCATGACTTATGTAAATAGAGTTGGTAGTTAGGTGAGTCTGGGATTCACTCTCGTAAGAGCTGCAAAATTGAGCTCTTTTATCGAATATACACATGCATTCATATCAAGTTTTTATCATTTGCATTTTTAATATTGCATAATTAGCATAAAATTATAGAAATCCATTAAACAAATAAAAATAAAAAAACAATCAAGGACATGCTTATACATATGGATTAAAAAAATAAGAAATGAATGGGATACAAACCCATTTATTTCGCCTAACCTCACATATCTGGTCACTATCCCCCCGCCCCACACACACATATACCTATTTGTATATAGAAGTACCATCGTTACTATTTTTCTAAATAAATTCATGCATATATAATTCTCCTTGATCAATAGAAGATACAAAACAACTACCAAAAATATGGGAAATAAACTAAACCCCTATTTGGTAGATGTTAGAGTAATTAAAATTTTCATATCTTGCACACATATAATCCTATGAGACCATACTCACTTCTGAAATATTGATGGTTGAATTATCTGCAAAATTAGACTAGATTTCATAAGGACCAGAGTTCATATGCAAAAGATGGATTTTAGAGCTCTATTATATATAGTAGCATTGTAATTTCATAAACATATTATTTCATGTACAATTTTTTATTTATTTCTTTTTATTCTATTCTTTTATTTTGTAATATAACAATTTGAAAAGAATTAAAACCGAAAAAAATCATTAAAATATTAAAAATAGACAAAAGTTACATCTATATTCACATATATATATATACCATCCTAATATATTTTTTCTAGTTTTCTTCACTTACTTAAAATCCAAAAAATAGATCCATTTTGTAAATATTGTAGTATTATTATATTTAAATATAATATGTATATATATTATTAAGGAAAACCCAAAGAAAAATACAAGAGCTTAAAAATATGTATTTAATACCAAAAAATACCTCAAAAATAATTCCTACATGTTATTTATTTTATTTTTATTTTATTTAAAAGTCTTCATAATAGTTTAAGACCTCACTGAGATCTAAATTTTTCGTGCTGAACATTTTTTAAGATTTTGTTTCTTTTACTATTTACTTCTAATTTTCTTTTAATTTCTCCATTGTATATTGTCTTCTTCCGCCACATGGCTTGGTCAACCTATGTTAACCAAGCCACGCAACGAGCTTTCATTGGCTACCATCTCACCCAACTTATCCCCATTAACACAACCATTGACCTCGGTAGTAAGCTTTGTGACCTCAGTCTCCCTTGAGACATGTTTGGTATGATCCCTCCGCTCAGTCTCCACGTCATCACACCACAACAAATAATAGATTTGGTGACAATTAGATAACAACGATTAACCAAATCCGTCACTATATTTACAAACTTATAAATATAGCGACATTTATATTTATTCGTCGTTATATGTATTAGAAATAGCGACGATTTTTTGAATTCGTCGCCATTTTATTATAGCAACGAATAAATCGTTGGTAAAAATTTAATTCACCATGGTTTTATTAGGACTTTTACATGCATTTTATTTATTTTATTTATGAACATTTTAATGATATGAAAATATATATATATGATAACAAATAATTTTTATACAAAATATTTTACCAACATACCCAAAAATAAATGTTTCATCTCCATAAACATACATGCAAAAAAACACCTAATTTTCATCATGCACAGAATACACCCGTTCCTCGTTTCCGTCCGCCGCCCACCCCCACATACCCCGCTGCCCTCTACATCATTTCTTCCATGTACTCCCTCCCACCCTCCTATCTTCTCTTCAATAATCCCGATTTATAAGAAGGGATCGAAGGTCCTCCCAAGCCAAGAGTTCAAATCCTTGAGGAAGAGATCAGAGGTCCTCACAATATTGCGGGAGTCGAGGGAACGAGGTATGATTTAGGGTTTGCGATTTAGGATTATGATCGAAATCTGCTTAATCCTCGATGTCGTGATAATGCTCGAATCCGTGAAGAAGTGAGAGAACGATGTAGGGTTTTTATTTACCTTAGTTTTTCTTATATCTCTATTTTTAAAGGCGATTTGATCATTTTTGGTGGATCTATTTTGATTTTTTTTAGTATGAGATAGTGCTTATGATATAGGGTAGGGATCTAGGCATGCTCTATCATTGAAGTAGTGGTGATGTTTGAATCTGGGAATGAGTAAGAGGGCACATGTTCCTTCACTGATCTAGGGTTTTTATTGATCTTAGAATGGCTTTGGTGTTTAGCAGTTACATAATTTTTGATGTTTCCATACTTGTGAGTGAGATTCTGTCTTCTCTTCATGTTCAGAAACTTGAATTTCTTATTGTCTTTTTGCCTTCATAACTATTTGCTTTTTTGTAGAGCTTGGATATGCCAAAACTAAATCATCTGATGTTCTGAAAGGACTCTTTGTCCCTAGACTTCAGGGAAACGGTGCTATCGGTCTTGATATTTCACTTCTTCGTGCCATGGTGATGTTGTAAGTTTCTCAAGACCATAACCTTCAGGAAGACCCTTGTTCACTTTGCAATTTTATTATCATGAGCGCAACCATAACCTTTTCCTCCATTCCGTCTTGGTTCTTTCAAGGAAAGTTCCACGGTCTACTCAAGGAATCAGTGTAACTCCTTGACCACATCTTCTGATAATTACGAAATGTTGTCAGTGTTAATTATGATTGGCATTGGAAGTGGGTGGTAGGTATTATATGATCAATAATAGAGTTATCATATCCCATTCAACAGATTTGAAAAGCACGATGGGTTTAAGACTTGTAATAGGATGATTGTCATTGATATTTATCTGCAACTTCTATGTGAGCTTTTTTGTTCTAGATAAATCTTACTTTATTTGTAATTATCAGGTTTATGTACAACTAATGATTATCTTGTCTCTTTTTCTTTAAAGGATGCTTGCAAGTTTTACACCATCAAGAGTGCAGTTGGACTCTTAGTGGCATTCGTTATAAATGTTTCTATCATCTATGTTAGTGGTTTTGTTTGCAGTTCAACAAGCATGAGCGAGGAAGATTAGAAAAGTTGTGAGAACTTAGATATTAACAAGGCTTCATTCTTGTTGAAAGTAAGTACCCATTATATCCCATTCAACATCATAGAAGTCATCAGTAATTGTGGTGAAAGATGCATTTTTAGTCATTAACTTGCTATCATTCTCAAGATGACGATCGACCATATTTATAGATGCCATATAATAGCAGTACATGGTAATCTCCCTCATGAAGCCAATACTCGAAACTCGAAAGTCCCTTCTCCTTTGCATGTCTGCTTATTCATAGCATCACGATATACATTTAACTTCTTGGTATGTACTTTCAAAACTACTTGGTTAATATTTTTTAGGAGAAACTTGATAACCAGTAATGATTTGATTAATGTTATCCATGTGACTTAATTAGATCTAGCAACCAGATCCAACACAAAGCTCATATTATAATCGTACTTGTGCTTAGATCATTTAGGAGATGCATGTTGTGTGTTTTTGTAGGATTTCTACTTATTGGAGAGATCTTTTCTGAGGAGAGTGGTTCCTGTCTTAGTTTGACTAAAATTTTGTCGGTTGTCTACTTTGGTGGAGCTTGATAATTTTATTCAAATGATACTCTGGCACAAGTTAAATATTACACGTGGGCATGAGTAAATCCCCTGCTTTTTCAATCAACGATCTGCAGAGAGGATCAAACTTGGTTTGCTTCAACATTCTAGCCATAGAAGCTACTGGATCTTGATATTGTGGCTGCCTAAGGATCAAGATCCCACTACCTTTCTGATGGCTATAGCTTATAACATTACGGTATACTATGTTGATTTTAATTAACCAGCATGATTTTATTCCAGTATTCCTTCCCACATGAGGAAATAAAACTGGGAATGCTATCTGAGGACTTGGGCTTGTGAGAATAATTTGATTTTACAAAATCACATGGATCCACAAAACTCGTAGATTGGATGGTAAATCATTTCCATTCAATCAGATTTGATAAATTAAACTCATGTCTTACCACTTAAATATATATTCTGATCAAGATACTGGAATATGGTTGGTATCTTTCACCAACCGGATTATGCTTGATAGTTTACATTAGCACTTAAATACTTAATTGGTATTCCTTGCTTCTTCTTTCAAGGTTCATATTTCAACCTCTCACACTCCGAAACAGGGTATGAAGTTTGCCCTCTTTTCGCATATATTCTGTGGAGAGTCTTAAAACAATAGATTTAAATAAGTTTACATAGTTAAGTTCTAATTTTTTTTTCTGGAAAGTATAGAAAGACCATAAATGACCAAGATATGTACATGCATCCATCAGAGCGTCATCTTATCTAATAGGTGTTTAGTACAATTGGTTTTCAACCCTAAACTGTTAGGTGAGAAGCCCTAAGGCACTGGATTTTTATAGAGAATATTTACTTATACTCGTTTCCTTCATCCTTGAATATATCTAAGATAGACCATTTGCCTCATGGGTTTGTTTCTAATCTTTTATCTTGCTCTATTTCATTAAAGACTTTTTAAAGGGTTTTTTGTCGAGAAGCTACTTAAATTTTTGTGTCTTAGCAACGGATGGATAGGCATGTCTTGTTTAGGTCCAAATCCTTTTCTACCAGATCAAGTAAACAAGAAGGTTGTACAAGTGTTTAGATTTGAACATCGTGAGACCGATGATGCCTTCAAAAGGCAAGAAGAGAAATGTGTTTTACATCTTCTATTGAGCTACATGTTGGTTATACTCCTGTTAAGCTGCCTGTTGCTAGGGATAGAGTCAGCTGCATCTGCTAATGAGCTAGCTATGGGTAAGGTTAGGTCCTGCATCTATTCTTGCATGTTGGTTTAAGCTGTTGTAATTGTTGGATAATCACAAGTTCACTATTTGTTGTTTACACTATTTACCTTCTTCATTTGCTGCATTTCCACTTGACAAGGTACTTTTGGGCAATTGTTTGTTCTTTTTTCATATTGCTTGCTATGCTTTTGTTTTCATAAGTTGTATGTATGTATTTAGTATGTTTTTTGATATTACATGTCTAATTATATTTTGTAGTAAAAAACATGATGACCTAACTTTGGTGTTATTGAATTAAGGATCATAAGAAGTAGGGTGTGCCACGTGCTGCACTCTCCAACATCAAGGTAATATTTGTATTCTTGGTTTGAAATCTAGTTAGTTGTTCTAACGTGGATATGAGAGTGGGCTCAACTATGATTTTTAGGACCTCTTAAGTTACCTTTTACATGTTTGAGTTGTTTTCTATTGAAGGCAATTTTTGGATTCTAAGAATGCATGATTAGCATATTAGTAGTATAGCACACAATAGCAATCAAATCGATAGCAAATTAGCCTCAAATGGAAATCTTGACTATTAATTAGCAGTTGCACTAATCTAAACATCTCTATGCATACATATATAAATTCCTGTTGTAACTACTGCATATCTACAGAAGATATTGTTATTGTAAATCTCGACTTGTTTATCGACAGTTCTAATCTCCCTCACAACGACATATTATCAAACTCCTGCATGCTTGTTTAATTACAGATCCATATTAAAGATGGCCAAAACATTGTGGGCTTGGTCATGTATAAAACAATATACTGATCATCGATGATTTCCACCTGCATAATCCCATGATGTGAATATGCCACATAACTTTGAGATTGATGTTGAAGATTTGGCATGGCTAGCTAATAGGGTTCTTAAATCGTGCGTCCTTTTGTATTCTAGTTCCAAGATTTGTAAACATGTAATGTGCAAGTGTGTATTCATGTGTGTATGTACACATTTTGTGTAGGAGACTAGAGAGAGGGAGTGTGTGTATGTGTGAATGTGTATGGGAACATGAGTGTATATGTGTGGATGTGAATATGTAGTGTAATTTTGAAATGCCTATTATTTGTAAAGTTTTAATTCTTCCTGCACTTATAATTACTTTTCTTTGAAAGTATCCAAGAATTTTATACCAGATCAGCACAATCCTTACGTATTGTCATAAATTTTCTAGATATATCCTTGCTGGTAGGTAGTTTGCTATTCTAATATGTAGAAGTATTATTTTGTCAATACTTATTGATTGTAGATTAATTTTACTACTTTGATCTTATTATTCGATGCTTTTTTGATAAAAGCATCTATTCTTTATAAGCTTGTTAAAAACCTTAGAAAGTCCAGACCAAATGTTAGTCATTGCAAGTATATGAGTAAAATCTAACTGAAATGTTGTCAATCTTTAGGTTGTTTTCCCAAAGATTTTATTGCATAAAATGGTCTCTACTTGAGGTTTTGATTTTGCAGTAGTTGTAACATCTGATAATTAGGTAAACTGTCTGGTTGCAGAAACAGGTCAACTCTGAGACGTTTGTGATGGTAAAGTCAAAAGGGTTTGGGGATTAGGGGGACAGGTCACTCTCTCTTCCTTTTGGTGATTCTGGTGTGCACAAGAGGCTAATATTGGGCAAGGAAGGGATGAAGTAAGAATGTTATGAAGGTAAATCTCACTTGCTATTACATACATACCAATGAACATAGACACACGAGTTGATGTTTGAATTACTGATCTCCTAACAAACATGAACACTAGGGCACCTTCATAACAGAGGAGGAATTCAATGACATGAACATATCTACTATTCTTGCATGTGGATCTTCCATTTTCAAGTCATATGTAGTTTGTGGTTTAAACCGTATAAACATTCAGGTAAAAAAAATAAATTTCTTATGTTACCATTTTTCTTATGATGCCAGAATTATATCTTTGATGTATAGATGTTTTGTGGTATGATGTATAGATTAATAGTTTGCTAAGTGAAAATGCATGAAAGTAGATCTTGCATATGCTTCCCAGGAGTGTACACTTTCATTTAGGGGAATTATGTATCAAACAATGATAATAACTTTGTTTTGTCTTGTGTATGGGTTTTGTGGGGATATTCACCTGTACTTTTTTCTCTACCCTATGTGGAGGAGTCTGCACCTAGTTGTATGGTTTTTGTTTGGGATTATTTCATATGGCAGACAGCATTTTGGCATTATTCCACATCCATATGGACTATTATGTATGTACCGGTCAATACTCCTGGGAGTCAAGATTTCTATAGGTGGTTCCACTCGCGAACAGGTAAATAAGTACCCGCTTTTATGTTTGGTGTTTTGACTGTATAAGACTTTAGAAGTATGAACTAAAAAAATTATGTATATTAATTGTGGTAATGATGTTCATCAATACAGGTTTGAAAATTTCTACCAGAAAAGCAAACATTGTGTTCTCAGAAGGTTAGCGTAGCTGATAGTAAGGGAATCAATCCCCTCCTCAAGGCTTCTAACTTTCCTACTTTTTGTCAAGGATTGGGGACTGGAAGGTATGCATCTATGTATAACTTGATGATTACTAATCTATTGACTGGTTTGCACGCTCTTATAAGCATGTAGACCTGTCGTTTTACTTTTGTTTCTCAAGATACTTCTCTACAACAGAATTGACCTAAAGCAACGAATATTTTAACCCTCATCATATCTTTTGTCACTCAATATTAACGTTCTTTTCACTAATTATCATTTACCGATGCTTAGGGACGCAGTAGAACAAGGCACTTGAATCGCAGGGATCTACTGGAGCAATTATCTACCTTGCACCAACCTTTTCTTCTTACAATTTGAAAGGCATGCCATAAGGATCCCTACCTGGCATCCTATTAGCCGAAAAAGAAATGTTTGATTGTTTTGCTATATCAGCATGAAGGAGCTGCTTCCAGCAATTATCTCATCTAGTATGCATTTACAATGGTTAGATCATCGACATTTTATTCTTAATATTCTTCTCGTGATTCAATTATCCTAGTTTTACATGTACAATAAAAATCATCCAATATATTTCCAGAAACCATGTTAAAAGTTAAAACCATTCACTTCTTGCAGATTCTGACTATGATCTCCACAGGTTATGGTTCCAACAAAAATTTTTCCTTCCACAATGTCTCTCTCTTTTCTGTTATCCTTGGATTGTTCCCTAGCGTCAGATATGCACCTAATGATCAACTTGGATTATCCTTGAGGTATTTTAAAGTCAGATGGATTGTTCTGTTTGTACTGGTTAGTATTTATTCCATAGTGTTTGTATGTGTTGTTTTTGTAAATTGTTTAATATATATGTATGTAGAAGTACAATCCATAATATTCAAATGTGCATGTATTCCATAGTTAGATGGGCTATTTTGTCTGTACTGGTTAGTATTCGTGGCAGAACTAATCAAACGATGGTTTGAGGTATTTGATATTTGATTGGCTTCTATCTTAAGGTGATTTCATAGCATTTGTCTGGAGATTCGTGAATGTTATTGGATTGAAATAAATTGTCGATACGAGTATATTATTTAATATATGTAGTTATAGTGAAAAAATAAATGGTTATATTAATTTATATAATCAATAAATCATATACCTTTTATGATAAATTGTTCGCAAATAGCGACGGAAAAACGCTGATATACATAGAAGGCTCAAATAATAAGCTCCATATAGTGACGGAAAAAAGTGTTGGTATATCCTAGTGGCGACGGTTTTTATCCGTTGAAAAATGATGATTTTATTTGTTAAAAAAATTAAATTTAACGATGATTTTTATTCGTTGCTATTTGAAATTTCTCAACGATTAGTAATCATTGTTAAAAATTTAACAACGGCTTATATAACAACGATTCTTATGACGAATCATGAATTCGTCACGAGAGTATTTAGTGACGTTTTATCCGTTGCGCTCTTAACAAAAAAACCGTCACTATAGATCTATATTGTTGTAGTGTCACTGCAGGGTTGACTTCAGTCAACTCTGCCTTCCCCGTACGTGCCAACCCTCCAGCTCGGCGACGACCTCCCTTTCCACCTCACACCTCTCCACCCTTGTGCCAGTGTCGCTTCCATTGCCTGAGCTCGCTCGTGAAAGCTCCACAACTTGTCCCTATGTCCTAAGAACCAAGAACACATAGTACAAAACCTTTTGGACGGAACCCAATATAAATTATATAATACAATATATTAATGATATTAATAAATTTCTATTTCTTTGGGTATGAGCGCTAACAAAATTTATGAAATCCAATCCTCTTTTTGCTTCCGGTCAAGAATACATGTCACGTCGACACTCCCTTTTGTCACGACGCAACTTATTTATACTTCATTGTTATTTTTAAAATCATTATGAACTTTGATAAAAAAATCAATTCATATTCATATATAGTTTTTATTCAATCCGTATTCGGATTTCATGTTTATTGGATCCATATTGGGATTTCACTTTTTATTCGATTCATATTTGGATTAGCTCTTTATTCGATCCGTATTCGGACCCGCTCTTTATGCGATCCATGTTCGGATTCGATAAATATCCGGTTCGGATTCGTATCCGTATTTTTACGGATATGGTTTCCATAAGGCATATCTGAATCATATCCATATTCGTATTCGATATAGAGGAAGCGAATATGGATATGAAAATAGGCATATCCGATCCGTATCCGATCCGTTTTCATCCCTACCGGACCGGGTCGTCCCATGCTTAAATCTCGAAGCCCAAGCCCGACCCACGAGCGGGCTGGGCGAGCGAGCCCCCAGCCCGTTGGCCAGGTCTAGTTATCTCCCTTTGACTTCGAGAACGCATGTCATTTTCTCTCATCCTTCCTTATGAGCATTGCCTCTTTCATATTGTCTCCTTCCAACAACAACAAACGATGTCTCCACATCATACTTTGAGAAACAATAAGTTACATTTTTGAAACTATTAATTTTAGACTTGCATTTATGTATATATAACATAATTTTAGACTTGCATTTATTGTTGTACAATACATGCTACTTTTCGAGAGGTATTTTAAAATGACTTAATGGGCTGCCCCGTCCCCTATTTCGGCATTTTTTTTGAAAAATAAAATCCTGTATATTCATCCTTATATCCCTCCTATATACCATTGGAATTTCGTCAGAAACAGAGACTTCTACGGCCTCCATCGAGATGGTATCGATTTAAAAAATCATGTTACCGTTAAAAAATGTCCGTCTAGATAGAGACCGTAAGAGTCTCTGTTTCTAACGATATTCGAATGGCATACAGGAGGGATATAGGGATGAATATACATGGCGATATTTTTTTGAAAAAAAACACCGTAAATGACGCGGGGACAGCCATGTTGGCTACCCCAAGAGGCAGCCCATTAACCTCAATTTAAAATGCGATGATTGATCAAATTTCCATATTTCTTGTGCTGCATCATTACGTGTATCTTATTGTCTTATAACTGAATTTCGTAAATGCATCATATTTTGTGAACTGTATATATCTTTTGTAAAATAATTCGCATATTTGCAATATATTAATCCATTATTTTGCTATCTCGTTCGTAATTGATGTCAATTTAGCCAATCGAATTTTTGTAGAAATGTCTTTCTTTTGTGAATTGTTTATGAGTTTGTAAAATGAATTGCATATTTATAATATACCAAGTATTATTCACAATTTCTGCCAATATTTTTTTTCCAAGGATATTGCGTAAAACTCAGACGATTAACGTTCACACTTCCTTTGTAAAATATGCAATCCCTTTGTGAATATGGCATGTGTCCTATAAAATAAACAAGTAAGGCTGAAATAAATGATTAAAATAATAGAGAAAAACTAAATACAGTATATAGATGCAACACAAATCTCGATATCGAATCAGAAATGAATCAGAATAATGCTATCATTCTGCTCTTGATATCTACAATCATTCATTGTTATTCTTTTTACCGCGGATCAAATCACGATCTTAGAATAAGAACAAGAGATCCTTTCTCGATCAATCCCCGAGCCCATCATTCTTCGAGAATCAGAATGATCCTTTTCAAGTTTGAATTTGTAAACGCAGATAAATTGTGGAGCACATTAATGAACGACAAAAATAAATCAGGTCGATTAAAACGACTAACAACGAATGCATGTTCGATCGCACCAGGTGTTCGAAAATATATTATCCAAAGAGCAAGAGTGGGTGGAAACACTGCACATAAACGTAACGAAACAAACAAGTCTCTTGCTACCAAAGTACCTATAGAACAAGGAACAACAATGGCTATCCTCAACCTTGCGCATGGCAGATAGAACCAACATCCATGCAATCGCGACCTCCGACGTAGCCTCCACCATTTACATATCCTCAGAAGAAACCAGTAGCATCAAGGTTTTAAAAACCGGACCGGACATTGAACCGGTTAGTCTTCGGTTTGGTCCAACCGGGTCGAACCGTCGGTCCAAACCGATCGGACCGGTGATGACATCAGCATGACATCATCATTCATATCGACTCGGAAAAAACCGGACCGGGCTTAATTTACTGGTCCGACCGGTCGAACCGGTTTTTTGAACCGATAAAACCAGATAGATATATGTAAATATATATTTATATATCAATGAAATAATCATTTAAAATGTCAAATCTTTCAACATAAAAACATGATTGTCTATTTCAAATTAAACCTTACAAAAGGTAGTCACATTTTGTAGCATTATATATGAATATAATATTGTAATAATTTATTTACAGTTGCTTTTAGAAAATTGCCCCAAGAAAGTAGTGGCACAAGTTATATTCCAAAAAAGAGAGGGACGTAACTGAAATTGTAGAATTTAAGAAGGGTACAAGTGATAAAAACCCTATTATTTCATTATTTAAACCTTTATTTTTTAAAAATATACTAAACCATCAAATCCGGGTCAACCCGGTCCAACCGCCCGGGTCAATCCGGTCCGACCACCGGTCTGATTCGATTTTTTATTTTCTTTTTTTTTTAAAAATTAATTACCTAAAACAGGCCGAACCGACCTGGTCGGGGGCAGTTCCCGATCCAACTGGTCCGACCGACCGGTCCGGTCCGATTTTTTAAACCCTGATAGCATGTTGCACTGTAATTATGGAAAGAAAGAGGACGATGAAAGATGGAGATCCTCTCTCGTAGGAAAATACTATATTTAGAAATACTTAACTTGGAAACAATTATCGATGTAATAATCATGTGAAATGGCAGAGATAATCAATCGATTCAGAAAATGGAAAATATAGAGATTGTTTCTTAAGTAGTATTAAGATGGAATAGTGGTTTTAGCATTGATTGTTGATCAACACCATACAATCTATATGTGATGTCTTTGTAAATCTACAGTATGGTACCTCATTTGAAGTTTTACTTATATGTAGGGAAACGCGGGGTGCAGGTAACTTTTCTACACACGTTCCTTTTCTCCTCCCTTTTTTTGATTTTTTTTGAAATGAATCTTTGAGCAATTTAGATCACAATATAATACTATGAAGTCATTCAAATTTAAACTTAATTCGAGACCTCTAACTTATCCATCAAGATAATCAAATTCTAACGATATCAGATTTGTTAAAATCGACCCCTTCAGATGGACATGTTATGAAAGTTTATTTTACAAGAAATTTGAAACACATACTCATTATTATACGAATTTCAGTATTTTCTCAATATCTCTTAGCAGTTAACACAACAAGATATTGTATATGTGATATATATATATATATATATATAGGATTTTTATCCAGAGAGCCATGTGCCCATTTGAATGGAATGAGCCCATCCTCACAGCCGTTAGATTACCAATATCAATCCCTAAATTTTAGGATCACGTCACAAGTCACAATATTTGATGTTTATTTAAAAATGTTATTTTCATACTTTCTAAAATTAGCGCCCATTGATTTTTTTGTATTGTGTTTGATATTGGTCATTTCGAACATATTCTTGATCTCGCGCGACAACCAAGCTTCTGAAATTGCAGGAGCTTCGTTCTTCGAAGGTATTTTTGTAGAACTTTTTTGAATCAATCGTTCGTTGCAAAATTTATGTTTCCTCTTATTTTTGCTCGTGAGTTGTCATTGTTGGTTCATATTATGATCTCAGTTTAATCGTTTGTTTTTATATTTTCGATTTCAGTTTCAAACGCGATGCTCGATTTGTCATTGGATTTGTATCATGAAATCTCAGAAGCAATGACGAATGATGATTCTTGGTTGGATTTCGATCGTGAGAACATCATATGAGAAGAAACGATGATGGATGACTATCAATTATATTTGGATCATGAAAGCAATGTGATTGCTTAGAAGTTTACATCCACAGAACACGAGATTCCGTTCCATCTTTTGAAAATGATATCATTGGATATAATCAGACATTCTTTGTTTTAATATCAGTAAATTTTGTATTAATATCATTAACATGATGTGTATAACAAGTAACTTGTTAAATTACGTAAGTAACTTATATATCATCGACCTATTTGTAAGAACGATAAGTAACATCTTATATATTGTGCGTAACATATTCAAATGGAATCGGTAACATATATACAATAGTCAAGTAAATAGTTGTTGCGAGATCGGTAATATCCAAACAATGGTTGGTAATTTACATTCATTTTATTATATGGTACATATTTCAGTAATATGAATACACTGATCAAGTAAGTGCTCGTTGTGAAGTCAGTAAAACCATAACAAATGGTCAGTAATTTCCATATGTGTTATTAATTTAAATAGAATTTAGTAATTTAGAGATAGTACTCAAGTAATATATATACAGTCTCAAGTAAATTTTTGTTGTTTGTTCAGTAATGTATATATCTATATCTTATAGCACATGTTTATATGGTACATATTTCAGTAATATGAATACAATGGTCAAGTAAGTGCTTGTTGTGAAGTCAATAAAATCATAACAAATGATCAGTAATTTCCATATGTGTTATTAATTTGAATAGAATTTAGTAATTAGAGACAGTACAGTACTCAAGTAATATATATACAGTCTCAAGTAATTTTTGTTGTGTGTTCAGTAATGTATATACAACTCTCAAGTAATGGCTATTATGAGATCAGCAATAATAAAATAATATCTTCAGTAACAATCAGAATGGGTTCAGTTGTATGGACATTGTAATCAATAAATATTGTATGGACAATAATAATTACATAACCAATAATTGATGTATAGATACTAGTAACTATAACTTCAGTAACAATTACAGTGAGTTCAGTAACATTCATAATGCGTTCAGTAACATTCAGTATGGACATTTGTAATTAGCCAAGTAACATTCATATGCATTGGGAGTTCAATATCAATTACAATGAGTTCAGTAACATTCAGTATGGACATTTGTAATTAGTAATTGCTATATGAACGTTATTAACTATAACTTCAGTAACATTCATAATGCGTTCAATAATATGCATATTTGTAATCGGTAATTATTGTATGGACATTAGTAACTGACGTAATCACTAATTATAATCAGTAATTTATCTTTTCTAATCTATACGTGGAATGATCATTCCATAAATAGACTGTATGCTGGTAATAATTAAAATGTGTATTTTTTTATCTTATTAAAACCGACCACCTATTTTTATGGAAATGATTTAACTCGAATTCCTATTATGTTAATAATGCAAAGTACATTGCTATTACAAAAACTGTCCCCTTCCAAATAAAACCAACACATACACATGGCGAGCCCATGTTTGGTGCTCAAAAAAACCCCAAATGGGCACTGTGCTCTCTGGATAAACCCTCTCTCTCTATATATATGTATATATATAGAGAGAGGTAAATGGGGCTGCCCCTTTGGCTACTCCCACCCCTATTTTCCCCTCATTTTTTATTTTTTTGGAAAATAAAAATTTGTATATTCATCATTATTTCCCTCTCACATTCTATTAAAATTTCGTCAGAAACAGAGACTCCTACGGCCTCCATCCAAACATGGTCGATTTAAAAAATCCCGCGACCGTTAAAAAAATGACGTCTAGATGGAGGGCTTAGGAGCCCCATTTTACCCATATATATATATATATATATATATATATATATATATATATATATATAGAGAGAGAGAGAGAGAGAGAGAGAGACGTTTCTGTCCCCACCCCATTTTTCGCAAAATTTTTTTATTTTTTGGGAAAAATATCACCACGTATATTCATCCCTATATCCCTCATATATGTCATTCGAATTTCGTCAGAAACGAAGACTCCTACGACCTCCATCCAGACGTCATTTTTTTAATAGTCGCAGGATTTTTTAAATCGATCCCGTCTGGATGGAGGCCGTAGGAGTCTCTGTTTCTGACGAAATTCGAATGGCATATAGGAGAGATATAGGGATGAATATACATGACGATATTTTTCAAAAAAAAATAAAAAAAATTGCCCCAAAATGGGGTGGGGCAGCCATGTTGGCTGCCCCCTGGGGGCAGCCCCATCAACCCCTATATATACATGTCTAATAATGTGCTAAATTTAGCTCTCTTATATCTATAACAGTGTATTTGTATGTTACTTATTGTTTAAAAACTTAATTTATGCTAAAATCATTTTTCTGATCCACTTCCAAGATTTCCAATATACGTATAATATCTCACGATATCTTGCAGCAGTCATCGTATTAACAATTGAAAGATGGTCGAAAGTAAGTTTTGAAATATCTATATCGGTATCATATAGTCGGTTTGTGCAACAGGGGTTTCAGATTATATGTGGATAATGATTCAGATATCATTATTTATATCAGATGTGGACATGTTTTCTAAAAATAATACGAATAACTACCCTTAGAAAAAAAAAGCAGGCATAAACCTCTTGTATACCTCCATTAGAATATTTGTTTATCAATCTGACAATTTTCTAGGGTATATGCACTGTCAGGTATATTACGGTAATGTTGGCCAATTTTCTAGGAAATATGCCATTGGAATAGGCATCTCAGAAGAACATCACAAAATCTCTGTATCACCAGGAACTGGCCTAACAATACAACATCGTTGCAATAGAGAGTGTGATGGAAACAAACAACACATAGAAAAGGAAACAAGACAACATATAACCTTAAATCCAAAAGCCAAATCCACCATGTTTTACCTGAATGAAGATATAGCCTAGCTTCCTTCCCATGCGTGGATTCATGATCGGTTATCTTTATCCGCACCTTCATCAAAACCGCCAGAGCATCCAACACGAAAATCTAGTTGTTTTTGGTGCTTCAATCGGCGGCGCTCATCAAATGCTTCCCATCCTTCAAACTGCCACAGGAAAACGAAAATGTAAGATGAAAATTTGATCTAAAAGCCCTTACGCCATCGTGAATACACCTCGGAGAGCAACGTGTTAGCAATGAGCAAACCCCAAAGGATGTGGAAATATTTTAGATGTTCTTATGATATAAGAATAAAAATATAAGAGGGATATTGAAAGAAATAGACAATAAACCAAAAGCATTGAAACAAAAGGTTTTAACTGGGTAAAAAGAGTCTAAGAAGCTCACAACTTTTTTTCTCATTAAAAAAACAAGTTTACAACTTACTAAATAATCTACCATTGTGAATTCACAGATTTGCTAATCCTGATAAACAGAAAAATGGCATTGAAAAATTACTTGACGTAAAGCATCGTTTGTTATTTCTGTTCCATGAAGGTTTAGCGTGGCGAGCTGCAGACATGATTTGAATAATGTACTAGGGAGAGATTTAAGCCCATTATTACTTAGATGTAATACCTGCATTCATAGTGACGAAGGAGTTACCATTAACAGAAAACGGTCTGTGGAAAAACGACAAACTGAAGATATAAATAGCTTCAAGATGTTTTAACTAAATAAAAATTGTAACTCAAAGAAAAAGGAAACGTTCTAAAATACATGTCAAATGATGACAGCTTCTCCTCTCAATTTCGGCAGGTGGCACACAAGTAGGACCAGAGGGTTTCATAGATGCTCTTTAACACTTTCTTGGTAAAAGGATACGAGAGAAACTTTGGATTATAAAACATCATGTGGGCAGAGAGGGGGTTTTCACTTGTTCCTAAATAAGCACTTTATTCAAATGAAAATTCTTATTATAACTTGTCCATCTATTTTGCACATAATATGGCAGTACTTATCCTTCCACAAACAAAACATAACAAAAAAAACAACACAGTAAACATGCAGCCTATTCTCCCTACATTATTATATTCATCACTCTCAACCCAATCTGGGGTTTAGTTGCAATCCCCACTAGTTTTGCTTCACTATGTTTCTTTATGTTTGTTGGTGGCAACCTTGTCTCATGGTGAAGCAAGAAGCAAACAGTGGTATTTAGATCGAGTGCGGAGGTAGAATACATGGCAATGGCTCAAGCCACGTTTGAGATTATCTGGCTAGTCTCTTTTCTACAGGAGCTTGGATTTCATGTTGCTATTCATGTACTTTTATATTAATATGTTGTGACAACAAGTATGCTATAATTGCCAGTAATCCAATATTTCATCAGCGGACTAAGCACACTAAAGTTGAATGTCACTTCATTCGAGATGCAGTACGACGAGGGTAGATCAGTACCCCTCATATCTCCACAAATTTTCAACTAGCAGAAATATTCATGAAGGCGCTGCCAAAGAAACATCTCTCGTTCATGATTTCCAAGTTTAGCATGATTGATAGATATGCTCCAACTTGAGGGGTAGTGTTTGAGTTAGTTTGTTACTTGGCTATTTCTATATGTTTATTTATTGAGTCATGTAATCCTTCGGAATCATTTATATGTTTTATCTTTTTGGTTCTTTAAGATTTCACGCTATATAAGAAACTCTATAACCCTTAAATAAGACAAGTCTATCATTCTTTCTCCACAAGAATTGCAAAAAAAGTAGTAGGGGATTATCAACCTCTAAGAAGCTGTCATTAAAATGGGTAAGCGGATGAATCAATGAAATAAAAACATGCATCAACTATGAGTAATCTTTCAAAAAAAGTGCTTCTCACAGATGCAACGACTTGCAACTGTCCAACTGCATACCAACACTTAGAAAATAGCAGTGGTACAATACAGAACGTAAAGAAAAAAGTATATCTGCATTTCATCCTCTGCGATGTACAAATACAATTCAAGAAAGTTTGACAACCTAACCTTGAGATTCAGTAAGTTTCCAAATGTGGAAGGCAACTCCTCCAAGATATTTGATGAGAAATCGGCCTGGGTCAGGGCAGAATACAAAGTTAAGACACCAGTCCTTTCTTAAACGGACTAATGGGAAGAATTATATAGTAGTAAAAACAAATCTTAAATTATTAACACGGAACTAGCTAACACCTCTATAAGGGAGGAACAGTTCCCAATGCTTGCGGGGAGTGAACTCAACCTGGTAGGAAAAATCCAAGCACATGGTAAACAAAATTTGATTGCAAATATACACGTGTACACAAATGGTGCTTTTATACATTGATAAACTGTATTAATGGTTGGTCACAAATAAATAAAAAAACTAGGAAAATAGCTGCCTGTCAAATAAACACACTAGAAATGGCATCAATCTCCCATTACCCTCCATTTATAAGTATGTATATATGATTGCGTGTGTGCGCCCATGGGTAAAAGGATATCGTTGGAAATATAAAATAAAAGGAATCTATAGTTCTTCTAATGCTTTAAAAAACACAAATAATAGAATTTTACAATAGCTAAATAAGAAATAAATCCCCCACATCAAACTCAAGACGGTGCAAAAACCAACTTGAGTATTGCTACTTCAAAGGAGGAGATGTGATTTTGTTGAAATATGACTTAAAACATTGACTCGTTTGCGACCCGAGTATATTCCGTAAACGGATCTTGGCCAACCTGATTAAGGAAGCAATTTGGTTGAGAGAATTATTCGACAAACTCAATTCCGGTGAATTGTTGCCATTCATTGTGATAGTCAGAGTGCTATACATCTGACGAAAAATCAGATACACCAAGAAAAATAAAGCACATCGATGTATGCTACTACATCAGAGACGTGCTGACAGAGGGCCACATTCATATGAAGAAAATCACTATTGCATACAATCCAGCAGACATGATGACGAAGCCAGTGTCACTAACCAATTTCACAACCTAGTTAGACTTGATCTTCCTAGAGCGTAGTTCAAGTTCGGTAAAGAGGGTTTCCGTGCAACATTCCAAGTGGAGTTCAAGTCAAGGTGGAGATTTGTCGAAATATACTTCAGAACACCGATCCGTTTGCGATCCAAGTACATTTCGTAAACGGATCATGGCCGACCCGATTAATGAGGAAGTTCGAGGTGTCCGGAGACCATGGCCTTAAATTTCGCCGAAATTCGGCCGAATTTCGATTTCAGTAGGTGACCGAAATTCGGCCGAAATGGCTATATCGGTCGAAATTTGGGGGGGTCTAGTTCAAAAAACCACCGAAATGAATTCGTTTCGGTCCCTCACCGAAACGAAACCGAAATCCGACTTTTAAGGCCTTGCCGGGGACTTCCTACGGTGGTGTGAGGGTGAAGCTCCCACAATATGGATTTTTGGATCTGATTAGGATCCGTTTACCAATTACCCCAATATATATTGTAGGGTTAAGGCATGGGTCATCATAGAGTATCTCCGGGAGAGTCGCCGACTCCTCGGATTCTTGTATATGTACTCATATTTTCTCACAGTGGAACCTCTCTTTTCCCACGGTTTTTTTCTCCGCTACACTAGTGGAATTTTTCCACATAAAACCTCGAATGTTCTGTAGTTGATTACGTGTTGGGATCATATTCGACAAACTAGTATCAGAGACATCTCGGTGATTCTATGCCTCGTATGAGACTCCCATCTAGATCTATCTAGTTAACGATTTCCGCCTCGACATTGAGACCTCCAGCAACAGAACAACGCTCGATATGGTCTAATACCCTCGACGACGACAAAGTTTGAGATCGAGAAATTCAATCGTAACATCAACTTTGGCCTATGGAAAGTCAAGAGGAATTGATCCTCATACAACAAGGCATCAAGAAAATGCATGTGATGCTACATCAAGATGAGGACATGGATGTGAAGGCTAGTGCAAGCATACAGCTTTATCTCTCGAATGACATTCTTCGGAAGTTATGAAAGAATCCCTCGCAGGGGCTATGTGGTTGAAACTTGAGTCTCTATATAACGAAGACTCTCGCTAATCGTCTACATCTCAAGCAACGACTGCTCATGCTTCGTATCATGGACAGTACATAGATTAAATCTCATCTAGATGTTTTCGGTACAATTATTTCCGAGTTAGAAAACATGGACGGAGATATTCTAGACGAAGATCAAGCATTGATATTGTTATGTTTGTTACCACCCTCGTATAAGCACTTCTGTGAAACCCTAATTTATGGGAAGAATGATATCACGTTAGATGGCTTGAAATCACTCCTCTCGACAAAGTTAATGGACTGTGAACTCACAGGAAATTCGTCAAGTGATAAGAAGGTCGAGGTGTTCCACAGTCCACGCAAGGTGTAAATATACAGAACGAACGAAGTTTAACAAGCTTCGGGAAGAAAAAAGAGTGGCAGAGCAAGTTTTGTTGGTGTTGCAAGAAGAAAGGGCATACGAAAGAGGAGTGTTGGAAACTCCAAAGCAAAGAAAAAGACCATAATCAACTTGGAAAAGATGATTATGCGGCAGAAGCAAGCTATTTGGAAATTAAATGCAGAAATATTAGCTGCATTCCGATGGCAAGTACGCTAACAGATAGAAGGGTACATGACTCCTCGATTATGGTTGCTCCTACCACATCGCACCCGACCGTCATTGGTTCTCCTCATACATATATGTTGAATTGTCGCTATGGACAATGACTCGCAATCCATGGCTGTAGAGTTGTGAATGGTTGAATTGAAGATGCACAATGAGACATCTGTCAAGGATCTGTCACCTTCACAGATGTTCGCCATGTTCCAGATATGACGAAGAACTTGATATCTCTTGGTACCTTAGAAGAGAAAGGGTGCGAGTATACTACGAAGAATGGTATTCAGGCAATTGCCAAAGATGGACATTTTATTATGTTTGTGAAGAGGTCTGGAAATCTATATGCATTATAGGGAGACACTATTACGACATCGCATCCATTTCCACTATTTCAGGAAATGACAATGTCGGATTATGGCATCTTAGGTTGGGACATTTAAGCGAGATAGGCTTGAGTACCCTTATCAGAAGAGGACTATTGATAGTCAAGGCATAGGCAATTTGGACTTCTGTGAGCATTGCATTCTTGATAAACACACATAAGAGTTATAGTGTCATTGAACATTGAACAAAGGGCACTTTGGAGTATATTCCACTCTGATCTACGGGGGTCGTCTCAAGTCCCATCGAAAGGTGATGCACGATGCATGTTGACTTTTATTGATGATTACTCCAAAAAGATTTGGATTTACACTCTTAAATCCAATAATGAGGTGTTTACATTGGGAAAAGGATCAAGAGGTTATGGACAGATAATGACCTGAAGTTCTGTTCAACAGAATTCAATGACTTCCGCAAGAACGAAGGCATCATTAAACAATGTATAGTCATGCATACTCCTCAGCAAATGGAGTCGCGAAGCGTATGAATAGGACCATGCTAGAGAGAGTCAAATATATGTTGTTGAATGCTAGATTAACGAAGGATTTTGGGTTGAAGCAGTTTCGACAGCAACCTTCCACGTAAACTGATCTCCCACATCTGTTCTGAACAGCCTGACACCATTGTTTCAGATTTTGCAAAATTTCGGCAAAATTTCGGTTTCGACACCTTACCGAAATCGAAAACATAATCTCGATATATACTATTCCTTCACAAATCTAGGTCGATTTTGGCCGAAATTGGCGAAATTTCAACGAAATTTCGAAATTGTTTCGTTTTTTTCAACATCTCGAAACGAAATCGAAATAGAGATTTAAAACTTTAACTGACACCAAAGGATGTGTAGTCTGGACATCCCCCTAATTACTCTGATTTGAAATTTTTTGGTTGCCCAACATATGCACATATTAGTAAGGAAAGCTGGAACCTAAAACCATTAAATGCATATTTCTTGGGTATGCATCCGAAGTGAAGGGATATAAATTGTGGTGTATTGATCGGAAGTCGTAGAAATTAATTGAGATGAATGTTGTATTTAGTGAATCTATTATTTTATCTCCCAAGCATAGTTTTGTTGTTCAATCTTATGATGCAGATAGAAATGTGAGTACCGACAAGCATGTGGAACTTAATGTTGAGCCAATCCAACCACATCAAGATCACATATCTAAGTCAGAAGAAAAAGAGGGGAGTTCAACAGGTGAAGAAGAAGAGTGCATTGCAAATAGGCAATGACAAAGGTAGATCAAGCCACCCTCAAGATGTGCAGATTTCGTTTTTACATGTATGCACTTTACGTTGCAGAGGAAACACGTGATACAGGACAACCAAGCAGTTTTTCTGAAGTTATTTAATCATAGTACTCTGCATAATGGTTTGCGGTTATGAATGAGGAGATTGAATATCTTCATACATGGACCCTTATTCCTCCACTACATGAACAGAAGGTGATTAGCTGCAAGTGAATTTACAATAATAAAGATGACATCTCTTAATATGTCGATGCAAGACATAAGGTCAGACTAGTTGTCAAAGACTTTAGTCAGGAGGAGGGTATCAACTGCTATGATATCTTCTCACATGTGGTAAAGCACACCTCCATATGAGTTCTATGAGCTATTGTTGTCGTGAATGACTTGGAGTTGGACCAGCTAGATGCGAAGACAGTGTTCTTACATGGATACCTTGAAGAGCAGATATACATGTGTCAACCTGAAGGATTTGCAGTGCAAGGAAAGGAAGATCAGGTGTGCATGTTGCAGAAATATCTTTATGGGTTAAAGCAATTGTCAAGATAGTGATACAAACGCTTCAACTCATTCAAATTGATCTAATTCCTTCCCAAATTTGAGTCCAAATATTGGCAAGTTCTGGAGCAGCTTTGTTAGGCAAGATTACATCACATATCAAGGCCAATTCTTTTAGAGTTGAGACTATACTTTTCTTGCAGGTCATTTCAACTGCCTGAACCTAGCAATAAGAATCGTTTGTGATACATTATGTGCATTAATTGAAGGGAAGTTTCAATTTGAAGCTCAACAAACCAAGTCCCAGATCGGAATCCCTAAGGCAATCATGTTCTTCCATTCTTCATCGACCTCCTCTTGCTACATGAGAGTTAGAAGGGGGAGGAACCCCCTTATGGCCCTACCTCCACCGCACCAATCACTCGTGTACCGCCGTAATCACCACCAACCAATGCCTGGATGAAATCGTTGCCGAGTTCTTCCCGATTTGAGGAAGAACAATTCTTTCCGCCAATATTTAATGAATCGCGACGCGTGAGAGCGTTAGATGGTCCAGATCACTCAAATCACTTCTAATCTCAACCATTGATTCCCAATCTGTGGAAAAATTGCGTAAAGACCCCGTAGAGTTCCAAAATTAGCATGTGCATCCGAAGCTTTGCATATTTGCATTTAGGTCCCTCCATAAGGACCTAAACGCAAAAGCTTTATTCTCTTTCCAGAACTTTTCTTATAGATACACCCATGTATATTTGGTGACCTTTGGACATCGTAGGAACATTATTTCTTGTTGATTTTTTTAGGGAAGTTACCCAACTACCCTAACATGACTTTAGTGTATTTTGTGATATTTTTCTTCGCTTATTTGCATTATTTTGATTGTTCGAAGATCGTCTTGGTTTTGGATTTTGTTGTGTGCTTTCTTCGAGCCAGTTGCTCAGTTTTTGTCCCTGTTTTTACTATATAGTATCATCCAAGGCCCTAAATGTCGGTTTCGGTCACCATTTCGGTGACTGACTGAAATGGAATTTCAGTCGAATTTCGGTTAAATTTCGACCGAAATTTCGGTGATTTCGATCATTTTTTATACTAGAGCTTCCATATTTCGGTCATTTCGACCATTTCAGTCAAATTTCGACTTCGACAGGATATCGATATTCGACAGAAATTCGACCGAATTTTGCTAAAATTTGAGGCCATGGTATCATCTATCTATATGATCACCTATCTACTATATAGTATATCTTTTTGAAAAAATATTCCCTTTTAAATATTATAAAAAATCATCTTCAATTCCTTTCTCACTTTAATCATTATATTAGAATAGTATATTACCCTATATTCTACATATTATAATCACCATTTTTGCCAAATTAATCTTTTTAAAAAAATAAAATAAAAATTGTAAAATAAAAATAAAATAAAATTTTGAAAAAATAAAAGCCATATTAAAACCATAAAAACTAAAAATCACATAAAGAGTTTTCGAAGAAGAAATTAACATCACAAAATTGATTTCAAAATCTAGGTATACTTCATGCCTCTTTGTGTTCGACCCAGTGACACTTGGTAAATCTCAAGTGAAATAGAAGAGAGAGAGATTACCTTCTTATTCATCTATATTTCTTTCTCTCTCTCTCTCTCTTCTATATTTTTTGTTTGATGGTGAGCTTCTCTCTGAGTCGCTACAGCTGACAACTTCTTTTTCAAATCGTGAGGGGAGTGTGCTCATCAAATTGGTCAAGATTCTCCCGCATTGCATTCGTAGTATCCTTGTAGAGGAGATTTGCTGCAATATGGGCATCCAAGTATTCACCTGGCAGTTGTCAACATACCAAGTGGCGTAGTCATTGTTCATCTCCTTTGGTGGATCTTTGATAAGGACATAGTTCTTGCGCTGACCACTGATGAGCACCTTAAGGATCGAGATCACAGCATATAATTCTCTAAGCCTTTCAATTTCATAGAAGTGTCATGTACCATCACAAAAGAAGTTGGGTACACAAGCTTGGTCTCATAGACGTCTTGGTGATCGTGCAGGTCAAGAAAAAGTGACCTAGAAGATATTCGGTGTCTTAATCAAGCATGAGTGTGACCTAGGTTATCGTTTTAACCCTCTTTTGAGCTCTCGTAGCAACGATTGTGGCTGGAATGCCACGATTCAGACCATGGAAGGGGTTGAACTGTGGCTGGAACGTCACAGAGAAGGCATTGGATCGCTTGTTCAGCAGCGCATAGTGCCGTTGTGGAGGCAAGGCGACGGCACAAGGCTCTCCTGCAACTTGGTGATGCTGCTGGAGCACATGGGCAGCAGCGTGGGGTGTTGTTGGGGGCCTGGCTAGTGGCTATCTCGTTGGAACAGGTGAATATGAGTGCAATGTGCTGCTGGAGAGCTATGGATTGAAATTTCACGAAATTTGGGTAAAATTTTGGTTTCGACGGGTCACATGTATCGAAACTCTCCTATATGTCGATTTCTCGGATTATGACCAAGATGGGTCGAAATATCGATAATATTTCGATATATCGACCCATTTCTGTTGAAATTCATGGTTTTCAGTACAAAAATTTAAAAATTTCGATCGATATCAGTAAAATTTGCCGATACCTATGTATATCAACGATATTATCTATGTGAACATGATTTTACTACTTATTTACATATTTCCAATATTAAAACACGTAATGATTTATATACTTTGGTTCAGGTCGGGGGAGATGCTCCCGCACACCCTAGGGGGAATGCATCTACTCCCCCTAGACCCCCCCCCATGTTCACTGACCGAGCAGCGAGACCCACGTCTGGTAGGGTATGGTGCGACAGGGGAGGTACATAGAATGATTCTTCAACTTGAGGGGATTCCTGCCCCCTTTTGGGTTTAAGCAATCGAGATAAAACAACTTTATAGCTTCTAGATATCTGATATAGCTTGTCTGTTTCATTTCATTTGTCGTTTATCTTCGTAAATAGATGCATATTTACTATAAGTCTGTAATTAATTTTGTAATTCATTAGAACTTTGTTCACGAAAGTTAATTTTATGAACGAAGCATTGTCTAAATAAATTATTATCTGCATTTTAGAATCAATTGCTCATTTATTTTTATGAACAAAAGACATCTTCTAAGTGTTGTTAACTTGGTTCGATTTCCATTTCCAGTATCTATCAGTCAGCTCAATAATATGTATGATATGACGATATGTGTAACATAAGGCATATGGATGCGAGATATGTGTGATATATGTGCATTTGTAAGCTATTGTTGTTTAAAGATCTTGCATTGGATGATATCCATTTCTACTATGTATTATCCAAGAATCAACAATAACAACAATTTGGTCAATATGATTCATATGTGTGATACAAAGGACATATATGTATTTGCAAGTTATTTATTGTTGTAATAACTAGAAAGATATTAATTTGCAAAAAAAATGATCGAAAATGGCTTTTTAAGCTATTTTCGACATTTCCATCGAAACAGTCAAAATTTCACTCAGATTTTGGTTTTGGCGAGACCGAAATGAAATCGAAATCAAGATTTCGAACCTTGTGGAGAGTCGGGCGATGGCACAGGGCACGACGCGCATGGGTGGCAGGGTCGGGTGCTGTTAGAGGTCTTGGCGTTGCTGGAGGGCCTTGGCGGCGCTAGAGGGAGGTCACTAAGCGACTTCGAGGACCGTTGGAAGGTTGCGAAGGTGAAGGGCTAGTTGACGGTGGCAGGATCTAAGTCAGAACATCGGTCTATGAATGTTACTCTGATACCATGTGGAAAAGATGAAAGAATACAATGACTTGTTTTATTTAGGAGGTCTAGGGGTCCTTATATAGGACGGAACCCTAGAGTGCTCATAATCAGGAAAATACATAAATATCCCAGAGGGTTACAATGAAATAAGATAGACATAAACACATCTAACAACGTCAAATCCATGAAAAGTCATTAGCTTGCTTTGAAGTATATTCTGAGATACCGACGAAGAATCAATGAATTTTGTCTTGAGTTTGGGAGAAGGATGGAATACTGGCTTTGTTAATGATGATTATGCAAGTGACCGTGACAAGAACCATGACAAGCTATGTAGTCACTATTTGCAGATGTGCAGATTCGTGGAAGACAACATTGCAACATGTCGTGGCATTATCGGGTATGGAGGCCGAGTCCATGGCAGCAACTAAAGGAATCAAGAAAACAATTTGGTTGGGAGGATTATTTGGCAAGCTTAATCTCGATCAGAAGACGGGCGTTATCCATTGTAATAGTCAAAGTACTATGTATCTGACGAAAGAACAGATGCACCATGAAAGAACAAAGCACATCGATGTCTCCTACCACTTCATCAGAAGCGTACTCACAAAGGGCCATATTCTAATGAAGAAGATCGATATTGGAGACAATCCAACAAATATGATGATGAAGCCAGTGACACTAACCATGTTCACAACCTGGGTGGACTTGGTTGGTCTTTCTAGAGCGTAAAGGCCATGTTCAGCAAAGAGGGAGTTTTTGTGCAACATTCCACGTGGAGTTCAAGTCAAGGTGAGGATCTGTTGAAATAGGCCTTAAAACACCGACCCATTTGCAATCCTAGTAAACGGATCTTGGGCAACCCTGTGGTGTGGGGACGGAGCCCTTACTATACGGATTTTGGATCCGATTAGGATCCGCTTCCTAATTACCCCTATGTGTGTGTGTTGTAGGGTTAAGGCGTAGGTCAACAAAGAGTCTCATTCCGGGAGAGTCGCTGCCTCCTAGGGTTCGTGTATCTGTTTTCTCTCATAGTAGAACCTCTTTGTCCATGATTTTCCCCGCTACATCGGTGGGGGGTTTTCCACGTTAAATCGTGTGTGTTACATGGTTGATTGCTTGTGGTTGATCACGTATTTGAATCATCTTTGACAGGTTTAAGGTTGTAGCTTCAGATGCCACAATCATGGAGATGGAGATTAGGCTCGAAAATCAATGTTACCAAGATGGAGATGTAGTTCAAAGAACACTGCTACCGAGATGGAGATGTTGCTAATGCGGATGGAATTTAAATACCGCAACTACCAAGATGGAGAAGCCACTAAAATGCAGCTCAAAGGCCACTATCACAGAGATGGAGATGTGGTACGAAAGTCACTACATTCATAGATGGAGGTGTGGAAGAGAGACCATTATCACATAGATGGAGATGTCGCTACGAAAATGCAATTGGGGACCACTGCCAAGAAGATGGAAATGTTATTAAAAAACAGGGCACTTTGGAGGACATGTAGTTTGGAATCCGTTCCATTGCTCTAAATCCTATCTTAGATCGTTAATGAAGAAAGAGGGGATGTGGAGGTTGGGGAAAGGAAATAACTCCGATACCATGTAGAAAGTATGAAACCACAAAAGTCATATTTCTGTCTTTGGATGATGCAACTACCTCATATGGAAGTTTACAAAAAATCTTGATTATTTTTACAAAAGCAAAATTAGGGACAAAGAAGAATGATGAAAAATGATCAATGACATAACCATCGCACATAATAAACATATTACTGAAAAGAAAAAACTGATGAGTGTAAGGAGAAAATATATTTCTTAATAAACCAGCATAGTCCCAAGGGGATGCCTACATTCCTCAAGAAGGATGACATGCATGTGTGCCACAGGATCACACGTACTTTGGGTATTTACTCCTTTTGAAGAAATATTTACTTTGTTATTCATGTAACATTTAGTTACCTCATTTATGTTCTATTTTTTTCTGAGACAAGGACGGACAGACTTTTTATTACATTCTTTAATGAAAAAGGGACATGCATCTAGAATGATGCCTACCCATAGTACACGCTAACAATAAAAAAATGACCAAAGTCACAAAAGTCGACTCGTGGAAAGCCTTGTAATGGCCAAAATTACCAAATGTATTTTCAAGAAATATATAAGATTATCGCATAATACAATGTATAAAATATTATCGAGATAATGATAACAGATTCCAACGTACTAACAATTTAAAGCTATTCAATCCATGTTCAGAAGTGGGCCATGTTGGTTAATGAGGCACCTGATGGATTTCACGCCAAAGAAAAATCCTAAAAAGAAACCATCAAATATGACCTTGTTTACTCGGAGTCACTTCCTGTGGTCAAATACTGACGAAAATGGTGACAAAGGTATTCGGTAAAGTTTACCTACATATTTAACTGCATATGCGGTTAGATAGGTAAAAATTTGTTAAAAGGTTAGATGATGAACATTGGAAAAAAGAAACTGCATCTTGACGTGCAGATGTAATCTGCTTCCTATGGTGCAAGCCAACATAGAGAAAAAGAAAGCAGAAAATTTTCAAAACAAAAAGTAACATGCTAATGTATTGTATTTAATTGCACATTAATTTCATTTATTGCACATTAGGTAAATTTTACCTACATATTTAATTGCATCTGCCGTCAGATTGGTACATTTTAGTGAAAGGATAGATGATGAACATCGGAAAAAGAAACTGCATCTTGACATCCAGATGTGTTCTGCTTTGTATGGTGCAAGACAACATAGAGAAAAAGAGAGCAGAAAATTTCAAAAAAAAGCAACATGCTAATGTATTATCTATAATATTACACCTGTTGTTTGCAGCTCTCAAAATTTCAAGCTTATTCAGGAGCCCTAGATCATCTGGCAAGACCGCTATCTTGTTATTTGTGACATTTAGTTCTTTAAGTGAACTTAAAGAACAAATAATAGAAGGCAATGAAGTCAACCTGCACAATGAAGACTATATAAATCAACAATAACAAACAGAATACAGAAATCCAGTAGATTAAAAGAATTGAACGTTTCCAGATAAATTAAAAAATACACGTATTTTTAAAATATAAGCACCAATCATGCCAATAATATTAAATTTAAAAAACAAGTCCCTGTCTATTCAAAAATTATTAGGCGATGCAACACATCAATAATCCAACAGCATTAGTTCGGTCATATAGGTGGCCTAGCCCCATATATACCAGTGTCTAAGACTCAAGGGTCAATGGTTTCTAGGCCATAATTTTTTTGCTGTTACCATTCTGTTGTATTTCAGATACTCCAGACAAATTAAAAATGTAAAAAATTAATATTTAGTTTATTTTTTTATGAATTAGATGAAGCTACAATTTTAAAACATAGGATATTGCAATGTTGTAAAAGTCGCCCGACTGGCCCGATTAGTAGATCTGACTAGTCTAGTCAGTGGGGTGGCCGACCAAGTACCGACTAATTCCGACTAGGTACACTAGTCGGCCAATTTTTCCTTTGGAGATACCAAAATTTTTTATTTTTTGATGTTTTTATAAGCAAACTTATTATAACATGCTTAATATTTTACTTAAATTCAATTATTTCTTTTATTTTATTATGATAGTATCAAAAATGTACAAAATCTTTGTAAATATATGTATAAAATGAGTTATATATTTAAAATAATCATAAAATTCAAAGTCGAAAGTCCGAGTAATCGTCCGACTGTCAATTAATCCTTAGTCAGTGACCCAACCGACCGACTACCGACTTTTGCAACCTTGGGATACTGGAAATGTCTAGAAATCTAGGGGTTAGAAATTATATAATCCCACCATTTTTAGTTTAAAATGTGGAAGAGTGAGAACCTATGATAAAAAAGATAGTACAGATTACATGTTGGCATCTTTATTGAATAACAACCAATTAACTTCAATAAACCCGGGACCAGCTTATGATCTGATGCTTACAATTTTAAGCCAATGCTGACAATTTATGTGTGTTGGCTTTGTCTTGCATATTAAGCTTCGAAGCAAGCTTTTTTTCCCAAACCATTTTTATCATAATATACTTAGATATGTAAGAGGGAGCGGTGAAGATCAAGCTTGAATTTTTTTCCGATCCACTGCTCCCTTCTGAAGCTGTGCACCACCACTCCAAAGGACCTCCGTAACGCTCCTAAACATGCAGTATCTAACCTATCAAAGTCAACGTCCAACCAGATGATGTTCGCAAACTCACATTGAAGAAAGATGCAGAGAGGAATAGAGCGTTGGAAAGAGCGGGAGAGAGGAAATGCGGGGGAGTATGAAAGGATGACGTCGTGAACAAGGGTCATTAATGGGCATTGGTGAAGATGGTGAATGGACCATCTTTTGCCGTAGGCGACAGGAGCGGATGCGAGTCCGTCATTCTCATGACCCCTCATCTCATGCCTCCAGTGCTGGGAAGATGATTATATGGCCTTCATTTGCAAAGGTGGCATTCGAGCATCAAAGCAATGAGGCTAACAATGAGAAGGCTTGATTGAGATGTTGGGGAGGTTTGCGATGGGATGGAGGTCGAGAAGTCGGCCTAAAAGTAGCAACATTCCAAGGCTCCACCCAGTGGGTTTGAAATTGCAGTGCATCAAAAGGTGGAAACCATTGAAAGGTCGCTTGATGGGGTGCTTATCGAGATATGCCCTCCAACCAAGGGAGGCTTAGCGACGATTGCAGATTGTGTATGATGCATCCTCGGTTCTTCATTTGAAGGTGATGTTTGCATGGATGAAGCAATGGGTTTTAACCTACCACTTTAGACGAAGTGATGGACATCACATCTCGTATTTAGACCATAGTTATTAAGGTGGCAAGGCGACAAGACACCTAGCATGGGTGCCTAGGCGCGCTTAGGCATTTTTTATAGTTTTTATAAATACTATGTATGGAAATTTCCATAGCTTTAGGGTTTAAGGTTCAGACCGTTCAGTTGCCACCACATTTTTTATCACGATGTTGGGTGTCAAACCACCAAAATTTCATTTTCTGCCCTTTCTTTTCTATGTGATCAACATCTTAATTCCAATCCCTTTGGCATGTGATAGCAGATACATTTTTTGCACACACGATTATGCAGAACTTTGGTATTCTATCTTTTAATCATATTGGTTTGCATCATCCCCCAAGCAAGTTGTGCGGTTGGATGGATCTTCTGTGAATATGGGCGGATCGAGTAGAACATATTATGTCTTCTCAACATTATATCATAAGGTGGAGCATGATCACCTTCTAACTCGGAAAAAGAACCTACCTGTCTTTAAAAAAAAGAGCATGGATGTTGTCCTTTTCTTTCATTTATTTGTGCCCAGACTATTTTTTGATTTTCGATCTCCATCCTTTTGCATCAGAGTCAATTCTTAGGTTGCCATCCATCGGTCCATGTACAACTAGTTGTTATATCTTTTATTCGCACTGCTCTATAGCTTCCTTAGTTCTCCATTTAACTATGCTATACCAAATCGTCAAGTACAATATTTGCACACATCTGAAAATGATCCCCTTGCATGTTCAATGCCAAAAACGATCACGTCTTTCCACAAACTTCAGTAACACTAAGAAATTCATAATAAAAAAGATTTTTCTATCAATTTTAATTGCCAAACCACCTTGCTTGGACAAGAAATGGTGCACGCTTTGGGACGCCTAAGCGCAAAGGCATCCCAAGATGTGTGCCATTTCTTATACAGGTAAGGCGATCTGGCAAGGCGCTAGGGTCAGTGCACCTAGGCCGCCACCTAGGCGCAGCTAGCTAGGCGCGTGCCTTGACAACCATGATTTAGATCGAGAGCGATGCCAATATACCGAGGAGAGTCTTCCACCTATCATGAGGTCCATAAAAATGTAGGACGATACAGAGTCATAGAGCTAGTCATCTCTATCCAGCAAGTCTTATGGTCAGTTCATCGCTGAAACTAGTTCTGGAACTATCATGCATAGGGAGTTTCTCTAATATCTTATTGTACCCTTGACTTTTAGAAGCATGTGCCAGTAATGTGGTTGGGTTGGGTCTATCACTAGAACAAGGTCATGCACTTGTTATTTTATCACTGAGAGAACTTTAGGAGGGAATGCATATTAATGAGAGAGTTCGAGTGAATGCAAAACCAATTGCAAGTGATGCATGTCCCCAACAATGGCGCAGCACGTGAACGGGAAAATGGAGGTCGAGGCTCATAAGGATCATACCAAATGCAACATACCACTGGGAGTATTATAGACTCCAGGGTGCTAGATTATGATGGTCAGCACAATGTCATCATACAGGAGCAGGCCCACAATTATGAGGTATTATTATTGTCCTTGATCTTTTTATACATGCTTTTTTACTTTGGTGATTCGGCACTCATTTGTAGCACGACGTCTAGTGCCCACATTAAGCAAAGTTTTGTAAAAGTATAGGACCCATACTTTATCAAAGGACCAAAAGGAGAATTGTTTATATTGATATCAGCTTCCATATCGACACCATGTTGATATGATATTTTGGCGAAATTTCGATAAAATTTCGCCCATATCGACCAGAGTTTGTGAAGGAATAGCCTGAAAAGGCCCCCACATCGCTCGATATTTCGGTCACATGTCGAAATCAAAATATTCGATAAAATTTCATTGATATTTCATGAAATATGAAACCATGTAAGTATAATTTACAAAAATATTACACAACTTTGTGGTACATAAGATAGTACACCAGTTACATATTTCTCTCCTAATAAAAAATGAATGATTTTGCATCATCCCTAGGATTAATTGGTTGAAAAGATATTAGGCGCCTCTAGATTGTTTTCAAAAGACAGTAATCTATTGTCTTCAGACAATAGTTGAATTTTAGTTCATTGTTGAATTTCAATTCATTGTACATGTTAGAGTTACTTAGTTATTTGATTATTTCTCTTTATCGATTTATTGCTTAAGTCATGTTGAAAATATCTTATTGTCTTTAGGCAACTCCCGAGAATGACCCAAGATAGATCTGGATGGAAGCAAAGAACCTATGTAGGTGACCTGCTTAATATAGGAAAATGCTTTGTTGTTGTCTATTTATTGAGTGTTATAAGTCTTCTGCTTTTTATGTAATTTTCTTTTTCAACTCTCTAGGTTTCATGATATATATGAAACCCTAGACCTCTTAATAAGACCAACAATTCATTGTCAATTTCTCCACATGATATCAGAGCAACGGTCCTAGACCGAGATCCATACCAATCTCCCTCCGCCACCTCTAGCCGCTGTCGGCCATGCAGCGACCCCGAACCTCCGCCTAGGGTTTCCAGCACCCACATTTAGGACCAGAACCTCTTGAACTTTGAATCTCATGCATGCGTAAAAGGATAAAATATCTCCTTGATCTATGCCTCTGACCGTGATGGCATCGAACCCTAACGAGATTAAACCCCTATATATTACGTTTTTTATGACAGTATAGGGGACTACTATCAAACTCAAGGGTGTTGACAACTACGTCCTTTGGTCTCGTGCCTTCAAGGTGTTCACTGGTGGCCAAAGGAAGACCTTTATCCTCACGAAGGATCCTCTGAAAGAAATGGCCAAGGATTACAAGTCCCGGCCTGGAGATAATTATAATGTCATAATACGGATGACCAGCAGCGTGGAACCTCATATTGTGGTGAACCTCATGTATAAGGATACCGCCAAAGACATTTTGGATGAATTGGCACAGACCTAACGTACCCCATTTTCATGTGCCTTCCCCACAATATAGCACCTAGGTAAACTCTGAGCACTTGGTTTCTAATGATCGCATTGTTGAATTGTCAGTATAGCACGAGATTTTACAGGTTGAGCAGGTTGCACCTCAAGAGGCTAGTTTACATGACACAAATCATCCAGAGGATCTTGACCAGTTCATAACTCTTCAAAAGTGGATGTGTAAATGCGCTACATATCCTCTTGCAACCCATGTCTCTTTGGAGCGTGTTTCAGAGGATTTCAGAAGGTTTGTGGTGGGACTGTCAGTTGTAGAGCTCCTATGTGCATATCAAGAGGTTATGTGAGACAGTCATTTATATCTTGCTACGAAGGAGAAGGCTGCACTACAGTCACATGGTACATGGAGCTTGGTTACCGCCCAAAAGGAGCTTATGTGGTTGGCTGCAAATGGATCTTTACATTGAAGAAAAGAGTAGATGGTAATTTTGATTGCTACAAGCCTAGAATTATAGCACGATGGTTCATCCAGACGTATGGGGTGAATATCAAGACCACATTTTCCCTTGTGGCTCATCATTCTACAATCATAATCCTCCTTTATATTGCAATGGTGCGGGACTAGTCACTTTTGCAGCTTGACGGTAAGAATGTATTCTTGTATGGAGACCTGTGGGAGGAGGTCTATATATAGCAGCCACATGGGTTCGCTTTTGAAGGAGAATGTCAAAATATATGCAGGCTTCATAAGGCGATTTATGTCCTTAAGCAAAGTTCCAAAGCAAGGTTCCATAAGCTCTCAGACTTGATAGAGCAACAGGGATTTATGAGATCGATGGCAGATCACTCATACTTTGTATTGCCATTTTGATTTATGTTGATGGCATTACCGTTACAAAAGATGACTTATAGGATATCAGTGAGGTTAAAGTGTTCGTTGGACATCACTTTCTCGACAAAGGCCTTGGCGAACTACGATACTTCATTGGGCTTGAGTTTGCCAAGAACCAGGTAGGTCTGGTAATGACACAAAGGAAGTATATTGCATATCTTCTCCTAGACACAAGGATGGCAGACTGCAGACATGCCATTACTCATATGGACCCTAGCATGAAGCTCTGCGATGATGGTACAAATAAAGTGAACAAGAGGAGATCCAAGGAGCTTCTTGGGAAGCTCCTCTACGTGACTATTACTAGGCTAGATATTTCATTTGTAATGGGAAAAATCAGCCAGTTTATGGAGCAGCCATGACAAGCTCACATAAATGTTGTTTACATGACCCTTAGGTATCTGAAGCCAGAGTACATGATTGTTATTTTCAAAGGGACTTCTCTTACCATCATAGCATGTGGGATGTCCTAAAGATAGGAAGTCTACCTCTAGTTTTTCGAATTTCATAGGGAGATCTTTGATCATGGAAAAGTAAGAAGCAGGTTGCGGATTTAGGAGTCAAAATAGAAAGCCATGGCACAAGGGAGCACTGAGATGGTGTGGATCCAGATCCACTCTAAGCCTCTAATAGACTTAGTTGTTGGCACGCATCTTTCCATACAATTACTATGTGAAAACCAAGCTACTCTTTTATTTTTCAACAATCTTGATTTACATGACAGGACCAAATACATTGAGGTAGATTGCCATTACTCATGAGATATGATACAAAAGGACATTATTTCTACTTCCCACGTCAACTCAGAGGAACATATTGTAGATGTGTTCACCAAAACCCTAGCTAGGGGGCGTTCCAGAGGTGTTGTTCCAAGATGAGCATGATTTACATATATGCTCCATCTTGAGTATAGAGTGTTGAGAGTTATCTTGTATTTGATTATTATTTCATATCTATTATGTAATTTTCCCTTTAGGATTTCTCCAGTTTATATAAGAGAAACATACGACCATCACAAATAAACAAGTCATTGCATTCTTTCTATGTGTACTATTTCCATATCCATCGAGAACGTGTTCGGGTATAGCTTGAGATGTACTTTCACTAGAATGTTTCGCAGTTATGAGTGAGTTATTCTTGTTACCTCTTTTGTACACTTTACTATTTTTACCTTACATTGTATGGTTGTTTAGCGTCATACTGAGCAATAGATCCATTTGCATGGATCCAACAGGTATGCATGTGTTGCCGCAATAGTGAGCGGCTTTGGGACTAGACTCAGTTTTGTGATTTCTGCACCGTTTATGGTGCATGTAACTTGTAGAGTTCTACGGTGTTGTTATAGTACATGAAGATACTTTTGTTGCTTTTACATTTTAGAAGGTTTCAGTCATGTAAATAATTAAGGAGTATCATGGTGCCTCTTTATAAGAATAAAGAAGACATTCAAAATTGTTCAAATTGCAGAGGTATCAAGCTGATAAGTCACACTATGAAAATTTGGGAATGTGTGATCGAAAGAATGTTGAGGCAAGTTTCCAAAGTAAAAGAAAATCAATTCGGATTCATGTCAGGTTGCTCAACTATTGAAGTCATCCATTTGCTGAGGAGAACAATAGATATTTATACAGTTAAAAGGAAGAACCTCTATATGATCTTTATTGATTTGGAGAAGGCTTATGATTCTGTCCTACGAGAGATATTGTGGAGAATTTTGGAGAAGAGATAAGTACATGTTATATACATTACCTCATAAAGGATATGTATGATAGAGCTTTATCTTGTGTAAGGACCCCGTCTAGGAAGACTGACTATTTTGACATCAACATTGATTTACATCAAGGTTCAGCTTTGAATCCATTTCTTTTTACTTTGATAATGGACGAGTTGACAAGTCACACTCAGGATGAGTTACCATGGTGTATGTTATTTGTTGATGATATTGTGTTGATTGACGAGACTAGAGATGGAGTAAACGAGAAGCTTGAGGTCTGGAGACAAGCTTTGGAGACTAAAGGGTTTCGTATAAGTAGGTCTAAGATGGAATATATGGAGTACAACTTTGATGGAAGCAATGATGAAGAAATCGAGGTGAAGATAGGTGACGATAACATTCAGAAAAGAGATTCTTTTAGATATATGGGATCTATTTTGCAACATGATGGGGAAATTGATGAAGATGTTACTAACAGGATAAATACAGGCTGGCTAAAGTGGAGAGGAGCCTCTGTTGTTCTCTGTGATAAGAAAATTCCTTTAAAAAGTAAAGGAAAGTTTTACAAAGCAGCCGTGAGACCTAATATGCTTTATGGATCTGAGTGTTGACCTGTGAACCATAGACATGTGCAGAGAATGGCTGTAGCAAAAATGAAAATGCTAAGGTGGATGTATGGACACACATGTAAAGATCGGATTCGATTGATGCAATCAGAAAGAAAGTTGGTGTAGCTCCGATCGAGGATAAGATGCGAGAAAATCACTTAAGATGATTTGATCATTTGCAAAGATCAGTTGATGCACCCATTAGGAGATGCGAGTGTTGAGATGTTGAGTCGGCTAAGAGAGGGCGAGGACGGCCCAAGAAGTGTTGGAAAGAGACTATACGAAGGGATCTTAGTTTGTTGGATATAAGCCCGAGATTGACCCAAGATAGATTTGAATGGAGGCAAAGAATTCATGTAGCCGACCCTACTTAATAGTAGGAAAAGGCTTTGTTGTTGTAGTCTTTATAGGTGTCCATGTATAAACTGCTAGGAATCATGAATATAATATGTTGTTGGCGCATTTATTTCAATTGTTTCTTTTCATGTTTTACATTTTAAATGTTAATCATGATTTACGAATATGGTTATTGCTAAGTAGGATTTTAGGGGGAGGGGTATCACATATTTATTTAAAGGATCGATTTTCTTGTTAAGTTGTGCTCACTGCAACTCATGTGACTACCCCTAAGACAAGGGTGTTTCTCAATTTCTAATGCGGTTGTTTACGCCACCTCAATCAAATTAAAAAGTGATGAAAACCATGTACTTTAACTATAGAAATATTTCATATTTATGTATCTTTTTATCTATTTTCTTTTCCCTCCATCTACTTTATGTAATTTGCTCATAGGTCTCTCCCTATATAAGAGAGCCTAGGGTTTGAGGAATAAAACAAGTTTCTCATTTTTCCCAACATGGTATCAGAGCGACGGTCCTAGATCGGAGCTCTCATACCACCACAAACCCTAGCCCTAGCCCCATTGCTACCGCCTCTCCTACTCGGATTCCGCCACTGTTGCT
The DNA here is from genome assembly GCA_037367405.1 of Ottelia alismoides. Lineage (NCBI taxonomy): Eukaryota > Viridiplantae > Streptophyta > Magnoliopsida > Alismatales > Hydrocharitaceae > Ottelia > Ottelia alismoides. The sequence goes on along the minus strand of JAZKJV010008456.1, from coordinate 79,871 downwards.
AGGGGTGCCACAGCTCGGATTCTGTCACCGTCGCCTCCTCTACTTGGGTTCCACCGGCGCCGCTAGGGGTACAGCTACACCTCTCTCTCTAGGGGGTGTCGCCACACCTCCTCTCTCCAAGAGGTGCTACCGCCAACCTCTTTCTCTCTCTTTGAGTGCTGCAACACATCTTCTCTCCAAGAGGTCCGCGGTCGACTCCTCTCTAGGAGTGTAGTCACAAACCTTTCTCTCTATAGGGGTGTGCCGCCGTCAACTCCTCTCTCTTGATGAGATTAGTTGCTTAAGTCTGCACATGCAACCAAACCTCTCTATGTCAGCGTAGACAAAGGCTTGTCTAGTCTTCAACCCTAGCCTTCTTTAGCCATCATGTCAGAAAGCAATGTAGATACCTCCACCACATGCGCCTTCAAAGGTCATGCACCTATAGTAAAGATGGATGGGTCGAATTACGAATTATGCGCCATGCAGTTCATAAGCATGATAAGGCCTACAAGTAAGAAACACATTCTTACCGAGGAAGAGCCGGCTGAGAAGACTGGGGTTAACGCCTCATGGGAGGCCGATGATGCATATGCCAAGGTTTGGCAATCAGGTACATTGGCAATAGAGATCACCAATGGCGTGCTACATCAGCCCACAGCCAAGGCGATGTAGGATATTCTCGCTGCTATTTATTCACAGGCAGAGAATGAGACAAAGATTCTGCAACTCCAGCAAGATGTTTTTACTATCAAGCAGAATGGACGGCCCCTTCATTCATTATATGCATCCTTACGTGGGATGTTCGAGAAGCTCCATAGCTTCATGCCTCTTACATCTACTCCTGAGCAGCAGGAGACTTATAGGAATGCCATCATGGTTGATGTATTCCTGGCAGCCCTTGATCCTGAGAATGAGGCTGCTCGTTCCCAGATTTTATCAGACGCCACTATTCCTCACATGGAAGAAGCATTTCGCAGGCTCAGTCGGATCATTGTTCCATCCAGTACTACCAATCAGACTTCTTCAGCGATAGTTGCCTCCAAAGGTCGAGGAGGCTCTTCTCAGTTTCGTGGGCACGGACCTCATGGCAGAGGAGGTCGTATTCGTCAGCCATGTACTTACTGCCATCGTCCTGAACATACAAAGGTTACATTCAACTCAAAGCATGGATTTACTGTTTTTGCTCGAGTGGTTGAATAAACTGAACTTCCAGTTGCCTCTTCTTTAGATCAACGATTCGATGACCTTGTAGCACGTTTGAGGGGCATTATACCTCCGTCCAGTCTCGTTACGTCTTCATCAGTTTTCGGGAGTCATTCAGATGTAGCTGCTTCAGCCTCCTCCAGTACCTCAGGTAGTACTTATGCACTTACTAGTTGTAGTGGATCTGATGTTATAAAATGGATTATGGACTCCAGTGCCACACATCACTTGTGCGGAGACAGAGGCCAACTTACAGCATACAAACATATTCTTCCAGGACGAGCTGTGATTATAGCAGATGGGACTCATTCCTCAATCACTAGACAAGGGGAGATTAGCTTGGTGCCTTCTATGCATCTATAAAATGAGTTGCATGCACTTGACTTCTCTATGAATATGTTATCTATTAGTCAGATTACGAAGGATCTACATTGTCGAGCCATTTTTGACTCATCTTCTCTTGTATTTCAGGGCATCCTTACGGGCAAGGTGATTGGGTGTGACCGTGAGCAAGGCGGTCTATATCGCTTAGTTCGAACTCCTTATGTTGGCATTTCCTCTCTTTCTACTAGATCCATCTCACCCTTTACGTGGCACATGTACTTTGGTCATCTCCCGCTCCAGAAAATCTGTTGTGTTCTGCATTAGATCTCTCCTCACTCGTCCTTTCAATGTGAAGCATGTCAGTTGGGAAAGCATCATCAGTCAGTCTTCCCTAATAGTCAGAGTCGGAGTAGTTGCTCTATTTTTGAGTTATTGACTTATTTCATATAGATATTTGGGGTCCAAGTCGTGTTCCTGATCATTAATGACACATGTTTTATCTTGTTACAGTTGATTATTTCTCTCGTTTGTCCTAGGTCTTTTTATTAAAGAATAAATCTGAATGTGGAGATGTAATCAAAACTTTTCTAACTGAAGTGCAAAATGTGTTTTCTGCTTCTATGCAAGGTGTGAGAACTGATAATGAATTGGAATTTTGAACTCATATTCTTTCCAATTATTTTTCAACTTGAGGCATTATTCATCAAACATCATGTGCATATAGTATATAGCCCAACAAAATGGTGTTCCCGAGAGGAAGCATCGTCATTTGCTTGTGGTTATAAGAACTCTTCTCATTCAGAGTCGTGCTCTGCATTCTATTTGTGGTGATGTTGTTCTTACGGCATGTTATCTTATTATCGCATCCGTGATTTACTTTTCTCCGACAAGTGATCGGTTGACTTCCTCAGACTCTGATGATGAAATATACATGCCGCCACCACCATCATCACCTCCTTCACCTCCACCATCATCACCTCCTTCACCACCATCACCACCTCCACCCAAGGGCTTAAAAGTCGGATTTTGGTTTCGTTTCGGTGAGTGACCGAAACGAAATTTCAGCCGAATTTCGGTCGAAATTTCGATCATTTCAGGTAGTTTTTTGAACTAGCCCCCCAAATTTCGGCCGATATAGGCCATTTAGGCCGAATTTCGGTCACCTACCGAAACCGAAATTCGACCGAGATTCGGTCGAATTTCGACGAAATTTAAGGCCATGCCTCCACCCCCTTCTATGGTCCCAGTCCCACCATTACCGCATCACTATACTCGTCGGCATGCTTCCGCTCATGGTCATTGCTCATCACCTAGCACACATGAGGTATGCTCTGAATACATACTTTCTAACGATGGGTCTGATGGTCTACTTGAGCAGGGTTCTTCACAGGGGACAGACGTGGAAGTTGCAAATCTGGACTTAACTATTGCGCTTCGAAAGCAGAAACGTAGTTGTGCATCATATCCTTTTGCATCTGTGGTCTCTTTTGATCACTTGACTGGGGATTTCAGGAAATTTGCAGTTGCATTGTCTGTCGTGGACATTCCATGGAATTATCAGAAGGCTTTGAAGGACAGTTCAATGGCGATTAGCTATGGAAGAAGAGATGGTTTCCCTTCAGCCGAGAGGTACTTGGAATATTGTCCCAGCCCCGATCGTGGCGTCTATAATAAGTTGCAAATGGGTATTTAAAATGAAGCAAAATACCGATGGTAGCATTGATAGGTATAAGGCTCGATTGGTTGCATGTGGGTTTATTAAAACATGAGGGGCGGATTTTCTTGACACATTCTCTCCAGTTGCTCGTCATTCTAGCTTACGGATTCTTTTATATGTTGTCGTGCTTCGAGATTGGCCCTTGTTTCAGTTGGATGTCAAGAATGTCTTTTTGTACGGTGATCTTCAAGAGGAAGTCTACATGCAACAGCCGCTGGGGTTTGCTGCTGAAGAGGAGGTGTTCACAGGTGTAGAGACTTCATAAGGCAATCTATGGCCTTAAGCAGAGCCCGAGAGCGTGATTCCAGAAGCTCTCAGATTTGTTTGAGAAGCAGGGACTCAAACGATCGAATGCAGATCACTCTCTTTTTGTACAGAGAACCACCAGAGGTATGACTGCTATTATGGTGTATGTTGATAATATACTAATTACAGGAGATGATATGCAGGGAATAAAGAGGGCGAAAGAATTTATGGGTCGTGAATTTGTTACCAAGGATCTAGGAGCTCTTAGATACTTTCTAGGATTGGAGTTTGTCAAAAATCAACAAGGGCTTGTGATAACTCGGAGAAAATATGTCACTGACTTGTTAAGTGACACAGGTATGCTTGGATGTCGATTTGCGATTACACCTATGGATCCAAGCATGACGCTATATGATGATGATACGGATGAGGTTGACAGGAGAAGATACAGAGAACCTGGTGGGAAAACTTCTTTATGTTACCATTACCGTACCTGATATTTCATTTGCAGTCAGTCGGGTGAGCCAGTTCGTGGAACAACCTCGTCAGATACATATGGATGCTATACAGATGATACTAAGGTATCTTAAATCATCCCCAGGTGCAGGGATGCTATTTAAAAAGGTAGCAATATTATTATCTCAGCATGCGTAGATGCAGATTTTGCAGGGTGCCCCAAGGACAGGAAGTCGACATTAGGATTTGCTATATTTGTTGGAGATTAACTTGTCTCGTGGAAAAGTAAGAAGCAAAGTGTAGTTGCTAGATCTAGTGTTGAATCTGAGTATAGAACTATGGCACAAGCATGTACAGAAGTGATGTGGGTTCCAGTAGTCCTAACATATCTACTCATAGATGTTCCTCTCCCCATGACGTTGGAATGTGACAATAAGGCTGCCTTATTCATTGCTAATAATCTTGCATTAGGACAAAGCACAATGAGGTTGATTGCCACTATATACGTGACATGATCCAGAAGGGATTCATTCCTACATCCCATGTCAGCTTAGGGGACCCGTAGACATTTTCGCCAAAGTCTTACTTAGAGGGTCCTTCTAAAAGTATTCATCCAAGCTGAGCATAATAGAAATATATGCTCCATCTTGAGGTGGAGTGTAGAAATATTTCATATTTATGTATCTTTTTATCTATTTTCTTTTCCCTCTGTCTGCTTTACGTAATTTGCTCATAGGTCTCTCCCTATATAAGAGAGTCTAGGGCTCAAGGAATAAAACAAGTTTCTCATTTTTCCCAACATTGACCATGGGCATTCAAGGTGATTAATTGGAGGATAAAGGAATCTCTATATCATTACGAAGGATCCTCTCAAGAAGATCAATGAAGACTACTATACACGGAATCTGATGTCGTTACATGTGCTTATGCAGCTAGTGACATTGAGCAATCTCTTGGGATCATGTTGAGTGCATCATATTATGTATTTCCAACATAGTTCCATGCCTCAAAAACAATGTTGAGGCGATCAAAGATGGTTGACGCCACCAGCCCATTGCTTCATTGTGCGCTAATCATGGTATGCCTTGTTGCATGTTGAATCATGGCACCATCTAATCGCAACCATGGCGAAAATCACTTAATTACATGAAAAAATTAATTGAATTAAAATGAAATTTGAATAGAAGACTTAGAATTAATTTTCTCTAATAAAATTTTCTCTAGTAAAAGCAAAAGTCAAATGCCATACTTGCCAATTGTCAACTGGTGATTATCTTTTTTCTAAAAAAAAGAGCCTCCAGAGTATAGGTGTATGCCCAAACACTTCGCCATTAATCACCAGAAAATAATTACAGTGATGTTACAAGATGTAATCAAGGGTAGATCTTATGCACACCAACTCCCAGCTAACATCCCGGCATGAGTTACCACATTCTCACAACAGGAGTGCTCCTGACGGAACAACACATCGTTCCTAGCCATCCAGATAGCCCATACCATCGCCACATATTTCGCACGTCCCAATTCCGACCTACTCCAGCTAGCTCCAATGGAGTCTTAGAAGCCAGAAACACCATTCACGGGAGTCGTGTTGTTGCCGAACAGCTCCCAAGATTTCAATGAGCTTCTACACCCAAAAAACAGGTGGTCCACACTCTCAACCAACCCGCGACACTGAACGCGGTCCGGGTCAGCCGTCCGAACAAAATGTGTGAATTTGTCTCCCATCAGGAATCTACATCTCCGAAATACCCACATAAACACCTTTATGCACACCAGGATTTTCCACTTCCAGGTTCTCCATTCTCCTACAGTCAGCCACGCATCCCCCCGGATCAAACACCATTGGGACCTTTATAGCCCTATAAGTCTTCATCACCAAGAAGATTCCATCATACCAGGTCCAACCTTCCTGGTACTCCGTGGGCCCCTCGCAGTCTTGTATAGGTTGTAGCATCACCAAGATCTCGATCATTATCTGATCCGATAAGTCAAATCTGAAATGAGGAAAGGAGTTGTTCTCCCACACATCAGCCATGGAATAGTTTGGGTAAGTTGCCAGCACCATCAACCACGAAAAATGAGAACCAAGAGTGACACCCTCGATCCAATCATCAGTCCAGAATCTTAAGCATCGACCATCTCCCATTATCGGTCTCATGAAAGGTCGAATCATCAGTGTCACCCTCGGTTCAATCATCAGCTGCCAGCACCATCAACCACGGAAAACGAGAACCAAGAATGCCAATCGGTGATTATCTTGGTTCATCCTTACCAAGCTAAGACCAAAAATTGGGAGAACGTCCAGGAGCAAAAATTTTTACTCCTATTCAACAATTTCATGCATTTTCATGCTAAGGTGTTCGAATCTACATTACAAATTTCCCAAAATTTTCTGAATAAATACCTAATGGACAAGAGAAAGAACTTAATCCTACATGCTAATCATTTACTGATATCTTTTTGGTAGAAAAACTGCTTACTGATTTTGATCTAGGCATAAAACTGTTAAAGATTTCAAATGTGCCATGCCTTCCCAGCTGATCCGATCAGTCACCAAGTTATTAGCACTCAGCAACAATTTCTAGAAGAGAAAAAATATAACATATGAAGCCATCCAAGAACTACCAATATTCTTGCAAAAGATAAAAGGTAACTCGTGGAATTTTATATATAAAAGGCAGCTTCCATCCTCCCTTTTGAACAGATTCCTCGTCTGATAAAAAAATCAATATATTAAAAGTTACATTGACGGATGTCAAAGAACCAATTCTCCCAGGTAATTCTTCAATGAAGTTGTTGCTCAAATCCAAAACTCTGGTAGATGGTCCACAAACCCAGATTTCCTCTGGAATTGCCTGCGTAGAAAATGATAAACATGAACTAAAAAATTAAACGAAAGAGAGAATTAGAATTGACATGGAAGGTGACCAGGTTGTTCTTTGTCTGTGCATTAAAAAACAGAAGTTTCAAAATATATGTGAAGAGGATGAGGACTTACTACAAATAGAAGGAACTTTCATGTTTAAACTCTGTAATTATCTAATCTCTCTGTTGGTGTAAGATCTACAATGTATGAAAATCCTTGCTGCACTTTTCTCTCTGCAGCTTCCTCCACCCCACACCAATTGTGTTACCCACAATATGTCTCTTAACCATGTTATTGACCTTTGACCTTCTCGGCATCTCTCCTCTCACACTCAAACCCAACAAGTTGATCACCCCCCCCCCACCCACAATCCCCTAACAAAATGTCGTCCTTGATTTCTCAGAATGTTAACCATTGGTCAATTTATTACCAGTAATAAATAGCAGTCTTTGGCTCAGTGTTTAGATTTAGAGCAAACCGACAGAAGTTTGACATACTATCTTGTCTTCACTAAACCAAAAAGCCAATTTTCATCCAATCGCTTTTTGCATTTTTATTCAAACACGTGTATATCAACTGGAAGCTCGGTCCTTGAACGTGTTATACATTCCTCTGCACTTTAGTTCTGCATAAATGCTTTGCTCGTATTTTAGTAAAAATGGTACATGCATGTCCATTAAGCATATGTATTTATACCTTCTGACAGTTTTATTCAACGGGATATGGATGATCGTTACCTTCTAATGGTCATTCTTTGGCTTTTGATAATGTTCGTTGAATATGTCTTAAGAATTTATGCAAGATAAATGCCAGATGCAAGTGATTTTGAGCCAAGCCCATGTTATGGAGCAGGTCATAGTTCTTTGATATTGCTCTAGTGGTTACTAATAGAGAATTGATGTGAAATAGTCACTAACGTGGAAAAGGATTTTTTTAGGAATGGAAGGTCTTAATACATTGGCGTATGATGTTCGTCGATGATATTGTGTTGATTGATAAGACTAGATATGGAGTATATGAGAAGTTTGAGGTGAGACATAGCTTTGAGACTCACGGATTTCGTATAAGTAGGGCTAAGACTGAATATATGGAGTGCACATTTGATTGAAGCGGTGGTGGAAGAATCGAGGTGAAAATTAGAAATGATAACATTCAGAAGAAATATTCTTTTAGATACTTGAGATCTATTTCGCAACATGATGGGCAATATCAATGGAGATGTTATTCATAAAATAAATGCAAGATGGTTAAAATGGAGAGGAGCCTCTATTGTTCTATGTGGTAAGAAAATTCCTTTGAAAATCAAAGAAAAGTATTACAAAGCAGTCGTAAGATCTGCTATGCTCTATGGATCTGAATGTTGGCATGTGAACCATAAACATGTGTAGAGAATGACAATAGCATAAACGAAAATGCTAAGGTGGATGTATGATCATACACGAAAAGATCGGATTAAGAATGATGTGATTAGAAGGAAACTTCGTACAGCTCCAATAAAGGATAAGATGAAAGAAAACCGTTTAAAATAGTTTGGTCATTTGCAACGGAGGTCGACTGATGCACCGGTTAGAATATGCGAGATTTGGGATGTTGAGCCGGCTAAGAGAGATGGGGAAGGCCCAAGAAGTGTTAGAATGAGACTATCCGAAGGGATCATAGTTATTTGGATATAAGCTCGAGATGACCCAAGATAGATCTGAATGAAGGCAAAGAATCCAGGTAACCGACCCTACTTAATGTGGAAAAAAGTTGTATTGTTGTTGTGGAAGGTCTTGATAAAAGAATACACAATGGTACCTATAAGAAGAGGTAGGAGTGGGATAACAGAGATAGCTTTTGCTATAAATCAAATCATATGCAACAATTTTGCATCCCATTTAGAAATTTCAGATTTCAGGGGCCTATATATAATCTCAAAGTTATAATTTGTATTTTTATCCTTGCCTCTATTGGAGTATACTATTCTATAACTTTTTATTTCTACAATAATATATAACCTATATATACAATGGGCATTTGGTTAATGGAATGAAGAAACAACAAAAATATTTATATTGGAGCAAACCAATGAATCTCTCTCCTCCCTTTCTCTCTCACCACTCCTATTCCCTCTCACTCTCCCATCTCTCCTCTCTCTATCTCCTTCTCAACCTCCCCCTCTCTCTCATTTTTCATTATCTTCCTAATCCTGAGAATCTCAAATCTCTCCCTCTCTAGCTCCTTCCTATCAATTATTACGCTCATTATCTATTTCTCTCTCTGCTAACCCTACCTTTCCCCTCTCTATCACCTCCTCTTAATCATATTATACATTTCCTCTCCCCAACTCTCCTTCGACACTTCCTTTTAGTCTCTTCCTCTCCATCGGTCTCCCTCAACACTTCTCTTCTATTTTTTTTCCTACCTACCCTTTCTACATATCTATAATCTATTCCTTCTTTCCTTCCCACCCTCCCATTATTTCTCTTTTTCTTCATCTTCCATTTTCTCTCCTTTCTCACCACTTTTCTAGCATTTCTTCCTCCCCTCCATCTCTCCTTCGATACTTCCATACCATCTACTTCTGTCACTCTCTCTTCTCAATTCGTCTTTCTTTTACTTTGTCGAAAATGTGATTGAGCTTGATAAGATTCTGTCTGAGTCTTGCTCTTTGTAGAGTGTTTAAATTTCTAATAGATTTTAACATTTGTAAACTAAACCCGGTGATTTTATTAAAAAAATACTGTGCACCTTAACAAGAATCTATGTAGCCGACCCTGCTTATAGTGGGAGAAGGCTTAGTATATTTATATTGTGCACCTTAACGGTGTTCGCCCCACAATGTGTCAAAAAAAAACTTCTTTTTCTTACTCCCTGATGTGGATAAAAAATTGAGTGGAGAAGTTGAGAAGTTAGAAACATGTTTGCATGAATTTTGGGGGAAAAAGCAAGGAGATGCGTGAGAGAGAGACAGAAAGAGGAGAAGAAGAGGAGAGAACTACAATTTTTATGAAACTTAAACAGTCCGTAACAATGACACATCCCTTTCATATATGAGGAAGCAGAATTACAAAATAAAAGGAAATTAAACGAACCCTAACAAACCTTAATTTGACCCCTAAAGTTATTCGACTTGACAAATAATTGGAGATCACATGCGATCTCATTATTTAAATAAAATTTGAAAATGCAACCGACTCAAACTAACAAAAATAACAACTAACACTAATCCTAATTAATTAAACTTTAATTAGACCGACGATAAACCTTAGTTTAATAAAATTCTAATCGTAATTCTCAATTCCGTGATATGTCAACTCTTTGTCGCTTCAACAAATTCATCTCCTAATGAACTACTTGATCTTTGGATTATGTGTATGGACACTTGATCATGATGTATTTGACCACGTGATAAAAAAATAGATGAATTGTGCATGACAAGGCCCATGTTGTTGATGTGATACTCCTAACTCAAAAAAAACACTTAGAGAGCACCATGATTAAAGAATTGGTGTAGTACGTGTGAAGGCATCCATGCCATTGATGTGATCTTCATCGAGTTAGCACCTTCTTAAAGACGATCGCATAAAAAGTGTGGAGAAGAAGTTGAGAATGAATGGAATACTTTATTCACGGTGTATAGGATTTTTTATATAGCATTAAACCCTAGAGCCTAAAAAGGAAATAATTACATAAGTGACGAAGGGGTTACAAGATCAATAAAGAGATAAAGAGATAAAGAAATAAGAAAGTCAAATAACTCTAAGAAACTATAACAATCCCCTTCAAGCTAGAGCATATCTATCGATCATGCCAAACTTCGAAATCAAGCATGATATGGTTTCTTCGACAAGGACTTCGTGAACATATCTACAAAATGAAGATCTATGGAGATATGAGTAGTGATCTTCCCCCCTCGCCTGCAACTCGAATAAAATGACAATCAACTTCAATATGCTTAGTCTGCTCATCAAATACGGGATTAGTGGCAATGTATGTGGTGGGCTTGTCATCACAATACAAAGGAACAGGAGTCGTAGCAGGAAGTCCAATCTAATGTGGAAAGGAGACTAGTCAGGTAATCTCACAAGTGGATTGAGCCATTGCCATGTATTCAACATTTGCACTCAATTGAGGAATGGGACATGCGGAAGTGGTGGGGATGGGTGGTTTGTCGGGGTTATGGAGGTGGTGAATGGGGGTAAAAACGGCGAAGGAGATCGGGGGTTCGCTAGGGTTGTGGGGGTGGCGGGAGGGTGGTCGGCGAAGGGTTTAGGGGACTTGGATGGCGGCACAGGGAGGCGGTAGGGGGTCGGGGGAGGCGTGGAGGGTCTGTGTTTGTGTTGCAGAGGCTGTTGGGAATGTTGCAGGGGCTATCGGGGATGGTGGGGTTGAAATGGGGGGTACTTGGGATGGTTCCAGAGGTGCGAGGGCGGTCGGAGGGGAAGGCGGAGTTGATTCTGATAACAGAATCTGATCTGGGATAAGCTGAACAGTAAACAATTCGTCGTCGACGTTTCTTTTTTCTCGTTTTTCTTCATTCGAAATCAGGCCAGCGGTTTCGGTGGTGGAAGATTTCGATTCGGTGGCACTTAGGGTCTCAAAATTAGCAACCAAATCTTGTAGATTTGATTGGAATTCGAGCAATATGGACATCATCTCCTTGTTGTAGGCTTCGTCGGCTCGCCGTTTACGTTCCAACGAACGATAGTCTTTCGTTGCATGTCGACACGAACATCTGTATGGATCGTTAGATCATGAGAATGATCTAGATGCCATGCTCTGATACCAATAGATGCAGAAGACAATTTGCAAGGATGGAAAATAAAATTTGAATGGTGGAAAATATTTGGTGGAAGAATAAATTAGAGGGGAGAGGAGAGAAAACTCGTCGGAGAACGAGGGATTTTGGAGAAGATTCACGGAGATCGCGTGGAGGAGAGAAAAAGAGAGATAATTGAGATAACTCAAAAATTGATTAATTCTAAACTGATTAAAATGTTGGACTCTCATCCCCTTTATATAGGAGGGGTGGATTACAAAAATAAAAAGAGATTGAAATTTACATCCTAACCGATTCTAATTTTAAATCCAAAATTCAAATCTACTTATCCTAATTGACTCTAACCGATTAACTACCTAATTTGACCACTAAATGAGATCAGATGCAATCTTTTTTTATTTAAATAAAAATTGCAACAACTCGATAATAAAATAGGATTCTAATTAACGACGAATATAAATAAATTAAGCCTTATTTATCTGCTTCACGTTGCATCAGAGACCCAACATGCTTAGTCCTAATTGGAATAGGTTGTTATCACTTTTATCTCTCTCGACAATGTTTTTATAATTCTTTTGCACCTAAGGGCGTAGTTGTTATTTGCTTAACCTTTCACTTGACAATATTCTACCATTTTCTCTTCCACCATGTTTAACCTTTTGGTGAAGAAGTTTGGATAAGGGACCATTTTATAAAACTCAATACACCTGGACCTTTTTTAAAGAACAATACAACTAGACTTTCCCTTTGGGAATATGTTACCATTTGGAGATAAGAAGCCCCCCCCCCCCATAACAGACATCCCTATATTTATTTCTCTCAAAAAAGAGAACACACCCATAACAAACATCCCTTAACTAGGGTTTTCCACGGGAGAGATTCCCCCAACCCTTGTTAGGGTCTGCTCGCTCCTCCTTAAATAGCGATTGATAGCTGGGGTTAGGACAGATGTCAATTAATTGGACTCTAACCCTAATTAATTAGACTCTAAATGGACAGACGTCAAACCTTAACTTAGTGAAAACCCAATTTTAGCACTAATTCTCAATTATATGCTACAAGCTTGCAAAAGTCGGCCGACTAGGCCGACTAGTCGGTCCGACTAGTCGAGTCGGGGGGGTAGCCGACTCGACTAGCCCTAGTCGGCCCTTAGTCGGTCCACCCGACTAGTCAGGCCGACTAGTCGGCCTAGTCGGCCGACTAATCGGCCGACTTTTACAACAACCTTTTTTATTTTTTTTGTTTTTCACTTTTTTTAAAGCAAACATATTCTAATATGCTTAATGTTATATTTAAAGTCAATTACTTCTTTTGTTTCATCATGATGTCATATAAAATGTACAAATATATGTATATACATACGAATATATGTATAAAAACTTATTTATATATTTAAAATAATTAAAAATTCAAAACCGACTAATGACCGACTAATTCCGACTAGTCGCCCGACTGCCGACTAATCCTTAGTAGGTGACCCCGCCGACTGCATACCGACTACCTCTTTCTGCAACCTTGATATGCTACATTACTCTCTTACTCTTTCCCTCCTATATCATACTCTTGCCTTCTTTCTCTCCCTCTTCCTTTCTTTCATTTCATCATCAAAGATCTCTCTCATTCTCTCTTGATCTCTTTCTCCTTCCTCCTCCCTCTATCTCTCTCATATTTCTACTCACACACTCTTTCTCTTCATCCTTCTCTCTCAAAATATGTTGATTGTCACTTGACTCACTTCTACCATCACCTTCTCCATAAATGCTCTCTCTTCCCCCTTAACTCCCGATTCTTCTTAGTTCTTACATCACCTTCCCTCTTTTTTTCTCCTTATTTCAACTCCTGTTCTCTGTACATCTTTGTTTTTCCTTTTCGAAGTTTCACACTACGGGTGTCCCTCTTTTTTCTCCTTATTTCAACTCCTGTTCTCTGTACATCTTTGTTTTTCCTTTTCGAAGTTTCACACTACGGGTGTATTCTTTCATTAATCCTTGATCACTGTCTTATCAATCTTTCTTCTTCCAAATGCATTAGATCAAAGGGGCAGAGGAGCGGAGAAGAGAACAAGGTTGAAAATGAGGAAGGGAGAAATTCAAAGAGGGAAGGAACCAGAGGGAAACAACAAGGGGCAATAATGTGAGTGAGAAGAAAATATCATAATTCCATTAGAAAAAGAGAGTGAGCAATTGGAAGCAAGGAGGCTGTAGTGGCAGAAGCAGAGAAGGGTGAAGAGTGGGGTGGGATAGAAAAAAGGCCATGTGCGTTCAGATTGAACAATGTAAACATCAAGCAAAGGAATGCAAGAACTTCATCTGCATATTCCCTTTTTTCATGAAAGATTACCAGATTCTTTCGAAAAGACCAACTCAGATTCGTTTGAAAAGACCAACTACCGGAAAAGGCTGAACAAATATGCAACAAAACAGAAAGCAGAATAACAATTTCATTATATAGAGATGAAACAGGCTCTTTCTCACTGCTATTTGTTGCATGCATGAAGATTATTATCATAAAAACTAAGAACTTCTATTAGTTTGATTTATATATCCTATTTCCATCCACCATTAGAAATCTCATGCATGATCAATGAATCCACCAACAACGGAAACAATAATTGGCAAAGCCTTCTCCCACTTTAAGTAGGGTCGGCTACATGGATTCTCACTCAAATCCATGTTGAAAGGTCCGACTATTTTTTATTCTGGCCATCGGCCACCTAATGCAACCTCCACAACAACCCCCACAAGAACCCTGGTCTTTTGGGTGGTATACACACTATACTACCACCAAACCATTCAAACAATAACAGGAAAATATTTTTTCTGTTCACAGAGAGGATGACAGAACCAAAAACTTCATAAGAAAAGAAAGAAAACCTTTCCAGTGCATAGCAGAGACAATGGCTAGAGAAGTACCATTACTTGACATTCAGATAAGGCCACAACACCCGTCGCTTTCCATCGTTCCAGGCGACTCTTTATTGAAGCAGAGGATGAATTACAAATCTTAGGTTGGTTGCTTTGCATGATCTTTCTTGGACCATCAGCGATATCTTTCCTAGCAGGTCCACCCTAGCAAAGTGCACAAAACAAAGAAGAAATTTCAGTACTTCAATTAAAAAAACATATCTGCAAAATAAGTGAGAGTTAACTAATATGTTTAGAGTATTTTAACTTCCTTTAAGTATCTTAAACAAATTGTGCATATATATTACGTTTATTTCCTCTTTATTTGTTGAGATATTAGTTATCTTTTATATTTTTACGTAATATTTATTTTCTTCGTCTTCTTTATGTAATTTGTCCAACAGGTTACTCTCCTATATAAGATAATCCTAGAGCTTCATCAATGTGTAATTCGTTTTTTTCATCTCCACATGGCATCAGAGCAACAGTCCGAGACCGGAGTTCTCATACCCCAAACCCCAACCCGCCGCCCTCTCCGTACGCCGCCAATGATGCCCTCTCTGCATGCCACCATCACCAGAGGACTATGCGGCCCTCCAGGACGTCGCAGCGCCCTCTAGGCCATTGCGGGCTGCTGTGGACACCACCAACTCATCGCCCAGATCACTGCAGGCCGCAGCAGGCCTCCCCAAGCCTCCGTCAGGCCCTAGCGGGACCGTCTAGGGCAACACTCGATGTCACCACACCTTGGTGTGCCATCCAAAGCCTCTTTTTTTGGTTTGATCCAGAAAAGGTGATTTCATGCCTATAAATCATTTTTCCAGCTCTAGCGTAGTTTGAGCATTGATGAGGATGGTTGTATGAGTCTACACGTACAACCAATCCTCCATATGATTGTGTAGACTCGCTCACATCAGTCAACTTCCTCATACGAGTTTTCTTTTTTTTTCTATCATGTCAGAAAACAAGAGTGATATCTTTTCTTCATCTGATGCTTTCAGGGGCCAGGTTCCCATCATGAAGATGGACGGGACCAACTATGAGTTGCGGTCCATGAAGTTTCTGACCCTTATGCAGTGCAACAATAAGGAGCACATTCTGACGAAGCTAAAGTCGACGGATAAGACTGGAGAAAATGCTTCGTGGAAGTAAGATGATGTGTTGTGCGTATTTGACTCTTTGGGACTCTCCCGATAGAGATAGCCAACGATATTGCTAACCATCCCACCGCTAAGGCGATGTGAGATATCTTGGCATCCACTTATGTCCAAGCGAAGAACGAGGTCAAGATTCTTCAGCTTCAGTTTGGCATATTCAGGGCAAAGCAGAATGGTCCTCCATTACATACATTCTACTCCGCGCTTCGTGGCATGTTTGAGAAGCTCCACAGCTTCATGTTGATTACGACCTCCACAGAGCAGCATATGGCATACAAAAACTCCACGATGGTTGGAGTTTTCTTGGCTGCACTTAACCCTGTGTATGATGCAGCATGTGCACAACTCCTTACCAGGACGACCATAGCTCCCATGGAGTCTTACAGTCATCTCAGCAGACTTCTTATTCCACATGCAACCACACACAGCCTTCCTCAATTGTGGTTGCTTCTCGCGCCAGAGAAAGTTCTACTCAGTTTAGAGGACGTAGTCCCCGTGGTAGAGGTGGTGGACGCCAGCGTGGTCCTTGCACTTATTGTTGTCATCCAGGATACTCTGGGGACACATGCCATCAGAAGCATGGATACCCTACATCTACTCGTATGGCGGAGCAGATTGAGACTTCAGACACTATAGCTCCTCAGGCAGATCCACGTTATGATGGCATTATCTCTCGTATACAAGAGATCATGACTCCATTGGTTAGCATTACCATTACATTATCCACAGATACTGCAGCTACAGTTAGAGCCTCTTCGAGCTCCTCAAGTATCACATACACTTTTACTGGTTGTACCAATGCAAATATAATAGAGTGGATTATGGACTCTGGTGTTTCTCTCACCATTTGTGTGGAGACAGAGCCCAGTTCAGGACTTACAGATGTACCTCTTGGTAGATGGATGCTAATGCGGTCCACTTACCCATCACTTGACAGGGGGAGATGCATTTGACGTCATCCATACGCCTGCAATATATTTTATACGCCCATGATTTTCATATGAACTAACTTTCTTTTAGTTAGATTACTAAGGAACTACATTGTCGTGTCATTTTTTACCCTTCTCTTATATTTCAGGATATACTCACGGACAGGGTGATTAGATATAGCCATGAGCAGCAGGGGCACTATAGACTGATTCAGCCTCCTCATGTCGGTTCATCTACTATTCCTACTAGACCAGTCTCATCGTACATGTGACACCTTCTTTTTTGCCACCTTCCTCTGCAGAAGATGTATCATGTCTTCCCATAGATCTCCATGCGATCTTCCTTCCAGTGTGAGGCTTGCCAGCTTGGGAAGCAACACAGTTCCTCATTTCCATCTCATGAGAGTCGGAGCAGTTCTCGGTTGTTTGAGCTCCTTTATTTAGATATATGAGGTCTGAGTCGTGTCCCTGATGATCAGGGACACCGTTTTTATCTGGTTGCTATAGATGACTTTTCTAGGGTTTCTTGGGTTTCTTGTTAAAGAATAAGTATGAGTCTGGATATGTCATTAAGCCATTCATTAATGAGATAAAGAATATTTTTTATGCTACTGTCAAGTATCAGTGTTTTAATAATGCCTTGGAGTTTGTACCTTACAGCTATCCGAGTTTCTCAGGTCTCTTGGCATTGTACACCATACTTTATATGCCTATACATCTCAGCAGAACGGTTTGTCAAGCGCAAACATCATAGTTTACTCAATGTGACCAGAATCGTGTTAATTCAAAGTTGTGCTACTCACTCTTATTAGGGTGAAGCGATGCCCACTACACTACTTAGTGAACCATATGCCTTCCTCTATTTTGGGAGAAAAGGTCTCTATCTCGATTGTGTTTCTCGAGAAGGATCTGTTCTCCCTTACACCTCGTGTTTTTGAATCTGTGGCATTTGTTCATAGTATTTCACCTGATCGTGACAAGCTCTCCCCCAGAGTTGTCAAGAGTGTTTTTGTTGGCTACTCTCATACCTAAAAAGGGTATTGTTGCTTTGATCTGCTTCGACAGAAATACTCTGTCAGTGTTGACGTTACATTCTTTGAGTCTGTCGTGCATTTCTCTCCTACAGGTGACAAACTTGCTCCATTTGAATCTGATGAGGAAATCTATATGCCTCCACCTCCTACATACCTACCACCTCCTGCACCTGCTCTACCTCCTCCATTACCACCAACACCATCGCTATCTCCACCCAGATCTCCAGTACTTACACATGCTCCTACACCTGCTCTTGTAGTTGCCCCTGAACTGACACCCACCTTGATTCAGTTTTTACCACGTGTGTTTACTCATAGGCCTCACTCTGTTCCCCATACTCACAGGTCTTCCCCATCATCCAGCACGCTTCAGATACGCAATAAGCATATTATTTATATTGATGGTGTTATCGTTATTATATTTACATTTATGATTGTAACACTTAGGTACTGTTTGGATGACGGGTTACCTGCGGGTTAGGGGAGTTTACCCCCCTTAACCCACATCCCCATCTCTCCCCATGGGCCCCACTTTATTCCTTTTTAAAAAAATTAAATAAATCAATTTTACATCATCAATTCTATCAAAAAATAATATATTATACCATCATATCATATAAAAATTATAAACTACTCCACTTCTACTCACTTTTCCAAACTTCAATACAATCACATCACAATAACTGCTCACTTTTTCAAACTTCAATACAATCATATCACCCCAAACCCACTTCTAACCCATCCCCAGTTTAACCCTCTATCCAAACACCAAAATCCAAAAACGGGTTACCCTCTACCAGTTTAACCCGCCTTAACCCGCCAACCAAACGCACCCTTAGGTTTCTGTAACCCCCCGTGACCATTCGGGTTTTGTAACCCTATGTGACCCTTCGAGTTTTGTAATCCCACATGACCCTTCGGGTTTCGTAACCCTTGTACTCTCTAGGGTTTTCTCTATATATAAGAGACCATAGCTCTATGGAATAAACACCTCATTCGTACCTCTTCTCAACATAGTATCAAAGCGAGGGTCCTTGTAACAGAGCCTAATACCCTAAACTCGCCGCCGCCACCAGCCCTTTCTCCTTGCGTGGGACCCCTTGATGAGAGAAGGGGTCCCGTGCAAGGCAATCCAAGTCCCCAGCAGCACCAGCTACCACCTCCAACAGCACCTAAAGTGTTGCCCGAGGCTCCAGCAGCTCCAGTTGCACCTCGTGCATCATCAACATCGCTTGGAGCCTCCCCCCCCTCCAACAGCTCCTGCTTCACCACAACTTTTTTCTCCCAACTTGATGTTTCATACTCTTTATGCTATCAAGTATGGAGAAAGGGAGAGTCAAAGATGATTCTTCAGAACGTCTGCTACCCTACCACGACTGACAAACCGACACTCCAGACTACCACTTAGATCATCCATATTTACCGAGCATCGACTTCTTCGTCAGGGCGTATACTTCTTCTTTTATGACCCGACTACTACTCCACGAAGGACTTCTTCTACAGCGATTCTTCTCCAGACACGATAGAGATATACTTTGATGACCTGTAGGACGACAAAGATACGTTCCAGTGACCTGATATCGCAGCGACTCTACAAGTATGACAGAGATACATTCCAGTGACCTGAAAGTCGCAAACTTGTCCTCGAGTGAGGTCTTCTACCATCAACAGACATATATTCTTTTGATGCATCGTGTGAAAATGTGGTGTATACTTTTTCTTTTTGTTGCAAGGTGCAGCTTTCTCAACTCCAAATTAAGGGGGAGTGTTATAGTTATTATATTTACATTTATGTTTGTAACCTTCGGGTTCCATAAACCTCTGTGACCCTTCGGGTTCCATAACCCTCTGTGACCCTTCGAGTTCCATAACCCTCCGTGACCCTCCGAATTCCGTAACCCTTGTACTCTCTAGGGTTTTCTCTCTATATAAGAGACCCTGGGTCTATGGAATAAGCATCTCATTCATTCCTCTTCTCAACATATAGCACTACTAAGTTGTCTGTGCAGCAGGATTCCTTACCGGATGAGCAGACACCCTCTCGAGAAGGAAATTTATATGTTCAAGAGATGGCAATGCTCTCAATGTGTCGATTGCTCTGGGGAGCAGAGACGTACTTGTTTTAATCCTCTGGCAGCACACATTTATTTGAGCAGACTTTTAGAGGATTTCAGGAGATTTATCTTGACATCGTCAGCCGTGGAAATACCACGGACATATCAGGAGGCTATTCAGGAAAGTCAGTGGCATCTTATCATGGAGGAGGAGATGGTTGCACTACAGTCGTGTGGCACTTGGAGTCATATTTCAGATCCAATTAGTGTGTTTGTTGTTGGGTACAAGTGGGTATTCACGGTGAAGCATAGAGCAGATGGCAGTGAAGATCGCTACAGGCGACACTTGTGGCGAGTGGGTTCACCCAAACATGGGGTGGACTATCAAGATACATTCTCTCCAGTAGTCATACATTCTACTCTGTGTATCCTTTTATCAGTTGTAGTGATACAGTATTGGCCCCTCTATCAGCTCGATGTGAAGAATAGGATTTTATATGGTGACGTACATGAGGAGGTTTACATGCAGCAGTCACCTGGGCTCGTTACTGAGTGGGAATGTCAGAAAGATTGCAGGCTTCACAAGGTGATTTATGGCCTTAAGTAAAGTCCAAGAGCATGGTTCCAAAAGCTCTCGGACTTGATAGAGTAATAAAGGTTTGTGTGATCGATTGCCGATCATTCTATATTTGTTCACAAGACTCATAGATGTAGAGTTGTCATTCTTGTCTATGTTGATGATATCACTGTTACAGGAGATGATGAGCAGGGCATTCAGGTTGCTAAGGATTTCCTAGGTCAGTGGTTTGTGATCAAGGATCTTGGTAGATTACGCTACTTCCTTGGACTGGAGTTTTCCAGGAACCAGCGAGATCTTGTGATGACTCAAAGGAAGTACGTTACGGATCTTCTTTCTGAGACAGGCATGGCAGATTGCAGATCTGCCACTACTCCTATGGACTCGAGCATGAAGCTTTAAGACGATGAACTAAGGAGGTCGACAAGAGGATGTATAGGGAGCTTGTTGGCAAGCTTTTATATGTGACCATCATCAGGTCAGTTTATCCTTTGTCATATGGATGCGGTCCATATAATTCTGACGTATCTGAAGGCCTCACCTGGCACTGGTCTTCTATTTAGCAGAGGTACATCCCTTTCAGACAACATGTATAGATGCATATTATGCTGGGTGTCCTAAGGACAGGAAGTCTACATCTGACTCCGCAGTATTCATGGGAAGCTCGAGTGTCATGGAAGAGCAAGAAGCAGATTGCGGTTGCCAGATCTAGTGTTGAATCAGGATATTGGGCCATGGTGCAAGCTAGTACAGAGATGATATGGGTCAGATCTATTATTACTGACCTTAATATTGAGGTGCCTCTTCTCATGCATCTCCAATGCAACAACCAAGCTTCTCTTTTCATTGCAAACAACCATGCCTTCCATGAAATGACCAAGCACATCGAGGTGGATTGTCACTACACTCGTGACATGATACAGAAGGGTATCAATACCACTACTCATGTCAACTCTGAAGACTAGACAACAGATGTACTTACCAAGACCCTAGCCAGAGGACCTTACCATAGATGTTGCTTCAAGATGAGCCTGATTGATATCTACGCTCCAACTTGAACTTGAGGGGGAGTCTGGAGATATTAGTTATCTTTCATATCTTTTATGTAATATTTCTTTTCTTTGTCTTATTTATGTAATTTGCCCAACAGGTTAAGAGAACCCTAGAATTTCATTAATGTGTAATTGAGTATTTCATCTTCACATTATTATTATTATATATATAACCCACTTCAATGATCTGATAGTTGACCGATGTGTCTTCCATCCAAAAGGATCAAGGTTCAAGCCCTGCAATCATCATTTCCCCAACAACGAAAAAAGTATATATATCCATTGCCATGCTACATTACTTTTTAAGATGTATAAGTCAAAAAATACAGAACGTGAGATTTTCCCTCCATGATGAACGAGTAATCATATCAACTTATGCATTTATCCAAGTTAAACTATGCATTCGGAGTCTTTCATTCAAAAATATAATGATTCGTAATTCTAGTTATCTTATTTATAGATCTAAGTTGAGCTCCTATCATCACGAAGAGAATATTTATAAAAAAGATTAAGAATGCAACTTAAATAGCCTCATTTTACATTTTGTACATTTTCCAAACTTGAATTGTGTATATTCTCCTATGCATTGGAAAAACTCATCTCTGAATTGTTGAAAATAGCATGAAGGACTAACGTGTGATCCTGATGATGCATACCATGATATGAATCATATGTTACTCACAACAATCTTGATGGCAATGGTCTCTTTAAGGTCTTGATTTAAGAAGTGACAGCATGCATTGAACACGGTCATTACAAAGTGGGATCGTATTGCATCACGACCATCTTAGTCACTATCAAGGCATCAACCTCCTCCAGAGTCACCACCTGTATACCCATCCCCACAAAAAATCAACAGTGGCCTCCGAAACTAGGAACTACAAGTCTACAACAAGGTCCTAATTATTGGAAGTGGGCCGAATGGGATACCGATCCTTAAATACATATGAGATACTCCAAGATTCAGAGTTTCGATAAAAGCAACCCATCATGAATGACTTTTTCAAGACAGGGGAATCATAGCAATCGATATTTCAATTTATTTCACTTTTATTTTTTTAGCAGACTTTATTTTTAAGTTCAAGAGTTGTAACAACTAAAGGTGCCCTTTAGTTTCAGATCTCTATAGAAAGTCACCATCCAATTGTAAAAGAAAAAGTACCAATCCAAAAGGGATTGGCGACGCAGCTTGTTGCCAGTCTCCTATCAATCTCTCTATAATAGCTTTATTAATATTTGTATATAAATCCTCAAAGTCAAAATAAACGAGTTTTTTTAAAGTACCAACGACTAAAACTGCACAACATGGATTTAGCCTCTAGTTTGTTACCTCCCTCTTCCTTTTATTAAGCCCGTTCTCAAGATAGTACTATGATAGTGAGTTGTTGTCATTTAACAATATAGAGTATTAAGGGCCTCACTGAGGTAATCTCTAAGCTTTATCTACTAATACAAAAAAACCTTTTTTCAAAGAAAAATTTGCAGCTACACGAGGGTGATTTTAAAATGAGACTTTTGTGAAATTGGTATTGTTGGTTAGATTTATGAATCTAACGTATATATTCCTAAGTGATGTTTTCTTTGTTAACAATTCTGAATTTTACATCATGAATCCGTCCTTTTACCACTTGTAATATTCCAATGGGCCTTCATATTGATATCAGATTAGGTAAAGAAACCAAACAAAGAAGAAAAAGATATTGGGCATGCTATCCAATTGATAAGGAAATGAAACTTAAAGCTAACATTTGAGCATTTTTTACTTTCCTTCTGAGGGATGAGCATTTTCAATTTCTGAAAAAACCAACAACTAGTGCAGGTCAAACAACAAATTAGGAACAGAATATCACCCCTTGATGCAGACCCTCGGACGCTATCATCATAATCTTTGATCCATTTGATATTTGGCAGCGACTTCATCAGTGAAACATCGGTGAGAACTTTTCCTGCCCACCACAGCTTAACAGAGTCATCTAACAAGAATGTTACAGTGCGCGACATACCGTTGATAGTCAAAAATCTATAAATATCAGAAACTCCTACAGCAAAATATACAACGCCCAAATGATAACCATTAGCTTCCTTCCACTCATTTGTCGGCGAAATATAATAAATTTTACTGATTGATGCTGTATATCAACAGGATTTGATATATATATATATATATATATATATATATATATATATATATATATATATATATATCTGTTTGGCGCACTGGCGTACTCGACTAGATAAACACAATCCGGTCGAAGAAGATAGAGAAAGGGAGGGAGAAGATGGGAATTAGGGCACAGAAGGAAGGACCTTTGAAGATGAGCTTCTGGCCTCGAGGGATGACATCGGTGAGGGGTAGGAGGATGGATTTGAGGTCTTTGACTGAGGATTCTGGGCTAATTGCGACGGGGATCGTGCGGCCTCCAAACTTGATTTGGACCGTGATGGTGCTCGATGAAGGATCGGAAGCACCCGCGGCCGCTGCCCCTTTGTCCGCCATTGCTATGGCCCCTCCCGCTTTCTGGTTGTCCAAGTTTTTTGTTCTGAGCAGCTGGTCAGCCGTCAGGGTATATATTTATCATGCTCCAAACAAAGCAGCATAGGTAGGGTGGAAGAAGCTGAGGAAAATAAATTTTGAGGATGGAAGAAAAGGATATTGTAAGACAGAGAAGTCAGTTAAATTTGTAAGGCAGCAAAGAGAAATGGTATAAATGTGATATTATTTTAATGTAAATTATCAATGAAAATATGTGATATTATTTTATGGTTCCCTAATATTTTTAAGAAGTGAAAGGATATTGTAAGACAGCAAAGAGAAATGTTATAAATGTGATATTATTTTAATGCAAATTATCAATGAAAATATCAAAGATAAGCATGTAGATGACATATAATTTATATGTGTGTAAATGACAATGAACACATTATTTTCGTTTACATGGTTTTGTATCCAATGATGTAGAGGCAGATTCATTCTTGCCTTCGAATCGACAAATGCACTTTGCAAGGGTAGAAATACCTTATTATTGATCAAATTATTGATCAAATATAGAGGGTCAGATATTAATACTATATAATACATGTATATCCATATCCTAAGAATATGATATCCATATTTATAACTGCAAGTAAATAATGAATATCTTTATGCAAATATCCGAAGGAAAAAATACATATTCATAGATTGTTTGAAAATGACTACAATTTTATGAACTTAGTGGCGATTCAGTTGCGGCAAGTGGAATGTCGATCTCCGACAGAAGATGCATGGACATTCACGCTTGCCAACTTCAACATTTGGGGTTGTCAAAAGATAGGATGCGAATAGTCCTGGTTCCTTGGGGACTCATTTTGGAAGTGCAAGCGCCATCTCGAATTTGAAAGCAGAGGGGTGCGACGAAGAGGAGATGTAGGTGGGGGCAATGCAGGATGCTGAAAGTTAATGGGATTGAAGAAAGGAGAGGCAATTGTGGCGAAGCAACAAATGTGAAGGTAGTTGTCAAGAATCTTTGGTGGATCAGCCTTCCAATTGAACACTTGATCGTGAATGCATGGGTAAAATATATATAACCTTATGTAAAATACATTTAATTCAAATGAGGTCAATGAATAATTTACTATATCGAGGATGAGTTTTTATTCCACTTATACAACTCGATGTACTCATTCATAATGAAAAGATTTAAGTTGCATGCATTAACGAATTTTTTTGGGTCGTTTTTTTACAAAAGGACAAATAATGTGCATGTCATATATTATTTACATGAATTGGTTGAGATCCTCTATAAGTTAATCGAAGGAGAAGAAGAAGAAGAAACAACATAATATGAGTTGGGACTTGGGATGAGAACATGTTGTATGACCACCAGCTCAGCAACTACGACAATATGTAATAGTGTACACAACAATTTTAAATAACTCTTACCAAGTCATGAACGTTGGTACACACATTTTTTAAAGAATAAATACAGACAAAATCTTGATCATTCTAGTTGCAATGAGTACGGAGATTGAACCACTGGTGGATCCATAATTCTTCTTTATTCTTTTATTAGCCAAATTCGTTAGCAAAAATCTGTAAATATGTATTAAAATCAATAAATTGCCATTCATCTTTGATTTGTTAATAATTCATATTTAACATTCTTTTTAACCAAAATAAAAGAATAAAGAAGAAAAGGAAAAGAAAAGAAATAAAAAGAATGGTGTAATTATGTAATAAGAACAAAGTGATCTGAACCCCGAGAGAAGGTTAATAATAGACATGATCAAAAAGGAATAAAGGTGGGAGAGATATGGCCTTTCTTTAAAATACCCTGCGGATATTATCTATTCTATATTTATTCATTATATATATCATCCCTTATTTTATTCATTGCTTATATCATTGACTTATTTTATTTATCAATAAAATGATCTCAAATTGATTTATTTCCCTGATAAAACTTATAAATAAAAATGTGTACTAATTAATAAAAATATTGGCAAAATGAAGTTGTGTACAGTTGTACAGTACCTACGGCGATTTTAGAGATTTGTTTATTTATCTCGTGTATAAATTATATATATTATATTTTAAATACTTGTATATACTGATAATAATTATATAAAATTAAAATAAATTTTAGAAATTATAAAATAAAATAAAAATCGGTACTTCATTGTGCAAATAAACCAAGTGTATATATTGTACATAGACTTAATTCATTACACATGTAATTAACTTGTGAAAATCTAATAAAAATGTCTTTATGTACCTTGAATTATTTTGCAAATAAATAAAATATAGAATACAAGGTATCCATGTAAAAAATAATAAAATAAAAATATGTGTATATAATATATAGGTATATTGTACCAATACATACTAATGTACATTGTATATAGTGTTGTATATATTATTATTATTACTGTGAAATTTATTAAAAATCAGTTGTAAACTAACTAACATTTTTTTTAACTTTTTTTAAAATCATTTACTATTTTAAATCAATTATCCTTCCATATTAAAAAATGAAAATTTCTTATTGGTCAACCTAGGTCCGTTGACCCGGGTCAACCTCCCCCCCCCCCCTCTAGGTCCAACACAGGCGCGCTGCATCGGACCCGATTTCTTCCAATTCTTTCGTACGCGTCGGACCAACATTCATCACAGATTGCGGACCCCTGTCCTCTCTGAAGATTCGCAACCTTCGCGAAAACCTAGGAGGGTCTGAATCCCCCTCGATTCATGCGAAGGTGGCATCAAAATTTAGGATTTACGGATGAAGGGATGTATGTACAATAGTTCTAAGTGTATGGCTGATGGATTGGAGGATGACGAAGATTACCTGCAAAGAAATCGAAGTGCATTGAGCCATGGATCATGCATGAAAAATTGGGGGAAATGGGTGGCTCGTGAGTTTTGACAAGTCAGAAGTATGCGAGGGTACAATTATCCAAGGGTCAACCATCAGGAGCACTGTATTTGTCCACATTGGACAACTAGGTGACAAAAGAGAAAATAAAAAAGGAATGAATGAATAAAATCAATCCACATCTATGTCAATTTTACTAAAGATTTTAAGTCAAGACGAATGCATAAAAATGACGAAATGACGATTCATCAAATAACATGTAACTGATCTAGAATATATCAATACATTCCACATCCATGTCAATTTGATAGCATTCTAACAATCTGATTCGGATGGACTGTTGTAATCTTTATCATAAGCTATATAATAACGATAAAATCACGTTACATATGGGAAGTAGTCGCTTATAGAAAGGAATACCTAATGGAAAAGATGTAACATCCGAGACTTAAAATGGCAACTAAAACGAAACAAGTGATTACTACATCCAGTGGCAGAGAGGCGGGTAGAGACCATGTCCCCACCTCCCTCAAATTGGTAAATTATTAAAGAGCCATGTCATTTCCCATTTCTATGATCATTTCTCATGTTTTTTGAAATTTCCATAAAGGACAACAATTACTTTCTCCCATTTTGTTAAATTTCCAGAAAGTACCACCGCCATTCCTTTACACATTTTTCATTATGTAAAAGCCCACCATTTTCTATTAAAAGATGTAAAGAAACAGATACGGATATAGGTGTTACTATATCGCTACCTATTTTAAATACAAATACATATGTTGATACATATATTGACGTATATGAAAACTATATTACTATATCCTTAAAACATGGATACTTATGTAAAACAGATTTTTATCGTGTGTGAATAATGTTAGAAATATTGCACATATTAGCTTTAAATATATATCTATTGGATAGATGCACATCATTTTGAATGTATTGAAGCTGCTTATGTCATAGTAATTATACCAACTAGGTGAAAGAGTATATAAAATTTTATTATGTATACTTAAAAATAAGTCTACAAGTATATTTATATTTGAAATGGATAAATAGATATGGATACCAAGGTTTACAGATATCAAAGAGATATCTATTTACGCATACGCTTTAAATCGAATATGGATACCAAAATATGTATAAACAGATACTGTAGCGGTCGGATACAGATATATCTATATCTGTTTGTATTCCTAATTCATATCCCTCATTTTTTTTTAAATTTCCAAGAAACGATTCAACTTCCAAACTTCGACTCCCCCATGTCGTATTATTTCAGATTGAACCCAATCCAACCTCATCCTTACCATTCATGAAAACTTGTTCTCTATCACCTCACATGTAAAATCATTGGTCCAGCAATGCTAGCATGATAGCAAGCACACATTCTCCAAGCAATGCTCGCCCCTACCAACTATACTTCCTTCATGGTAGTCTGTCAAGTCTGACTTGGTGGGATTTCATTGTCCGAGCAGTCCAACATGTTAACGACTCGGCACATCTTCATCGTCAGCACATCGACGACTCAATGTCACTATTAGTCCAAAGTCCACTTTGCCATTCACGTGGCTACATTTGCATCGATCATCCATTCGTCTGTACAATTATTTATCATATATTCAGATTTTTATGTTATTTAAATATTACAATATCTGGATACGAGCTCTACATTTTACGTATTTACCTTATATAATTCATGATCAACCATTATGTGTCGTTAGAAATTCGTATTAATGTACAAATATTTTAGTTGATATCAGTATTCTAGTATTCATAATTTCATATTCACTTACAATTGGAGATTGGGAATATGTATAGATATCTAACTTAACCATTTTCGAAGATTGATGGAGTATGACCATGTGGGATATCCAATCATATGTCATCTCATTTTATTTTAGAGTTGGTTATAAGTATATATATAGTAAAATGGAGCTGCCTTGGGGGAGCTAACTTGGCTCCCCCGTCCCATTTCTCTCATTTTTTTTATTTTTTTGAAAAATATTTCCATGGATTTTCATTGTTATATTCCTATATTATGTCATTCAAGTTTCTTGTGTAATAGAAACTCCTACGACCTCCTTCCAAACGGGGTAGATTTCAGTAAGACTGTGACTGTTAAAAAGTGACTGTCTAGATGGAGGTCGTAGGAGTTTCTGTTTTGTACGAGACTTGAATGATATGATATAGTAATGAATTTCTACAGATTTATTTTTCAAAAAAAAATAAAATTGTAGAAAAATAAAGTGGGGAGCCAAGTTAGGTCCTCATGGAGGCAGCCTCATTTTTCTCATATGTATAATATTTGTATTTTTTCGTAATAATATCTTTTTTTAATGATTGTGCTGCTAACTGCACTTTTCCATCTCTCCATACTTGACATACCGATATATTATATTTATTATTTTTTGTTATATTTTTAATTAACTTTTTAATCATATAATTGGCCCCATAGCATGCAATGTGATTCGGACACAAATCGAACAATCTCATTTTATAATTTGGATATGAATCATATATATATATTATATTTTGAATTCACCTATAAAAATTTTCTGACTCATATATGATATTATATTATTTAATTATTAAAATCGACATTGAATGGGATGAGAAGCTTCTGTCCATGTGGATGCCTCATCGAGTAACAATATTTTTTTTAAAAAAATTCGAAACCCAACATGGAAGGAATTGAATTCCGCGTGAAGCAAAGTCGGCAGTCAACCTTATCTCTACTTACCGCCATTCTCTGTAGCAAAAAGGATGTCCGCTCAGCTACCGATGCTCCAACTGAATTGTAAACGATGTTCGAATTCAAGTTCGGTTCGATAAATGTTTGATAAGATATGTTCGAGTTCGTGTTCGTTTAGAAAACGAACGTTCAAGTTCAGTTCGATAAAATTCGTTAACAATCTAACTTAACTAAAACTTGTTTATATGAACAAGTACGAAACTTAAGTTCGATAACAAGGTTTGATAAACAGTAAAAATAAGAAAATTTTCAAATTAACGCGGTACAAAGCCCAATATAACACCACAATTTCTTTAGCCTCGAAATTTTCCAAGTGTATAAATACTAAGTTACATATACAAATACATACACATATACATATATCGAACTCGAACATTTACCGAACGAACATATGTTATGTTCATGTTCGGTTCGTTAAGCTATCGAACTAAAATACGAAGTTCGTGTTCAGTTCGTTTAGAAACGAACGAACATTTTTCGAACTATTATCAAACGAACTCTAATCGAATACGAACATGTTCAGTTCGATTAGCAGCCCTACGCTCAGTAAAGGAGAAGTTGTCTGTCATATTGTCCGATTGGGATCAAGCCGTCATGATCGTCGGATGTGATCATACGTTCGATTATATTTCATAACATCTCTTCTACCAGGATATGATCTAAATCCGAAGATTAATGGATGACATGTTTTGACTCATAACCGTCGATTATATTTCATAATTGAAATCATCGTATACACCATCTCCTATCATACTATTTCATACCTTAACAAAACATGGGTCTCGTTGTTTGGCCAACAAGCTTGGGAACAGAGTCAGGTGTGCTCCCCACCTATGGATGCGGGGCATTACCTTCAACGGAATTTTTTTTTAATAATTTTATTTGTATTCAGGTAATATGGATATGTCTGTATCAGAGATCCCTTTGTATAAGATTCGTATATAAACTCCCATAGGGTTAGAATTCTTTTTATCCTTTGTATTCTTCCATCTCCACATACCGAAAATTGATCGCTGCCGCTGAAGGGCGTAGCTCGATTACAGGTGAACCTTATAAATCTTATAAATCCGCTTGTCATCATACTTGCATAATTGATTGTGTTTGTGCGTGCTTCTGGCATTCTACGATTCTCAACATTACTGCATCATCAAGACAGCTTCCGCACACTGCAACAAATTTGAGCTATAATGACTCTTTTTTCAAAATCTGTCACCAAATTAGCCGTTGTTAAATGTATAATGATGATATTATTCACTGCGAAATGATTTTTCATACTTAAAATTAGCGGCGAATAGCATATCTGTCATTATATCATTAACAACGATCCATATAATGACGTTTATTCGTTGTCATTTTAAAACTTCTAATTAATCATCGTTAAATTTTGAACAAAAAAAGTAACGATGATTAGTTGATATTTTGAAAAATGACAACGCATAAGCATTGTCATGTGGACCGATGCTTATGATATAACAACGTATATAATATTCGTCGCTAATTTCAAGTACGAAATTCATTTCGTAACGAATAATATCATTTTTATATATTTAACCGCAGATAATTTAGTGACAAATTTTGAAAAAAAATGTTATTATAGCTCAATTTAACTGTAGTGACGCTAAACCTCTGTGTCTTTGTGGTGGCATTATTGTCGTTTCATGCTTTTTTGATTGAACAGTGTTGCTTAAGAATTTTATTCGTTTGAAATATATTGTGATTCTCGACAAACTGCTGTAGACGTGAGATAAAAAACTAATCTATATCTGCTTGGATGGGACTATTACTCAATGATCTACCGCAAATCCTCATGGGATTTAGATATCAATATCGACTTTCATTGTCGTAGAATGAGCATACTATCCCGTGCAAATGCGAAGGGAGGATGCAAGTAGCCCATTATCATTGTTTAATTGGGTAAATTACAAAAATGACATCAACTATACTTCAATTCTTAATTAAGGGTTTCATTTTTCAATTGTAACGAATAGGGGCTTGAACCGTCAACTTAAGGGTTTAACACCGACATATAAGGATCGTTGAAGCTTATAGAGGCCTTTATTTGAGACGAAAACATAAGATGAGACCTCTCTTTGCTACAATTGAGAAATGAGTCCCTTAATTGGCAATTAAGACATAGTTGAGGTTTTCTTTTTGTAATTTACCCTATCTAATTTAGGATACAATGGATGGATCGAAATGCACATCAAGGATTGGAGGTTGGGCATCCGTAGACTTAAACTCACGGGACCACGG
This sequence comes from Ottelia alismoides, assembly GCA_037367405.1. Classification (NCBI taxonomy): domain Eukaryota; kingdom Viridiplantae; phylum Streptophyta; class Magnoliopsida; order Alismatales; family Hydrocharitaceae; genus Ottelia; species Ottelia alismoides. The sequence goes on along the minus strand of JAZKJV010008456.1, from coordinate 48,241 downwards.
TAGTCCACATCGGATTTTTCAAATTCTTTAGGCCGTTTATGGTCCCATTCTTTTTCCACGGAAAACACCAAAAATGAGGGGGGTTTCCAGGTGCATTCTCTGGATTATGTAGGGGTCATGTTCTATTCAAATCCCAGCTGCTAATATATTTGATCTGTTGTTCTATATTTTATACCTCTGTTAGAATTCATGTCATTTCATTATTTAAGATGGGAGGTGGACTATGACCTTTTGAATAGAAGGTCAACTGAACTTAACATAAGTTTTCTTACTGCTAAGAGTTTCCTATTTCTTTTTTTCCCGATATTATTTTCATAAAAAGATATCGATATTAAAAATTTAAAAGTAGTTGGCAGACAAAATAACCACCTACTTATACCAAACGATCAGGGATGCAATACTGTCTTGATGTCTAGACTCTATAGTCAACATCAACTTGAGACAAAGTGAACATGCAAAATACAGGATAAAACATGCAAAATAGATGGATGTCATTGTATCTATTTTCTTCTTTACTTTATGTTTATTGATTTTCTCTCTCTCAAATTTCGCATTCGAAAGGATGACCTTGTTTAACAAGGTGTTTTGTTCAACATTCGAATTGCAAGTGCAAAATCAATTCTTTTAAAAGCTACATCCATAGATTTAGGAATCATAATATTATTGCTGAATACTTTTTGGATTTTCTTCAAAAACTCCTTTTTTTGGAAATCCAATCTATATGTCATCCTTGCAAGGTCCTTCCATGTATTCTTTTTCCTTTCATGAATGATCTTAAAAAAGTAACTTTCCTTATAGCAAGATAACTATATACATCGTTATTCTTTTATCATCTATTGTGTAGTATATTGCGCACACGAGCATGATTTCCCGTACTGGAGACAAGATTGAGATCAAGGACAAGGTTTCAGTATTCTCAACAAGCGCTCGAAATGAAAGGAAAGAAAATGACGTTCTCTTTGACCAACATATCTACCGTTACAAATATTTTCCTTCCTTCCTAGAGAAAAAATCGATAAACATTTGTCTCAATGTGGTCCCCGACTATCAAAATTTAAGGTTAAAATAACGAAATAATCAACTAAATTTCTATGACGAAGGACCGCATTGAGACAAATTTGAAAGTTGAGCTATCACATTGTTATTTTTTAAAGTTCATGTATAACACTGAAATCAAGTGTATAATTTAAGATTTTTTTTGTAATTTATTCAAAATAAATATGCTAATATCCTCTTTTTCTGGAAATATATATTTTTTATATTCAATCGTTGTTACTGATAATTCAAATATTATTAACAAATGCATTTCTAATTGTTTCTTACCATTATCCAAATCAACCACAAAAAACTCCCAACACTTTTTTAATCACCAATGATGAAAACCTCATCCATCCAGAGTTTCAAACGTCCAAATTCCTTTTAATTTATTAGAAGTTTCTGCGAAACCAAACCAATCACAGATAATCTTATCAAAGGGTTTTTTACCCGACAGATATTATAAACTTTTTAAATTACCTCTACGATCTTTTGCACGACGTAATTATACCATCGATCCTGTAAATTACCCAAAGAACCTTCACGAGCTTTAAACAAATTAACCGCATGGTTTATAGGATAAGAGTTGACAAATTTACATTATCAACGGGAAAATTAGGTTGTTTAAAAAAATCATGGAGGTAATTGACAAAATTTACAAAATTTGTTGGATAAAAATCCCTTTATCAAATCCCTAATTAATGGAATTACTGCTTACCACTTTCAAACTCGCATAAATTAAGGAGAGAGAGCGGGGGGGAGAGTCAAAATTAAACAGCAAACAGAACAAACGCTCCTCCTTCCAGTTCCTTCCTCTCCCCCTTCCCCTCACACCTCTATTCCCACCCCCACCCCATGCCGCCTTCGTGGCTTCGAAACCCTAGCGGACGCGCCGCCGAGCCGCCCTCGCCGGCGCACCCCAACTTCGCCGTCTCCTCCCTTAAGACCCTCCTCTCCGACGACTATGACGAGCCTTCCTCCACCTCCCCGCGGCCCTCCATCTTCCACCGCGTCCGGATCGCCACATCCACCCTTCGCGCCTGGCGATCCCTATCGTCCCTCGCCTCCTCCTCTCCGAACCCCCCGGAGAAGCGCATCGTCCTCTACTTCACCACCCTCCGCGTCGTCCGCAAGACCTTCGACGACTGCCGCGCCGTGAGATCCATCCTCCGTGGCCTCCGCGTCGCCGTCGACGAGCGCGACGTGTCGATGGACTCGAAATTCCTGGACGAGCTGAAGGGGATCCTCCGCTGGAGGAAGGTGGAACTGCCGGGGGTGTTCATCGGGGGGAGGTACGCGGGGGGCGCCGAGGAAATCCGGCGGCTGCACGAGAGCGGGGAGCTGAGGAGGCGCGTGGAAGGGGTGCCGCCGTCGCCGGCGTCGTGCGAAGGCTGCGGGGGGATCGGGTTCGTGCTGTGCCAGAGCTGCGACGGGAGCCACAAGTGCTACTGCGAGAAGGGAGGCTTCCGGAGCTGCGCTTTCTGCAACGAGAACGGGCTCGTCCGATGCCCCGAGTGCCGTCCAAACGAGTCCGTTTGATCGGGTTTGGACGGATGCGATCTTGCAGGGCCGCAGGGGCGTGGGAGATGATGGGGGAAAATACCGTGTAAGTTTTTCCTGTTCTTTTTTAGAAGTTTTTTCCCGTGTTACTTTTTTTTAGTTTAAGATGGGTGGGTGGCACGTGCTGCCGTTGTGTTAGTGGTGCATGTGCTTATTTATAAATACATGGAGGTTTGAGTGGGTGGGGGTTTCAAAGGCCGTGGAAGGCAGCAACATTGTTTCGCCTCTTCGGCAAAACTAATATCCAGTTGGAATTGTTGGGATCAGTTTATCTGTTTTTTTATTATATATTTAGTTGGAGGTTTAACTTTAAAGTTTAAGTAGATCAGAGTGACAGATGGAGTTGCCTTAATGGGTAATAAGACGGGTATACTATTTCTTGCTGCAACCATTGCATGGAAGATGATAGTTACAAATTTTTTTGAAAGAAGAGGATACTTATAATTTTTTTAAAGAAGAGGATAGTTATAATATTAGAGTATTGATAAAGCAAGCAACTGATGATCCAATCCGCCATCCCAAGCAACCTGAGGCTTTCCAGCTCACCCACTTTTCTCTTCTTCTCTCTTCTTCACCGGTTGCCAAAATGCCCGTACGTATATAGTAAACTAATAAAGCCAAATTTCATAATAATCACATATCCATTTAACACACATGTTTATCTAATATGACGTGTAATGATACAGATGATTAACATTTTTGGAGAGCAAGGAAAACATACCTTATTTTTCTCTGAAAGACAAATTATTATATATGTAACGTCCCCAACTTACGTCTGAGTTTAGGTCCTTGATCCGTTATCAATGAAAACTGTTCCTGATAACTTCGGATCCAATTGGATCTGTTGACAACTATCCAAAATGTTTAAGTCTAAATTATCAAGTAGTAATCCCCATCACTTATAACTCACTCTCACACTTTATGAATTTTAGATGTGAGACTATCTTTGAGGGTATGAGTGTTACAAAATCTTTCAATGATAACAACGGACACTCTCCTAAAATCCTTGATTCCAAATAAAGTTTATAAAAAAAAAGATTGGTTATATGCACCAGATCGAGCACAAACGTGCTCTAACAAATTGACTCCTAAAATCCTTGATTCCAAATAAAGTTTATAAAAAAAAAGATTGGTTATATGCACCAGATCGAGCACAAACGTGCTCTAACAAATTGACTTGTGAATAAATGAAGACAGACTTAACATTAAAGGTAACATCGTTAATTTATGCCCTCCATGTTTCCCTAACAATGGAATATCTCTTTCTCCATCATCTCTTTGCAAGAGCAGTATGGTTCTGACGCTTAACATTGAAGGTAACATCAACTTTATAAACATCATCTGTAGAATGACAAATGGGTGGGTAACTAAACGAGTGAAGAAGTTGAATTCTTATTATTGACACTATTTAAATGAACAGGACAGATTTTCGCCTGAATTGATGACCAGTGGCCGGAGCATCATTTAACTTGAGTCCAAAGAATTGGATAGTGAGTGCTGCTTTTGGGGTCTTTGTCGCACATGTGAATTGGTGTCATCCAGTCCTTTGTCTCTTTCACTTGCGTGGTAACAGGAAGAGGGTGTGGGTCCTTGTGGAGTTTGCACTCCGGGGATGCACATGCACAAGCTCTTCCTCTACCTAAGAGGTGATGATGGCGATGATCGGTGGGAAAGAGAAAGGGTAATAAAAGGAAAGGCAAAGTTAGTGGTGAGGGAAAACCACTCGTCTGCCATTGCCGGGAAGATGGTCACTGTGTTTTCGACTGCAGGATCACATGCTTCCAATGGCTCCAAAACCAAAAGCGTCTCTTTTTATTGTGACCATCTTTATGCTTTGTGATGGGTTGTGTAAATGTGTGTTTGGAGCCAAGATTTTAGACCCAGTAGATACTACAATTTCCCATTTTCTGTTATCACATAGCTTCGTTTGTTCCTGAAGGGGATGCCTTATGTAACACCCCAAACTCAAACATAGTACCACATGGAAAACTCACAAAGTGTGGGTGTGGTTTATAAGTGATGGGGATTACTACTTGACAACCCGGCTTAAGCATTTTGGGGGTGGTTAATCGGGTCCGTATGGGCTCGATCCCAAGAGGTTGTTAGGGCCAGTAATGCTCCGTTAACGGACCGGAGACCTAAGCCCGGGATTTACACCTTAAGTAGTTCACAAATTTCACCTCCTCCCTCAAGTGGTTTACGTTGTTGATGTATATACGGAGGCTTCGAGGGGATTTTTTATTTTTTTGGTAAATAAGTATGTATGCACTTCTTGTAAATCGATTTACATTTAGGCACTACCGGCCATGTCTACAACTGGTCAAATCAACGCAAAAACAGTGTGGATGGACTACTTGCAGCAAGCAAGTAGATTTGGTCGGGGAAGAACAAAAACCCGACCATTGATGTTAAAAAAAGAAGGCTACATGTTTGCACCACTTTATTAGTAATCATTACATCAGTATGGTGTGCTCCGTTCGTCCAAGATTGATTGATCATCCAGATTGATTTGCTTGATCATCGAGATTGATTGTTGGAGTTCTATTTAAGATTGTATTTGTTCTTATAGACAGAAAGCAGTGCCTCTGATTATATGCAGCCTCTCTATAGTCGAAAGAGGTAGTTGAGAGGGCTTTGCAGGCTGAGGAGATGGCTCTTGTGATGGTGCTGATGGTATTGCCTTTGAATATAGGGATTGTTGACGAATCATGAGTGGTGATTGATCTCCCTGCCCCCATGTGCTACGTCAAATATTGTGTTCCTTGTGCTTGCTTGCAATTGTGCGAGCAATTTTCGTGTTGACAGCGGGTCTGTTTGGTTACTGTGTTGGATTGGGTTGGAAAAAACTTCTTGTGAATAGTATCTATTTGGATGGTTAGGTGACTGTGAGATAGTTGGAATGATAAATGTGATGTGATATCACATTGATTATGTATTATATTATTTTTTACGATTACAATATGTTTTTTATGCTAACTTTTTATGTGAATGTGGTTAAAAATATTATAAGAAAGAAATTATAGAGTCCATACATCTAATTCCAATAAAAAAATGCATGGGTAGAGCTGTGGGGAAGCCTAATTACTGGTGGTAATCTAACAACCAAATAGGAGAGAAATAGATTGGCAATTTCAATTCGCACATGTTTTTTAAAACAAACTAAATCTATGATTTTTTACAATTATTTATTTATTTTCTTTCAAGTTTTTTTTGAATAAACTAAACCTAAGATGCTCAATATTTGTTTGAGTTCATTGGTTCATGTTATTTCATTATCATAGCACTCAAAATCTCCAAATCATGTAATGATAAAAGAATATATGCATATATATAAATAAAATAAATTAAAAACACAAAATTGGTTAAATCTTATTAGTCTCCTTCCGATGATTAATATGTAGTCAGTGATTCAACATGTTGAATATTAACTATCGATTTTTGCAATCTTGATGTTGATATCACTTTTCCACAGAATATTCATGTTCATATTGTTATTCCAATATATAAACATAGTTGTAGATATATTTGTATTTTTATATATCAAATTTTTATGATCTCTATTACTGTAATTGATATAATTAATATGGAATAAGTGTAAGTTATGATATATCATATCATATCATATGTAAACTATTTAATAAATATATATTTAAGTAATTTTGTGAAGTATATTTGCTATATATGTCTTCATTTTTAAGAATATTTCTTACATATTTTATTTATTTGGGCACACACATCAAGGTTCTTTTTTCTTTCGAAAAACATATTTTACATATTTATCAATACATGTATTCACATTCGTATTAATATTTTAGCATAAAGGATATGACATTGTCGATATCCATATCTGACTATTTGCATTTCTAAATGGCTTCTACCATTCAAGAACTCATAGTATATATATCTTCATGGTATCTATATATACTATATACTAAAGCTAGATTTCATGCAGCTCTTTCTCCTTGGTCGACTTGTGGCACCCTCCGGGGTTCTCCCTAATGTGTCCTGCAAGGTTTGGTTGCTGGGTTGGACTGGGTTGGGTTGGGCTGGGTTGGGATGGGTGAATAGTAATCTGTGAGGAGGAAGTACCCTTGTGAATAGTAACCAGGGTTGGGCCAATCCTGCCCAACCCTGCAACCAAACAGGCCCTTTATCTTTCTCAATTTCCCATTTCCCAGCTCTCTCTCTCTCTCTCCCTCTCTCTCTCTCCCTCTCTCTCCCCTATAATCCATGATAATTCTTGTTACATACCCTTGTTTGGATAAAAAAACCTTTCCTTTTTTTAAGTATTAGTCTTTATGATACAAATATATTATATGTATAATATGTGGAACAACATGATACAAAAATTAAAGCGATCTTTGTTGTAAATGACGTACTTTAATAGAATAATACCGATTTACTTATTGCATTTCTTGATATATTTGGAGAATTTTGCAGGTAAACAACTGTCAAAGATAAAATTTTGGTGGCCAAAATCTTGAACATTGTCTTTAGTAAAGTATTAGAAATGCAATGAAGATTTCAAATGTATCTTTTATACTACATATATATATATATCTAATAGTATATGATATTGCTTGCCGACTTTATTAAAAATAAATAGGATTTGACAACAGGCTGACCCAACACTTTTTTTGCCATTTTTTATTTTTTTTGAAAAATATCACTATATATATATATATATCTAATATGTCATTTTAATTTCTTTAGAAATGGAGACTCCTATGCCCTCCATCTAGAATTGGTCGTACAACAATATTTAGACTATTAAAATTACATGTTCTATGTGGAGAGCATATGAGTCTCTATTTATGATGAAATTTTAATGACATATTAGAGAGATATAGATGAACATACATTGTGATATTTTTCAAAAAATAAGAAAAAGGTGGCAGAAAAATGGCATGGGCAGACGCATTGAATGGCAGTGAAGCCTTAATTAGGGGTTGTTTCACGGATCTGGACGAAATGAGTTGCAGGCCTGCTATGCTTCAAGAAGATGGCAATTCCAAATGCTTGAATTGATGTTGAGAATGGATGGTTTGCTCAATATGCTAGATGAACATGATAAGGTCTGATTGATTTCCAAGTTGATCTCCTGTAAGCTTTTATACGACTCGGTCCTTAAGAATTAGTTTTGGGAGGATAGGGGTCGACGTTAGCCATGTGAGTCAGAGGGGAACCATTTCTACAATAAATGTTATTGTAACGCTTGATATATCAATAGAATATTGATTTATTTCACTTTCTATCAGAAATTAAATGAACGAATGCACTATACGAACCCTTAGTACAATTAGGGTTATGTACCATGGCCATCTTAATGATCATACAACTGTTGATTCATTTGTTAAATCATAGAGCCCGGTGCTTGGATGAATATCTAAAGAGTTAGATTGAGGAATCATCAAACATCATCATATGATTATTAAGAGATGATCTCCAGCCTTAGAAGGAGATGACAATCCTTATCTATAGCCTGATCTCTGACTCACCTCTTGACGCAGATCCTCTACATAGGAATAGAGACTTGGAGGTGTCAGACAAGTTAGGTCAAAAAGTTGACTTAACGAGATCGAGATAACCAATATTGTATACTGCCACGATATAGGCATGCATCCTATGATCATAGACATATGTATTAGTATATGTTTGAGTATGTACATTTGGCAGATTGATAGGTTGATGGCATAATCACGGTCTATACATCGGCGAGCTGGTGTACATATAAGGGCATATGAGTAGCATGATCTCTCAAAAGGATAATATAAGTTCTTTTGTGAATCGAAAGACATGATCTGATTCATGAGGTATTGGGATTAATCAAATTCCATGCATGGTCGTCTTGCTTTGGAAGCATGACAAGAATTTGTAAGGTATGATATATGCTTTTGGAAAGCATATGATCGATACCAACTCCCAATGATCGAATGAGAACTTAATGATAAAATCTCGATGAAGACAGTGTAAAATTGATCTAAATCTCCGCGTTTATTCTAAGTCTTCTAGTATGCATGATGTGCAGGTGTTAGGAATACCTAACAGTGATGTGATCCTAAAAGATTGTATAACCATGACATTTCCATTTCGAATGAGTGATGAAACATGTCTGGATTTGATTGACTTCTCTCGGTAGAGAAGTAACCTAATCTTAGTCCAAACATTAGACATGATCTGAATGTGATTCAGATGTAATGAGAAGATTAGGTTTACGACATTGATTTAATCAAGCATCTATGAGAGGTCCTGGAGATCCGGATTTGAGATGAGATATTAATATCCAAGTCATTGTACGTGGAATGTACAATCGCCCTGTCTTTATCTCCAAGTATCCGTGGAGAAAGCACATTATTCTTGAAATAGTTCAAGAATAATTCCATTGATAGATTGTGTATCCAAGTATTGAGAAATGGATAATTAAATGAGATTTATTATCACAAATAATGTGAATTGACTCATAATATTTTGATGCATGCGAATGATGATCCAATATAATTAAATATGATTTAATTATTATGGATATGAATAATGTGGATATCACTATCCATATTAATCATATATATTATAAATGTGATTTGTAATATATAAGAGAGTGTTATTTGTAAATAACATATACAATTTAAATGCTTATGTAAATTAGATTTACAATGGACAATCAATTGAAAATGTAATTTACATTTTATATTGGGTTGTGAATGTGATTCACAATTCCAATGGCATGATTGATATTTCACAAAATAATTTGGAATTATATTTGTGAAATAATTTATTACAAATGTTGTTGTAAAATTATGGAAAATCTCATGAGATGTGTAATCTCATGAAACAGGAGAAGGAAGCCACCTTCCTATTGTGGAGGGTGGACGATCACCTTGAATCCTAATTCAAGGTGTGACACCCACCCTTAATTTGTAAGGGAGGCTTGCCTCCTTTCCTAATTCTCCTATGATGATTGATTTGATGAAATTAAAATATATTGATACAATATAAATTAAATTAAATTAAATTAAATTAACTGTTGTTGTATTTTTACAATAAAATCATGATCATTAAAAGAAACACAAATCAATCTCAATCATTGGATTTGTGTTGTCCATGGGTTGAGATCCATGGACACTCAAAATTTTATAAAAGAAGAGGCAACCCCAGCTATTCTTTTACAACAATATAATACACAAGCTCTCTCTCCTTCTCATCATCATATGCTCCCCTCTTTCTCTAAGTGGTTGTCCACTTCTTGACCTAGAGAGGATCGACATTGTCATTACATCGTCATACCGTCGCTTTGACCATTCATTGATCTTTATCTTCCTCAGTGCTTCTAGTACGCAAAGAAGACCTCGGATTTTGTGTGATGAAATCATGAGATCCGTCGATTGGATCAACATCTTGGATTGCTAAAAGGACACGTTTCATAAACGCGCTCGCAAGCGTCTCCTCTGACGTATCGGACTTGCCTATATCTACTTTGTGATTTAGATGAAACAATTCGAGAAGTGTTCTTAGATAATATGATTCCATTGCCTTAAAAAAATTTAAATTCCGTTGCACCGAGCAACTAAAGCGACTAGCCGCTCCCGATCGCATATGTTATGATCTTCACGCTTCCTTGATGCGCTTATGGTTCTTTCTATAACCTTCAATCGGTTCCAGAAACTACATTCAGGAGAAAGAATGAGGAAGAATGGAAGTTGGGTATCTCCCAGTAGAGCTTGAGTGGGGATAAATCAATAACTGAGATTAAATCCAAGAAACAACTGTATATGTGAATTTAATTATTAAAGACTAAACGAAAATTTAAAAGGAATGATGGTGAGATTTGCATGGGGATGAAGGTGTACGACCTTCAGGAGGAGCAGTTGGAGGGGCAGATTGAGGACGGGCAACTGGAGGAGGGGCGACTGAAGGACGGACGATAGAGGAGGGGTTGAGGAGGAGATTGGATTGGGCTGGAGTATGGTGCGACGACAGAGGGTGATGCATCGTAGGGGATAGTGGCGGAGCTGGGGGCGGAGAGGAGCTAAGGAGCGACGCCGGAGTGTTGTTGCTGCTGCCGGAGGAGAGGAGTAAGGAGGAGGTGAGGAAGAAGGAAAAGGATGGGTTGCTCTTGATTAAAAAAATCGAGTAAATATCAATCCTTGGATGTGGCGTGTTTAGATTAACTCACATGAGTTGTTGAGTTAATAGATCAACTTAAAAGAGGAGTATGAATGTGAGGCGGAGTGATATTCGGAGTTTTGGGGGTGTAATTATGAACGTTTGATGATTATGTACATAATTATGAAATTATTGAAGACTATGGATGTAAATATCTCTTTGTTTAAATAGATTGTGATCTACATTTTAGTTTCGATGACAAATTCTCATCACAAACGTTTTCTACCTAACGTCAACATCATAATTAGCTCACGCTTGTGATTATTCAATCATTGGAGTTGATTGATTGTAATTGAGCTGTGTTTCTTCTGTTGCAGACCTAAGTCGACGTTCAAACCGTTGCCCTTCGATAATCAATGACAACAATTGAAGAGCGACCGAAAAGGTGTAATGTCCTTACTAATGGGTTTGCTTGACATTCAAATGTCATCCTAGAGAACCCAATAGTTGTTTGTTCACATGGAGATATCCGAGGATGGCGAGGCTATGCCGACGTATCCTCACCATCATTAACAAAAGTCACCTAAGCCTAGAACGACGTTTTAACATATCAATCCCGCTATTTATCAGCGTCCTCTAATGTTGAGGTTATGGTAGTGACGGAGGGCTTCGGATGTAAATATCAAATCTTCAGAAGCTAGAATAAGATTACCTTATTTACAGGGGTATTAGTGTAGATATCTTGATCATAAATTCATAATGCTGCTCGAAATAAAATCCAGTGATAAATATGGTAATGCTTTTAGTTAGGGTTTTACGCTCGTGCCCCTCCGATATTTTGCATTTTCAATTATGTCCCTACCTATTTTGCAACACACTTGTATCCCATTATATTCTTACAAAATTCACCTTTCTACCCTTCCATTAAGGTAAAATAGGGGCACGCGCATAATAATAGAAGGAGACAGAATCGTTAATTTGGTAAGAATATAGTGGCACAAGTGTTGTTGCATAAAAGGTAGGGAAATAACTATAATTAGAACCCGGAGGGGTGCAAGTGTAAAACTATCTTGTCAATAAAATAACTAACACAACCAGATACATGTAGGGGATAAAAGAACGGAAAGAGTGGTCGAGCTTCACCAGATGGTTTTTTTAATATAATGCTCCGCACGTTGTTGTGAAAAAGACCTGTACTTAGCAGTAGAAATTGGATTCAGACACTATAGCTTTAAAAAATCCAGTTTACGGTTGTTCTTTTCCATCTCTATTTAAGTCTAAGATGGATATAAATAATGCATCACCGTACCGTTTAATTCCCATTTCCATATTCAAATTTACCTGTAAGAGTCATTTTAACGCAAACATCCGTTTTTTCCCTGTACACTGGCTTTACCAATGATTTCAATATCTTCTACATTATCTATAGATATGGATGAAAATTGAAAACCGATTATATTGTGCTTCATCTATATCGAATCTAAATGCGGTTATAAACTGGATAGTGACTCAGAAATCATATCCTTACATGACAGGACTTATGATCTGAATCAGTTAAAGAAGGAATACGAATAGCATTTTTGCCGGTTGTGCCCTCCATAGATATTGCAATATCAATTATGTCTCTCCTTTTTTTGAAATATCTGTTGTGCTCTTGACTTATTGTTCAGTGATCAGTTGTTCTCCCATCCCAAACAGACCTTAAGTTTGGAGACACAAGGAAAATTAGATAAAAAATAGAAGGTAGAAATATCTTTTTCTTCTCCTTTTCTTCTCTTCTTCCTTCTACTCTTCCTCCATCCTCCTCCCGCTTCAGTCCTTCCTATTCCTCCGCCCCTCCCCCTCCATGCCCTCATCCTCCGCCCCGATCCCTCCAGCCCCTCCGTCACCGCCCCCTCCCTCTCTAGGCTCTCCTCCTTCGCCCCTCCTTCTATAGATATTGCTAAACTTCATGATAGGGGACAAGATCAGGCTTGATCGATGCAGAACATCTAGGCTAATCATTTGGAACCAATCTGAGGTTGATCCAAGCATAGTTGACGGAGATAGGACCGATCCGAGGTCAGCCAATACTGCCCTCTCTATTGTTCTTCGTGCGCAACAGTATCCATCCAATTAGATCTTTCAACTGCTGAGATATGATCTGGACCAATCTGAACCATCCAAGTAAGTTGTGCAAGATATCATATGTGTCTAATTCAGAGGAGGATGGGGGCAAGGAGGTGTTTGGACAGTTACACCCCTCTTAACGGCACCATGACTTGAGAAAACAATTTAGTTCAACTCATTGATAGCTAAACTATCGGAAGGACACAAGTGATAGAAAGGCAATAAACCAAGGGCGCAAATGAAATTCAAAAAAAGTGAGGAGGATAATTATTGATATTGCAATATCTAACGAGGATACAACTGATAAAAATCCATACAAATATGGATCAAATTAAAATCATATGCATACATATGTTCAAATAAAGATATATCACGAATCCGGGTCGAATTATTAAGTAAAAAGAGGTTTAAAAACAGACAATAAATATGATACAAATGTTTAAAACAAGACATTAATATCTGAAACAAATGTTTAGTCAGACAAAATTATAATCGCAAAGGTGCTACTCTGTAAATATTGTCGCTCCCTTTATTGTTATAATCCTATATTTTATAATCGGATATTCGAATCTGTATCCGGATTTTTTTACTATTATCATAATTTTTTACAACCGGCATCTATGTTCATCGAATATGGATATCACTATAAGAAAACTGACATAAGGTAATGAATAATTTAATATTTGTTGCAATATCTCTCATACTTAAATATATAACAATGAATATTATTCATTGCTTACTTTTTTAAATTTGTAATGAATAATGGTATTCGTTGCTATATTTCTCGCAAGAATCATATAACAACGATTATTCATTGAAATTTTCTTCTAATCGTTGCTAGATTTGACAACGATAGTGTGAATTTTAATGAATAATTCAACGGAAAAATTATTGTTATATGAACATTTAACAACGGATATGACATTCGTTGTTAATTACATGTATAAAATATGATTTGACAACGAATAATATTCGTGATTAAGTCTTCAACATCGAAAGATATGGCAATGAATATTCCAATTATTCATTGCCTTAGGTCCAATTTCTTGAAGTGTATCCACGTTGGGTAAATTTAAGAATAACGTAAACGGATACTCGGATAACTCCGTATCCGTTTTCGTACGTGTATACGGACCCAAAAAAAATAACAAAAGCAATAGACGAAGATGATTGAATATTAAACTAATAAGGAAGCTTTGGAAATTTGATGCACGGACGTCCTCGACACGTCCTTTGCTCCGGTACACCCCACCACGTTCTGCTACACACTATAAATCGCCGGCCGCATGCCATCTGGTCATATAACCAAGCGTTCATCAATCACCCTTTGACGACGCTTCTCCGGCAATCAGTTCCATCGATGGCCGTCGCCAGAATCACGGTATCCGTCGCGATTGCCTTGGCAGCACTGCTGGTGCTCCAATGCGGGGCTCAATCACAGCAAAGGGAGGTGGCGGTGGAAGGGTACGTGAAGTGCCAGGACTGCGCCAAACGCGGGACCTGGTCCCTCGACGGCGCGACGCCCCTCTCCAACGTGCAGGTCGCCGTAACGTGCAAGGACGCCAGCCAGACCGTCACGTTCCGCTACGACTATTGGACCGACGGCAATGGTTATTTTTACGTAGTATTGCAGGTACGCATGCAAGGAACCACTACAATACCTATAAACCTTTTCCATTGCAATTTTTTTCTTTTAATTAGCAACCAATAAATCAATATAACGGTGATTATCTATTTACTTTATCGACGACTTGTATTAATAATTGCTAAATATAACAGCGATTAGCAGAAAAAAATCAAACAGATAACTTTTGCTGAAAGATTGATCTTATAGAACACCAATTTATCTTACAGCACGTATTTACAGCACATATTATGGCAGAGGATCCGTCTTGAGAAAAGGGAGTATGCACCCTGGTGCATATAATTTTACATACATCAGGGCCTATATCTCCCACATTTTTTTATTTTTTTGGAAAATATTATATATCCCTCCAATATGTCATTTGAATTTCGTCAGAAACAGAGACTCCTATGCCCTCCATTTAGAACAGATAATTTTAACGGTCTTAGAATTGTTGTAATCGACCTATATAGATTGAGGGCATAGGAGTCTCTGTTTCTGACGAAATTCGAATGGCATATTGGAGGGATATATAGATGAATATACCCGTGAAATTTTCCAAAAAAATAAAAAATGTGGGAGATATAATGTGTAAAATTACATGCACGAGGGTGCATACTCCACATCCTCATATTATACATATATTATATATAGAGGATCTTTCAAATGAGGTGGGGACTTTTCTAAAATTGTAAAGGCCACTGTAAATTTAGTAAAAACTCTGTAAAAGTTTTATAAAAGTATAAACTGCACATTGTAAAAAAATGAATTTTGTAAAATATAACATCCAAATTTAAATTACATTTCCATCCAATATAATAATATTTTCACAGTTTTATTTCAGTATACATATTGTGTTAATATTTATTGTTATATGTATGAAACAAGAAATCGTAAAATATATTGGAAAGATGCCTATTCACCATATATATGGTGAGACCCCCGTGCCCATTTGAGATGAGATGAGCCCACTCATATTTTACCAATATTTTCCATTATTTTGAGTTCAATGCTTATTTATTTACAGTTGTTATATCATCTTCTTACTATTAGTAACTATTTTCATATAAAGAAGATCTTAGATTCACAAGAAATGGTCATTAGTAAGAATAAAAATGAGACTAGTAATACAAATAATAATACATTCATTTTTGTATGAATTTAAGGTTTTTTTTTCCAGAAAATAGTTACTAGTAGTAAGAATATGATATAACACTAGTAAACAAATACCTATTAAGCTCAAAAAGATATGAAATAATGGTATAAAATGAGTGGGCTCATCTCATCTCAAATGGGCAAAGAGCTCATTGGATAATTTCCCTATATATATATTAAAAGATAGGAAACTATAAATCTATATATATCATGCAATATGCTTTTGTGTGTATACATTACATGTACATGTGCGTGGTTAATTAACCTTCTGAAATGACATCCGGATATTGCGAAGGGTGTGGATCTGAAGGTAGAGGGCATTACATGCACGGTGAAACTCGTTTCCTCGCCGGACGAGTCGTGCAATCAGATCACCAACGTCGGCGCCGGCATGAACGGCTCTCCCTTCCGCTTCATGAAGAATCTCACCTACGTCGATCTCTTCACGGTCGGGCCCTTCGCCTTCCTCCCCAGCTCTTGTTCTGGCGGGAGCGGTGGCGGCTCCACCGGAAGTGGGGGCAATGGCGGCTCCGGCAACGGAGGCCCCGGTGGCTTCTTCGGAGGCTTCTTCTAGGCGATTGCATACGTACTCAGCTGGATGTTCCTGAAATCCATACGTCCCAACTGTTCTCTACAGCGCTTCGTTATCATTATAGTTTCCGTTGTGTTCATCAAGTTTGGTATTGGCTATCTATGTGAATGCGAAAGATGTTCTGTGACTACATATGCAAAGAAGAGTACTGTTCGTGCCCTCTGTTCTATTTGCAGTGCTATGTTTAGTGTGGTTGGTGTTCCATCTTCACTGCAATAAAGATTTTGCTTGACCTGCAAGTTTTTGTGACCAAGGAAATTCTGTCCAACACAACCGTTTACATGTTGTACCCATAATTATGTGGAAATGGATCGTCTGCTGCAATGGGGAGTTCAACAGACTTTGCAGTACCAATTTGAACCGTTTGATCCTGATCGAGCGGTTCACGTGATTTTGCATTTTTTGTTTTATGTGAAAACCCTACTGAGTAAAAATTACAATATGTGTTTCTCGCCTCGAGCTTTCAACTTGATTGAATCAATTTGTTATTTCCACTTTATGGATTGCTTAGTTAGACGATCCAAAAATTGTACTACAAATAAGTTCTTTACCCGCAGACAACTAATAATCGTTATACCAAGTTGTTTACGCAGACAACTCTATAGTAACAAGTTGTTTGCCCAAACAAATAACTGTAAGTACAAAACGAATAGCACACGTACGAACCTTAATAGCTACTATGTATACAATGCAATGTGAGACAAACAAAGAATGATCTTACAGAGAAAGGAACACGCTCATAAGACGATCATTAGAACTTCAAAGATCATGAATGTATCACACAATACAATTGCTCTCAAGAACACATTAAAAAAAATATGGAGTTGAGCATAATGAGAAGCTCTCTTCTTTTAGCACTAGATGAATGACAAAATGAGTAAGTAGATATAGTGTAAGGAATAAAAGTAGAATGTATGGAATTGAATGAAAAGGAAAGGGAATGGCTTTCCTTTTATAAGCCACTAAATTTAGTTATAGTCGAGTGAAATATATTTTACTCAGTTGAATCTAAGGATTAGTCAATTGGTTAGAATAGTAAGACAATTGGTAGGTTGTCCAAAGGTTATCGGTGATAAGTGATCATTGAGTTAATTGCTCAACAAGATTACTCGATTGATCAATGTCTTCAGTCGACTGAATGGAAATCATTCGATGAGCGATCTAGTCAGTTGGTTAATTGATATTGGTAGTAGAAGTCGAGCTGGGGTAGCATGCTATGCATATGCTTGAGATTTTTGCGATTCAACCTTCTCATAAAAATAAATTATAGAACTCATAACTCTTGATCTTCAAGTTCTTCTCGTATTTTCTTCATCCTTAGCTTTGATCCTCATGTTAATGTAGCTTCTTGTAGCTCCACCAGCTTGACCACAACTTGTAACAGCTTAAACTTAAAATTCATTATACCATCTTTTGTCATCATGATCTGTAACACCCCAAACCCAAACATAGTGCCATACCTAAAACTCACGAAGTGTGGGTGTGGTATATAAGTGGTGGGTATTACTACATGACAACTTGGGCTTAAGCATTTTGAGTGGTTGTCAACGGGTCCATTTGGGCCCAAACCCAACAAGTTGTCAGGGCCAATTTTCCTCGATAACGAACCGGGGACCTAAGCCCGGGACGTTACATGATCTTTTCTAGCTAAAACACAAACTAGTATGAGGACATCGATTTTATCATCGTTAAAACTATACATGCATGAGTACGTGATCCAATATAATTTAATTTCAATTAAAACAGTACGCATAATGCTTGTACTTCACAATTAAGAAAAATCGACAGGTCCAAAAGAAATAAAAAATATGTTCAGCTAACTAGTGGAAACAGCTATACAGTCGAATCAAATGGAGTCATAATATTTGACTTTCTCATCGAATAACATGGTTGGACCTAGGGTTGGATATCGGACTGAGTTGGGTCGGGTTTGAGTTGGTCTGACCCAAGCCCATTTAAGTTTATAGGCTAATAGGTCGGGTCTAAGCCCATTTTATTTTCAAATTCCAGACCCTAGCCCGAACCTGAACCAAACAAAATGGGTCGGATTCAGATCATGCCCGCCCAATTTAACACATGTACACCAATATCATGTGTTTCACTCTTCTTGCATTTATCCGGTTGTTTCTTATGCACGTGTGTATGTTTAATACTTTACGTATACCAACAGATTCATGATTCTAACATTAATTTATGTTGGAAATAGAAATGTATTAAAAAATACGACGACTTAAACCACCATTCGATTCACCATTACATATTCTATTTTAAATGCACGCACTATGAGTCTATGACCCAATATAGATTGGTTACTTATAGTTATACATACTCTAACATTTGAAGATACAGATTCCATTCATGCATATTAATGTAATAATCTTGCATATTAATGTAGTAATGACCTCAATCCATGCTAATGGATATGATTATTAATGGGTCTAAATATTTATTCTAAACTCAAAATGAGGATATGAATGTTAGAACATGATATTTGGAGTAAACATGAAAATACTGGATATAATTATATCATATAAGTCGGGCTACCGGGGTTACGGGTTGGACCTTCTCAAGCCTGAACCGGGCCTGATAATTAATACGGGCTCATTTTAAGGTCCATTGCTTACCCACTAAATTTCGGGTTTCGATTTAGGTCGGATTATACGGATTGGGTTTCGGGCCGAGTCGGATCGATCCAGCTCGATGGCCAACCCTAGTTGGACCTACTAATCGATCTACTCGGCTAATTTACAACATTGGCTTGTGTGGTTTTCTATGGTACTCCGCGTAGGGTGGAGCATGGGCTAGGCTCGGGCCGGGCCCAACCTAGCCCAGCCTAGGCCCATTTAAAAATCGGGCCCATGGACCGAGCCCAGCCCGACTTATGATGGGTCGGGCCTGGATCAGGCCGACCCATGAATCCCGCAGAAGTTAGTGGTTATTAATACCCACGCAGAATGATGGATTAGAAGGGTTTCCTGAGCATATTGCATTTTTTGGATCTCTTATGTAAAGTTTGAGATGATGAAACTAACACAAGGTAGAACTATTTATTAATCGAAATACCAAAAAAGGGTCTGAAAAAGGAGGAATTTTAGACCGCTGTTGAAGTCTACACAAGGTAGACTCTACATGCATATGCTTGTAAATTCATTTCTCTTTAGATGTAGAGCAAAACTACAAAAAACTATCAGAACATGACATAAAATATTTGATGATAATCGATAACAATCACCAAACACCCTTTAAAATATAATCTCAAAAAAACCAATGGATTTATAGCCATTTATAAAACTGACATCATCGTAAGATTTTTGATGCTTGATGTGCTCCTAAAGAAATAGAAGATAACACAAAGCAATGTAAATCAGAACAATCAAAATGCAAGACAAACCACATGAAATGTTAATTCTTAATCCAATTCCACAAATTCAAATCCAAATCATGTAAATCTAAATCGACAAATAGAAAGTCCCTGATAGTGTGAAATATGCCCATTGTTACAAATAAAGTGTCGTAAAGTCCTGGATTACTACACTACTATAAAGTTTTAATTAATCAAGATGTTGCAATGCAAGTCCGCAGCAAACAAGCACATGGTTCATGTGTCACCAAGTATCAACAATCTGCAAACTACCTGAAATGTAGTAACCAATTATCCCTTTAGACAGATACGCAAATAAAAATTTGTAACAATAAACAAAACCAATGGATCTTACTTACAAAATTTTCACATTGATTTGCCAATAATGCTGTCACTCTTGTATGGTTGGCAAAGGTACTGTTGTATTTAACAAAAAAGTCAATCCCTCTGTAAAAAAATATAGATAAAATATGTAGATTAAAAATATTAATTACCAGTGCCGCTCCTATCTTTATTTTCTTCTTTTTCATCATGACATCATCATCATCTTCATCATCAGTTTCACCACTCTCTTGCTTTTCACATCGAATCTAATCTCATGTACAAACTAGTGCCGCAACAGTCTTGGGATTAAGGCGACTCCTGAATGCATCAAGAACTCTACCTCATGTGCTAAAAGCACTCTCTGAAGCAACACTGGATGATGGTATGGCTAAAATATCTCGAGCCATCTGTGATAAGACACGATACTTACTTGCATTAAGTTTCCAACATTGCAAAATATCAAAATGAACATCTATTGAAATAAATACAGAGTTATCATCCAAGTATAACTGGATCTCAGTTTTTCCGGACTCTAGATAAGTATCCATCAAAAGCTTGTTCTTAAGAAATTTGCTCAATGTATCTTCCTTCTTGTTTGTTGCAGACATAATGACATCCTCCTGATTAAAAATATTTGGAGTCAAAACCACTCCACCATGAGCATCTTTGAGCTTGCAAGCATATTCCTCATACAAAGAATGGAAAACCTCTTTAATGTGGCTAACATATTCTGCCACTTCAGCATCTGAATAAATTTCTGAATATGAAAATCGTAATAAATCAAATTTGTATCTTGGATCTAAAATGGTTGGAATTGCCAATGGAAGCAATGCATCTTTATCATTCCAATACTTATCAAATTTGGTGTACATCTTCATTGCCATACTTCTAACTGTGACATCTTCATGGTTCTTGAGTGCCATCAACTCTTTCTCAATCTCAAAAATTAGGCTAGAAAACATGTTAGATGTGGAATATTTTTGTCCAGACAAAATTTTTGTGGCAAGGTAAAAGCTCTCAAGAATCCCAAGGATAACTTCCACCTTTTTCCACTCAACAACAGTAGGTACATCCAGTAGCTGGAAATCCCGACTCTTCATACGGTTAAAAACCTTTTGATACAAAAGAGCCGAATGGAACATTAAGTATGTAGAGTTCCACCTCGTGCTCACATCTAATTTTAAGCCCTCACTGATAGGAATACGCTCTTGTTTGGCAATGGCAAGAAATTCTTGATATCGACGGTTTGAGAATTTGATACACTTGACAAGGCTACATATTTTGATTATTTGCTCCTTTATCACTGTCAAACCATCATGGACAATCAAGTTAAATATGTGTGCCCAACATCGCACACGAAAAAATCGTCCATTCATCAATAAAGTATCAGTGGAAGAGAAATGATCAACCAAATTCCGAACAATGACGTCATTAATTGAAGCATTATCAACAGTGAGAGTGCACATCTTCACAATATTCCATTCATTCAGACGACTTGCTAGCATATCTGCAATATTCTCACCAGTGTGGTGAGAGGCAAGTACTGAAAAACACAAAATCTTCTTATGCAATTTCTAATTATTGTTAATGAAGTGACCAGTAATCGACATGTAACCCAAATTCTGAATACAAGACCACAAATCTGTGGTAAGAGAAATGCGACTTCCTGTATTTTTAATAATATTCATCAATTGAATCTTTTCAGAACGATAAATCTGCATACAATCCCTCTTCAGTGTAAATCGTGATAAGATCTTGTATTTAGGTTGTAACCTCCATGAAAAAGCGAAAGTATGGATTCAAAACCGTCCAAAAAGACAGTTCACCAAAAATAATCCATTTTGCAAATTCAAGCATGCATTGCTCTTGATTAAAATTCCAAGCCTTCATCAGAAGTGGAAACATTTAGCAAAGTCTGCACCTTAGCTTCTTTCTGAAAATATAAGCATTTATTTTCTAAATGTCTAATCAAATAGCTTGTCCCACTCTTGGCATGACATGAAAGAGTTTGCTTGCAATGGTTACATTTGCACATTTCTTTTCCATCAATTACCCCAATCTTCGTTAGATGGTTCCAAATCCACGATTGTGATTGCCTAGGACGTTTAATTCCAATTGGGACATCATCCACTACATCTACCATTGTAGGATCATTTGCAACATCTTCAATTTGTTCATTCAACATCTACTAATTAAAAAACATAAAAATAAGTGATGGATTCACATTCGCACTCTAAATCACATTCTAATTCACATTCTATTTCTTAGAGTAAGTAATAAATTAACATCCACATTCAATGTCAACAACTACGTGATTCAAATATAAAAGAATTATTAAAAAATTCAAGAGAGGGCGTCGTATACCTCCTCCGCATGTATGACGAAAGACGATGAGTTGGCGCGAAAGCCTGGGAGCGGGGCTGCGGGAGGTGGCGTCGGTCGTTGTCCCGCTAGGAGGTGGAGAGGGGAGGGAGATGCGGTGGGGTGGAGGACTGTCACCGGATGCCGGAGGCGCACGCGGGCGGTGGGCGGCAGCCTATGGGCCGGAGGGGTGGAGCGGACGAGCAGGGAGGTAGAGAGGGGATGGAGAGGCAGCGGGGTGGAGGGTTGTCACTGGATGTTGGAGGCGCGTGCGGGGCGGTGGGCGGCAGCCAATGGACCGGAGGGGTGGAGCAGCCGAGCGGGGAGGTGGAGAGGGGAGGGAGAGGCGACGGGGTGGAGGGTTGTCGCCTGATGCTGGAGGCGAGCGCGGGCGGTGGGCTGCAGGCAATGGGCCGGAGGGGTGGAGCGGCCGAGTGGGGAGGTGGAGGGGGGGAGGGGAGAGGCGGGGGGTGGAGAGGGGAGGGACTCGGGTGGGAATCGTGGGATGGGAATTAGGGTAGCGGGCGGCTAGGGTTAGACGAGAGGGAGAGGGGCATAGCCATCAGGGGGAAATGGAAGTAAGGGCCCACGTTAGGAATTAGGAGGGCGGGTCGCGGGCCTGCGGGCGGCCGAGCCGGCCGGGCCTGGAGGTGGGTATGACGTCGGGCCGACCCGTGGGTTGATGGGCTGGGCACATGTAAGCCCGAGCCTGTCCCGACTTTACAAATGGGCCAAAATATCAGGCCAGGCTCGCCCATTTAGGTAGTGGGCTTGGGCTTGGGTCGGGCTGGTGGGGGCCGGGCAGCAGGCTGGGTAGGGTCAGCCTGGACCCATGCTCCACCCTAACTCCACGTAGACCTACAACCAAGGTCGGCCATCAAAGTGTCCCCCACATCTTAGGGACTTGTTTGCAATTTTTTAAAACCTTGACTTCTTTGCAATTTGTACTTTGCTTAAAGATATCATCGTCTTGAATTTTCCATTAGCTAATTAAATTACTTCACATTTGCAAAATATTTCCTTCTTTCATCATCAACTAGTTTAATATTTGCCTATTACTACTAAGTCCATAATTTTATTTTATTTGTATATAGATCCAATCAACGTTGAGGATGACTGAATCATTACATAACATTTGCATTAGCCCTTTGAGTTTTTATTTGCAATTTGGGACCTTCCGTAATTTTTTAGGTTTAACTTTGTAGGCACTTAATTTTTAAATATTTTTTTACAAAATTATCCATTTAAAGTAAAATCAGAATAAACTTGCTATTTTTGAATTTCTGTCACTTAAAAAATTTAGAAGACATTTTATGGAATCATAAATTCCTGAACATTCAAATAAAAATCCAAAAAATAGATAGAATAAGATATCGTCTACTGATCATGCGCACTTTTTCATTTGGCAAATTGACGAAGAGATTGTTGAATTTCTTGATAATAGAACGAACAAATTGTTGATATCTAAAGAATACTTTGGAAAATAGCAGGAGCACGTTGAACTGAGCACGGGTACACGATGCACAAATACAGAACTGAAGAGCGATGAACAAATGAGGGCGGGTTGTGCGTGAGCTCTACTCATCATACGGTAAAAGAAGTGATCTTGGGATGAAGACCAGGAAAAAAGATGGACCATGTGCTTGTTGAAAGAGTAGATCTTATGTATATATAAGTAGTAAATATTGATTGGAACGTCTAATGAACGAATTTCCATTATAAGAACTCATAGGCTGGTAGCCTGGTAATACGGGTTTTCATATTGGGCCCTTATTTGAGTCAGGCTATTAGTCGGCTCGAATGTTTGGACCGAGAACGGTCCAAGCCCCAGCACCATCGTTTAGCAGGTCAAATTTATAGGATCAAGCCCAATTCCGAGATAAAGTCCCTTAAGCCAAGATACACTGATGAGGGGAACTTAGAAGCATGACAGTTTAATTTAATCATACCATGAAACAGGCACAATTTTGAAGTACTCAACACCTCACCTGGCATGTGGCAGAGAGTACACGGGATCTGGTAATTCCGGAGAGAAATAGACGGCCCCTGCACCGACGATCGTTTCTAGAAATCCATCGCCATTCCAAACATGGCGTTTATCTCTGCCATAGCCTCCTTCATGCATATGGTTGGCTCGAACAGGCCATTTTCGCCAGCAGAATTCTGGGAAGAGCCTGGTAAAGCAGAAGCATTAGGCTGCTCTTCTACCTCCTCGTCCATCAATATCGAGAAGCCATTGTCTTCTCGATTGTGTACTGGCAGATTTTCTTGCTTCCTAGACCTGCTTGGCCTCACGAAATTTAAAGGTTCTCCGAACATGCTATTGATATCATCCATGGCCTCCTTCAAGTTCACTGTGGGATCAACCAGACCATGGTGGCAAGCATTTTCAACTTCTGGTTCATCGTGAATAGTCGAACCCACGAATCTTCTGATTACAGTATCCTCGTAAACACACGATGGTTTCTGGGTATCCTTCACCGAGGGGAAAGAATTTGGCAGCTGTGGACCCTTAGAGGGACGCCCTTCATTCAAATAATCGTGGTTTACAAACCCATCAGCTTCATCTTCTTCCTCATCATCATCGGCCAAAATTTTAAATTCCTCTCTAGAAGGCTTCACTTGCCCACCTTGAAGTTGCCTCTTAGCAGCGAGAGAACAATCCAGAGGCTCTGGATTCTCGACTGAAGGAATAGATGACCCCTTTGGCGCACAATTTCCCTTTCGACTTTCTATGTTGACTTGATCTTCGCTGTCATCGACAAACACTTGGAAACCACTGTTCAGCTGATTATCTCCATTAGACTGCCTTGGCTTCCTTTTAACTTTGGTATCAATCTCAAGAGGCTCCCGGAACATGTTGCTTATAGCATTCATCGCCTCTTTCATGTTTATAGTGGGGTCAACAAGACCATGATGGCAAGCATCTTCTGTATCAGATTTTCCAACAATTGCAGACCCGACGAATGTAGCCACGATTGTATCGTCATTTCCCGGGAAATCCTTTCTAGTGCCCAAGTCACCTTCTCTATGGACCTCCAATAGGCTTTCAGAATCCGTGCTTCCACGCAAGCGGTTACTTCCTGACACACTGCCCTGTAACTGGAGATTGCTGCCGGACAACTCTATCTGAGAGTCGTCGGTCGAAATGTGATGTCCCAGATGAGATTTTCCCTTGAACAAATGCAGACAATTTTCCGTATTGTTGTGTCCTGGCTCATTGAACCTAGAATCCACTCCCGTTCCCGAGCTCTTGAAATTTGCTTCCATACCTGCATTCGAATAATCTTCGCCTTAAAAGAATGTGTTCAACAGCACGTGTAGACTATACTACTGTTCCAATAAGACAACCTGACCATTATAGTCAATCCTAATTACAGCAGTCTTGCTATCAAGCAGATGTGAAGCCTGCACAAGCTCCTTCAATTTCCTCTCCTCTGTCTGAACCACTTTCAAATAATTATAATATATAAAAGTACCAATGAAATATGGATGAGCTAAACACAAACAGTACCTTAGCCTTTCTTCTTTTGTACAACTCCACACGATGAAGAAACTGCTCGTAGGCTTTTTGCAGCTCTATTGCAGGTTCTGCCAGGCTAAATGACAGATAAATCCCCTTTTAGTTCCACAACAAACTTAAGACACTGGCAACAAGGATTACTAATGATGATAAGCTAACCAGAATGATAAAATTACAATCGAAGAACAAGGACAAGATGATGGCAAAATGGAAAAGTGGTAAGGCTTCATTTTTAATCAGCCATTCCTCAGGCTAAAAGTGCAGATGTATATACATGACCTCAGATGCCGATTTCATTATGTTTTGCCAAAGTACAGATCGGAAAATTTAAGAGAAATGTTGCGATATTTCGCTTTTTATGAGTTAATATGGGACACTATACTTCGCAATTGGATCTTTACTAAAGATCCAATTACCCTCCCAAGTTCCCAACTGGTTCAACCCTTGGCATTCTCAACACTCCACATCAAGCTAGAGTATGCAATGCTCGTCTTAGGAACTAAAAACTCACTCACACGTTGAATATATGAAAACACATACGAACTCACTCAATCTTTCACAGTTCTCAACATTGTCGACTTGGCCGCAAATCATGGAATGGGGCATTAATAGTGATTTTTCCATAGATTAATGTTCCCAGTGTTCTTCAATCATTAAATAACCATTGAACTAGTTTATATAACCATCCAACAAGTTAATTGCTATAAATGGTTGTAATGCGTCTAATAAGATACATACTATGTAATGTATGTGTTAAAATTATTTAGTTATTTTTCTTTATCAATTTATTGAGTCATGTAACCCATTCGGGGTCCTCTTGTAATTTTCTATGTTTAGCTCTCGCTATATAAGATGCCATGTACCCCTTGAACATTGCAAGCAATTCATTCTCAATTCTTCTCCACATGGTATCAGAGCAACGGTCATGGATCTAGGTCCGTACTCACATGCCCTCCGCCACCTCTAGTCCCTCATCGCCATCGCATCCTCGGCCACGCAATAACCCCTCCAAAGCTTCGTGCAGCCTCACGTAGCAACCTATCTCACTGTCTGGACCTTTAGCCACCACCGCCAGCACCTTGAGGCCATTGTCAAGCCTGCAGCACCTGCACCAAGCCTCCACTAGGCCTCCGTCAAGCTTGTAGGGCTTCGGCCAGAGGTTCTAGTCCCCACCAAGCCCAACCTTTCACTAGGGCATCGACCCTCCGCTGGGAGGCATCTAGCTCTCCACCTAGCGTCTCCATGAGAGGATATGGCCCAACGTCTAGGATCCAACACACGGATCTAAGGCCAGAACCTTCTGAACTTTGAATCTCGTGTATGCGTGAACGGATCAACTATCTCCTTAATCTCTACCTTTGACCGCAAAGGCATCAAACTCTAATCCATGTATACTACGTCTTCTATGATGGTACATGTGACTTTTATCGCACTCAATGGCACTGATAGTTATGTCCTTTAGTCTCGTGCCTTCAAGGTGTTAATTAACGACAAGAGGAAATTTCTATTCTTACGAAGGATCCTTTAAATTAAACTAACAAGGACTACGAGTCCGTGCTTGGAGACAATTATCATGTCATGACATGGATGACCAACAACGTAGAGTCCCATATTGCGACAAACCTCTTGTACAAGGAAACCGCAAAAGACACGTGGGATGAACTAGATTAGACTTACTCTGAGAAGACTACAAAGTTTCACCTTGCCAATATCTATATGTGGATTTGGTCCGCATCCCACGGCGAATCGACTCTTGTGGAACACTAACACATCCTCTCCAGTCTCTATGAGGAGCTCGCCATCTTCCAACATGTCAGGTGTCCTAAACATGAGATATAAAGATCAAAATGACATGCCTACAGGTTTCTTGTCGGCTTACATCCTCGTTATCAGAACGTGAAGGGAAGGTTTGACACTTTTGTCATCCATCAAAGTAATATCCGGTTGTCTACATGAGCTTGGGACATCTACTAGCCGCACTTAACCTCAACATCCTACAGAGAACTCTACCTTCCTAGCATCTTTGGAAAGAGGTGGTGGGCACGATTTTCATAGAGGACAAGGTCGTGACTTTTGTCGAGGTCGAGGCCACAATCACTTTTACCAGGGTAGTGGTCATAACTCTGGTTATCCTCAATGCCTTCATTGCCAATAATAGAATCACCCCTATGAACGATGCTAAGCGAAGTTAGGTTATCCTCGAGCCCATGTTTCCTCTACATATGACTATTATACAACATGGATAAAGATTTCTTTTGATCAGAACTCCGATGGACAAACAATCCAACTCAATGTCACTTATTACTCACTTGATGTAGCTGCTTCAGAACTCCATTGCTACTCCTAGTGAGATTACTCCTACTGTGCACCTGGCTACTACTTCAGGTACTATAGCTAACTCAATCACTGCTACAACACCTGCTTGGATTATTGACTCTAGTGCCTCTACTCATCTGAGAGGAGAAGGTAGCCTGCCGACCTCCTCCCAACTCTCTTCCACTGTGAAGTCAGTCCAGCTTGACAACGATGCTCATTCCCATGTTGCCAATGTAGGGACCATGGAGTTTTCCTCCAAGATCTGGCATACTAGAATTTATTATGCTCCTAATTTTCCTTTGAGCTTATTATTTGTTCATAAACTTTGTGTTGAACTAAATTACTATGTAATTTTTGACGAGTTCTGTTGCTATTTTCAAGCTATCCGGCAGATGCAGAATTTTGGTGGGGGACATGAGAAGAACAGTCGTTATTATCTTGGCATCCCTACAGATTCTACCTTTGATGATGCTACTTCCATCTCCACTGACTCGTTCCTCTGGCATTTGCGACTGGGACACTCCTCTACCAAAGCTTTCTCAATGGTGTTCCCCGAACTCTCTTCATTAAAGTTGTTTGAGTGCGAAGCGTGTCAGTTCAGAAAACATCATCGAGCTTCCTTCCTCCTATAGTTGAGCCACATTGATCTTTACATTTTTCCTTGGTTCATTGTGATGTTTGGGAGCCTTGTCCGGTTCGCATTATAGATGGTAGTCATAGATATTTTGCGGTCTTTATTGACAAGTATAACAGATCTTCTTGGGTATAGCCAATAAAGGAACAATCATATATTAATAAAATTGTCGAGTCATTCTTTCAGTTTATTGAAACATTTTTCTCTGTTTGTGTTCAAACTATACAGATCGACAATGCTCTTGAGTTTACCCAACACGAGCTAATATCTTTCTTTGACTCTCAAGGAACACTTCATCAGACTTCTTGTTTGTACCTCTCGGCAAAATGAGGTACCGGAGAGGAACATTCGCCACCACCTTGATACTGCACGTTCATTACTCACTCACATAAGGTTCCCAAAACCTATTGTGGGATGTCATTCTCATTGCCAATCATCTCATAAACATGGTCTCATCGTCTGTTTTAAAGGATGTAACTCCTTTGTCTCTTTTATATCCCAATGAGACACCATTTCTATTGCCATTGAGAATTTTTAGTTGCACTATTTTGTTCATAACTTTCAAACTGCAGATAAATTGTCTCCTCGTATTATCAAGTATGTTTTCCTTCGATATTCTCACACCTAGAAGGGGGATAGGTGCTACGATTTGACTGGTCATCATTATTACACCTCCACTAATGTCACTTTCTTTGAATAGACTAGCTACTTTACTTAGTCTGTCAGTGACATACCGATGGAGCTACAGCCGTCACCCATTGTCTACAAAAGAGGACACACAATCCATTCTGACCACACACTATTACATGTTCCTTACTTGCCAATAATGTGCCCTCTTCGAGTATCCCCACTACTGCAGATATGAATGCTCTACCAGATCTCCCTATAGTTCTTCAATAGAAAAAAGGTAATTTACTATACATACCATCTCATATTTTACTTCCGCTGATAGTCTATCCACTTGTGACAGGTGATTTACAGATGCTCTGAAGACCACGGCCCTAAATGTCGGTTTCGGTCACCATTTCGGTATCGACCAAAATAGAATTTCGGTGGAATTTCGGTGGAATTTCGACAGGAATTTCGAACATTTCGGTCATTTTTTGTACAAGGACCCCCATATTTCGGTCATTTCGGTCGAATTTCGATTTCGACTGGATATCGATATTCGACAGAAATTCGACCGAATTTCGTTGAAATTTGAGGCCATGCTGAAGACTACTTCTATTCCTCGAGATAATCATAGTGCACTGCAAGATCATGATTGGAAAAAGGCCATGGATGAGGAGATGGATGCATTTATCTCCAGGGATACATGAGATCTTGTAGTGTTCACCAACCTTGATATTGCATGTTCATCACTCACTCACTCACATGAATGTTCCCAAAACCTACTGGAGGATGCCATTCTCAATACCACTCATCTCATAAATACGGTCCCATCGTCTGTTTTAAAGGAAGTGATTCCTCTCTCTCTTATATCCCAATGAGACACCATTTATGCTGCCACTGAGAATTTTTAGTTGCAGTGCTTTTGTTCATAGCTTTCAAACTGTAGATAAATCGTCTTCTTATGTTATCAAGTGTGTTTTCTTTCGATATTCTCGCACCAATAAAGGGGTACCTGTGCTACGATCTGACCGGTCATCACTATTACACTTCCGCTGACGCCACTTTCCTTGAACAGACCAACTACTTTACTTAGTCAGTCGTAGACATACCCTTGGAGCTACCATCACCACCCATTATCTATAAAAGAAAACACATTATTCATTCTGACCCAGTACCATTACCGCCCCCCTCTTCGAGTGTCCCTACCACTGCAAATTTAGATGCTCCGTCGAATCTCCCTATATTTCTTCGACGAACAAAAAGGCAATGTACTATATATCCTGTCTCACATTTTAATTCCACTAACAATTTATCCACTTGTAACATGAGATTTACATATGATCTAAAGGCTATTTCTATGTTTTTAGGTCAAAAAGGGAGAAACACACTATGGTGTCCGCCCCAGTATATTAATTAAAAAGCAGGAAAATCTTACATAAGCCAAGACTCAAAGATAATCCTGGAGTGAATAAAAATATTTTCACAGTAGAATCATTGTTGTTAGAGTAATCGATACTCTGATGTATTATTCCATAAAGCCCTCGGGTCTCTTATATAGAGGGAAAACCCTAGGGTAAATTACATAGACGCACGTTATATAAATAGGAAATACAGAACAATACATCATAACATAATATAACCTCTATACTCCCCATCAAGATGGAGCATAGATATCTATCATGCTCAGCTTGGAAGAACATCTCTGGAAAGGTCCTCTGAGCAATGGCTTGGTGAATATATCAACAGTCTGGTCCTCTGAACTGACATGAGAAGTAGATATAAAGCCATTCTAAATCATGCCTCTGGTATAATGACAATCCACCTCGATGCGCTTTGTCCTCTCATGAAAGGCCGGATTATTGGCAATAAACAATGCTGCCTGATTGTCACATTGGAGATTCATAGGCAAGGAGACATCTACATTCAAATCTTCTAAGACTGCTCTAACCCACATCATCTCTGTGCTTGCTTGTGCCATGGCTCTGTACTCGAATTCAGCACTGGATCTCTCCACAACAGTCTGTTTCTTGCTTTTCCAAGAAACCAAAGAGCTTCCTATGAAGATAGCAAATCCAGAAGTAGATTTACGATCTCTTGGACATCCTGCATAGTCTGCATCTGCACAAGCTGAAATAGACAGATCTGTATCTTTCCTGAATAGCAACCCTGTGCCTGGGGAGGACTTCAGATATCTCAATATCATATACAAGGCATCCATATGAACTTGCCTAGACTGCTTCATAAATTGACTCACCCGATTTACTGCAAATGCAATATCCGGTCGAGTTATAGTAATGTATAAGAGCTTACCCACCATCTCTCTGTACCTTCTTTTGTCCACCTCTTCGGTATCATCATCGTACAGCTTCATGCTTGGATCCATAGGTGTGTTTGACGGTCTGCATTCAGTCATTCCTGTTTCTCCTAGCAAGTCTGTGACATATTTTCTTTGAGTCATTACCATCCCTTGTGCATTTCTTGCAAACTCTATCCCCAGAAAATATCGTATCGTGCCCAGATCCTTCGTAATAAACTGGCTTCCCAACAGGGATTTGGTTATCTCAATTCCCTGAGCATCATCTCCTGTAACCAAGATGTCATCAACATATATCATGACAACAACTGTACCTCTAGGGGTCTTCTGGATGAATAATGAATGGTCCGCATTTGATCTTCTGAATCCCTGTCGTTCAATTAGCTGGGAAAGCTTCTGGAACCAGGCTCGGGGACTCTGCTTGAGGTCGTAGATAGCCTTATGAAGTCTGCACACCATCTGAGTCTCTCCCTCAGCAGCAAACCCTGGTGGCTGCTGCATATAGACTTCCTCCTGTAGGTCACCATACAAGAAAGCATTCTTGACATCAAGCTGAAAATGGTCCAGTTACGTACCACAGCAACAGATAGTAGGATACGAAGAGTAGAGTGTCGAGCCAACGGTGAAAAAGTATCCAAATAATCTACCCCATAAGTTTGGGTAAATCCACTTGCAACAAGTTTGGCCTTGTATCTGTCAAGACGTCCATCTGCGTGATATTTCACCGTAAACACCCACTTGCAACTCACCACGGATGCACCCGGAGGAATGGGTACTAGAGACCAAGTCCCTAGAGACTGTAAGGCACGCATCTCCTCCTCCATAGCTAGCCGCCAGCAATCAATCTTCATGGCTTCTTGATAGGTCAGTGGAATGGCAACTGATGAGACAACAGCTGCAAATTTCTGGAAATCCCCATTGAGACGATGAAATGAGACCTGGGAGGCAAGAGGATATGAGGCACATTTTCTTTTCTGCTTTCTTTGAGCAATAGGCCGATCAAGATCATCTATCACTGTGGTGACTGGCGGCTCCTCCTCCTGTAGTAAAGGCTCCTGCATCGGTGCATTATCTAACCCATCATTAGTGATAACATCAGAACATACCTGAGGCGTGCTGGATGGTTGACATGTGGATTGAGCAGGGCATGTCCGCCTTGTATAGAACTTAGGAAATGGTACAATTGGAGGTGGTGGTGGTGGTGGTGGTGGTGTAATGGAATGACCCAGGCTTGGAGGTGGAGGTACATAGACATTAGAATCTGTGGGTGTAGAGGAGACCAATCTGTCACCTGCAGGAGAGAAGTACATGACTGGTTCGAAAAATGTAACATCAGCACTCACATAGTACTTGTCATGAACAGGGTCATAGCAACGATATCCTTTCCGTGTCCTGGAGTAGCCCACAAAAACACACTTGATAGCCCTAGGAGAGAGCTTATCAAGCCCTGGAGACAACCTGTGGAAAAATGCAACAGTGCCAAAGACCCGAGGTGTAAGTGTAAACAAGTCTCTGTCAAGAAAGAGAACAGAGATAGGAGACTTTTCCCCAAGAATAGTAGCAGGCATGCGGTTAACCAGATAGCATGCTGTAAGTATAGCATCTCCCCAAAAGGCTAATGGGGCACAGCTCTGAATAAGTAATGTGCGAGCAATGACAAGAAAGTGTCGATGCTTCCGTTCGGCAACACCATTTTGTTGAGATGTGTATGCACATGTGATTTGGTGGATAATGCCTTTAGAAGAAAGAAAGTGAGCAAGGGAACGAATGCAAAATTCCAAAGCATTGTCAGCACGCACATACTTAACGGTAGATGAAAAACATTTTGAACTTCATTGATAAGATTTTGAATAACACTTCCTGCTTCTGATTTATTTTTAAGAAGAAAAGTCCAGGACACTCTAGAAAAATCATCAACCACAACTAAATAGAACATGTGCCCCTGATGATCTGGGACACGACTGGGACCCCAAATATCTATATGAAATAACTCAAAAAGGGAGTGACTGCTCCGACTCTGACGACTGGGGAAGCTAGACCGATGGTGCTTCCCTAACTGACATGCTTCACAACGAAATGACGAACTCGGAGAGATCTGAGGCAGGAGGTGACGCATTTTTTGTAACGGCAGGTGACCAAACCGAAGATACCAGGTATATGGAGAGACGGAGCCCTGGGAATGCAGTGAGACGCCAGCATAAGAGTTCCGTACGAGACGATATAGCCCGTTGTTCTCAGAACCACAGCCAATCACCCTGCCCGTTAGTATGTCCTGAAAAATGACAGACGATGGGTCAAAAATAGCTCGACAATGCAAATCTCGTGTAATCTGACTAATGGATAAGAGATTCATAGAGAATTCCGGTGCATGTAGAACATTCTGTAAGTGCATAGAGGGCAGCAAAGCCGTCTCCCCCTGACCGATGATAGGGGAATGAGTGCCATCAGCAATGAGTACAGAGCGACCAGGCTGAACAGCTCTATAGGAC
Organism: Ottelia alismoides; assembly: GCA_037367405.1. Taxonomy (NCBI): domain Eukaryota; kingdom Viridiplantae; phylum Streptophyta; class Magnoliopsida; order Alismatales; family Hydrocharitaceae; genus Ottelia; species Ottelia alismoides. The sequence continues at coordinate 14,132 of JAZKJV010008456.1, read as the reverse complement.
TGCAGAATATCTCTCTCACGACAGAGATGATGGGTGGCTCCAGAATCAACAATCCATCACGTGAGATCATGGTTATGATATGAGACTGAAGGACTACCTGAGGCACTGGCTGAAGCAGATGTACTAGCAGACGCCGAAGCCGCAACATCAGAGACGTCAGCAGCCTCTGACGATGACTGTGGCATGATATCACGAAGCCGTGCCACTAGCTCCTCGAACCTGTGATCTGAAGTAGATGCTGGTGGACCCTGGACATGATCAGCGACACGTGCAGAAGGAGGGAAGCCATGCTTGGAATAGCACGTATCCTCCGAATGACCAGTACAACGACAGAATGAGCACGTAGACCGTACGCGACCTCCACGGCCACGTCCACCACTTCCTCTGCCACGAAATGAGGACGAACTACCTCTTCCTCTGGAAACTGCCATTGCCGAGGGAGGTGGAGTCGCTGTATTCGATGGAACAGGCACACGACTGAGCCTCCTGTATACTTCTTCCATCGGTGGAATGGTGGCATCGGCAAGGATCTGAGAGCGGGCTGCCTCGTACTCAGGGTCAAGGGCAACAAGTAATACGCCAACCATAGTGGCGTTACGGAACGTCTTCTGCTGTTCCGGCGTGGCTGTGAGTGGGATGGTGCTGTAGAGTTTCTCGAACATTCCACGAAGAGACGTGTACAGGGAATGAAGAGGCCTCCCATTTTGCTTCGTGGTAAAGATATCATGCTGCAACTGTAGCATCTTTGTCTTGTTCCGTACCTGAGAGTACGTCGTGGCCAGAATATCCCACATCGCCTTGGCGGTGGGCTGATGGAGGACGTCATTTGCTATCTCCGTCGTGAGCATTCCTGACAGCCAAACTTTGACATACGCATCATCAGCCTCCCATGAGGCATATATTCCCGTCTTCTCCAGCGGTTCATCTTCGGTAAGAATATGCTTCTTACCACATGACTTCATAAGACTGAGGAACTGCATAGCCCACAGTTCATAGTTCGTCCCGTCCATATTGACGATTGGTGCCGAACCTTTAAAGGCACCTATGGCAGGCATATCGACCTTTTGTTCCGACATACTGCCGGAGAAGAACAACTAGGGATGATAGACCAAGAAAGTGTTGTCTACCAAGACCTTTGAGGATTCAAGTGCATATGTAGACGTTATGCACTTGAACACATCATCTATCCGAGACCGACCGAAGGAGAGGCGCCCCGATGACGAGTAGAGGATGTGGAAGCCTCTACGGAAGAGAGAGGCGGCGGCTGGGGGGTCCCGGCGGCGGGGCTAGAGACGGCTGGCGGGGTCGGGGATGGCGGGGGGGGCCGGCGGAGGGGCGGGGGCCTGGTTGGGGTGGCGAGGGGCCCCGCTGGAGGAGCCAGTTGGGCTGGCGACGACGGGCTGGGGGGCGGGTGGAGAAAACCCTAGGGTTAGGGTTTTGGCTCTGATACCATGTTAAAGTAATCGATACTCTGATGTATTATTCCATAAAGCCCACGGGTCTCTTATATAGAGGGAAAACCCTTGGGTAAATTACATAGACGCACGTTATATAAATAGGAAATACATAACAGTACATCATAACATAATATAACCTCTACAGTTGTGAGGAAAAAAGTACACCATTTCTAGCCAGCCAAAGGCCTAAATAGCTGCCAAAGGCAAGAGTAGTTCCTCTTTGGGTTTGTCTTCTGCCTAAGTCAATGAGTTCCAAAACGACTCCAAAGTCTAAATGTTGATCCAACTTGGGCAAGTGTCACCCCAAATTTGTGAAGTAATCGAGCAATGGAAGAAAAGATGATCTATAGTTTCAATTTGACTCTGACACATGGGGCGAATGTTTGACATAACAGGAAAGAATCTCGCACATCAATCTCTTGTCATGATACACTTCCTTCTGAACAGCCACATAAAAAACTCGATTCTTTCAGGCAATTTGAGCTTCCAGATCAGGTTGCAGTTCCTGAATGGAGGCTTGCAAACTGCATCGTACGCCTTTTTGACCGAAAAAGAATTGCTCTTCCACTCCCAGTTATCTCGCCCGTCAGAAGGCATGTCATGCTGCCTCAAAAACTCCAGGAGCATAAGGAATTCCTCCAAACGTTGGTTAGAGAAATTCATAGAGAAAGAACGCATCCAGTTACCATTGACCCAGCAATCGGCAACACAAGCGTCACGATCTGCTGCCAAAGCAAAGAGACAAGGAAATCTGTTGGAGATCTGCCCCTCTCCAGTCCAATTATCAGTTTGAAAAGCGAAAGAGTTGTCATTCCCAAGAACAAGACGAAAGAGTTTGTAGGATCTAGGCAAAATCGATAAGATCCCCCTCCAGAACGACAAGTTCCATGCACTAGGGTGCTGAATCATATGGTTCGGTTGGCCGATGTCGTAGATGCTCCGTATCAGTCTGCAACACATATCTTCGCTTCTTCCCCAGATTCGACGAACCCATTTAAGCAGTAGCGCCTTGTTCATGATCTCCAGATATTTGACACCAAGGCTAGTAGGCCATCAAATTTCGGTAACCTTACTGTCTCCCAATCCACCAAATGTATTCCTGAACCCTCATGACCGGACTTAATCCAAAGGAAACGTCGCATCAACTTCTCAATGCGTTTTCGAATACCAACATGCAGCAACCGCGATGACATCGACATGAAGAAAACTGTTATAGCAGACATGACTACCTTCACCAACACCAAACGCCCACCCGCTTTCTATTCCTTGAGATAATCATAGTGCATTGCAGGATCATGGTTGGAAAACGATTGCGGATGAGGAGATGGATGCACTTACCTCTAGGGACACATGGGGTCTTGTGATGTTCACCAACCTTGATATTGCATGTTCCTTACTCACTCACATGAAGGTTCCAAAACCTATTGGGTGATGCCATTCTCAGTACCACTCATCTCGTAAACATAGCCCCATCATCTATTTTAAAGGAAGTAACTCCTTCACGAGGGATCGTGTTGAGGTCATTATGGGACATATGTAAGATTGACAATAGCATTACAGGTGAAAATCATTCGTCGTCTACTATAAAATTCAAAAAGAAAAGCGTTATTCCTGGTCAATCTTCTGTATCAAGCAGAAAACCCACACGGCACCATTTGATATAAACTATGCGACTGAAAAAATCAGATGAACAGCACTAATCAGTAATGACGGAATTGTATAATGGAAGATTGATATATAGATGAGATCGAGATAAGATAATCGAATGCGTTGGAACTAAAATGAATCAAGCGTCCAATTTATCTGAAAACAAGCAGCGATGGCTCACTTCTTGACGCCCAAATGGTACATCTTCTCCGCCTTCCCGATATCCCTCTTCTTCTCGTAGAAAATAGCATACGCCATGTAGTAAGCGGCCCTCTTTGCCCCAATCTCGTTCTTCTCCATCATCCTCAGCAGTGCCTTCGGATCCTCCACGAAGTCCATCTACAATACAGGCATCCGCAAGAGGGAAAAAAACCCTAAAACGTAAATGTTTTGAAGAACAAATCCAACCGACAGTAGTTCGTACCAGTTGAATCCACACCCCGACGTATCTGGAATCGTTGCGGTACCGGCGATCGGACTGGAAGGTCTGCAGGCACTTCTGGAGGAAGCGGGGGAGCTTCTCCTTGAGGACGTGCGCGGGGAGGCACGCGTGCATCTTCTTGATCCCTCTGTTGGAGATTTCGGGGACTCGAATGAGATCGAGGAGGAGAACAGAGGAGGGGGGAGGAGCGGCGGTGGGCTTACTGGAGCCAAGGGCGGAGGGGGTCCTTGCCTTCGTAGTTCTTGATGTCCGAGACGACGGAGGCGAAGAGGTCGGTGGACATTGTTCGAGGGAGCAGTGTGCGGCGGTGACTGGTCGGTGGACCAGTGGTGGTGCCGAGTTTAACTTTTGGGAGGGAATCGCCGACGCAGGTTTGTCCCCACGCTTCTTCTATGGGAATTTTATGCATAAAGGTCAATTTATGCAAATTAAAAGTGTTTACATGTATTTACTAGAATTTTTAAGATCAAAATAATAGAATAAAGGTGATGAAAGGTAGACTATCAGATCCTAAAGGGACCTATTTACAAATATCAAAACCCAGAGTGGTCCAGTGCAATTTCTCCTTTGTGCGTAGGGGCATTATTGTAATTATTCAAAATCGATGGGGCCTTCTTGCAAAATGTCCAGGAGCACTTGTGAGACACGCGCGCCTGGAATTGTATGTAATTCTGAAAACCCTAGGGCGGTCTCTGCAAATATCCCAGCCCTCACATGTATGACAAGCGAGGGTCCAGGCTCAGAAGGCAGTGAGGCTTAGTGGATGGTGTGGCAGCATCTGGTGCTTCAGCATGTGGCACGATGTATGGCATGGTGGACCCTAGCATGTAGGATCGAAGATGCATCAGGGATCCCATCTAGGTCATTGGATGGCCATTGCGAGGCGCCATCTAACGATGCATGTGCTTCTCCTCCGTCGAGGGAGAGCCGGTGTAATTGGAGCTCTAGCGAGGCTACCAGAGCACCACTGGGCTCCTCCATTATCATAGAAGGGTTCCGAAGCATCATGGTCACCTGGCGAAGGTGGCTGACCGCTGGGGAAGTCGTGATGGTAGTTGGAGAACTTAGAGGTGGCTGCCCCTGATGGGTCACCGAAGGCGGAGCTTGAGACCGGAGAGGAGATGTGGAGTCCAACCATTGAGTACCTGCAGGGGTCAATATAGACGAAGCATGGTGTATGTGGTGATCGTGAGGTGAATGGCGTTCCGTGGAGGCAGAGGAGCGGGGGATCGAGGCTTTCTTCTCCAACGAGCTCGAGAAGAAGGGGAGTTGATGCGGAGGAGGTTATGGAGAAGGGGGGAGTGATCTAAACCCTCTACAAAAGTTGGAGGAGTCCGGTAGGGTGATGGTGATGTGATGTGAAGGTGATGATGACTTGGGGCGATGAATTACTTGAGAGAAAATCAAGGAAGGGGCACGGATGTGTACCTGGAGATCGAGAGAGTCACCGATGGGAGGAGTTGGATTGTGCTGAGGGTCTGGGCGGTCCTCGGGGTCGTCACACGACTCGCCAAGCCAATTACGAGGTGCTCATAAATGCCTAGGCGGCTGCGATGTGGTTGGACGACCACGGGTCAACACTGGGGTGTATGGGCCATTGTGGCCAGTCCACCCACCTCTGTCTGTCACAGGGAGGTGGAGGATGGCTAGGCCTTACCCTAGGAATGGTGGACGACGAGTAGAGGTGGCAGAGGCAGTCGATTTATAGGAGGAGGTGGGCGGTTTCAGGTGATGACGACGAGGCCTTGCAATGATTTCCCGAGGACTGTGGAGCGATGACGAGGGTCATTGAAGATCACGCAAAGAATGTGGAGTATAGGGCTATGTGTAGGGTCCATTAGGGAGCGAAGACGGCTATGGAGGAAGGTGCTAAAATGGAAAGGGGGAGGGGTTGTCGCGAGGTGTAACGTTTGGAGCGAGAGATGTTAGGAGGCAGACGACGAGGGGGAGTTGTTGAATCTTGTGATCCAATGACTCTAATTTGGGCGCGGTTGAGGGGCCTGGATCAGATCAGATGATCTGATCCAACAACTAGCAGAGCGGCGGTAGTAGACAATCGTGATGGATTTTGGAGCGAGATCTGATGGATGGGAATGGAAAGGTGATGTGGACAGTCGTGGGTCGTTATATGCAACTGAATTGGGCGACTGAGAAGAAGGCAGAAGGTTGTGACTCAGATAGGATCTGGGGGTGAAGATCAACGGAGGAGACATGAGGGGAGTTGGATGGTCAGGATGAGGGCGGGCATAAGTAAATCCAAAGGCCAGAAGGGAAGCCGGATGGAAAAAGAGGAAGCAGTCATGTGGAAGCTCCAGAGAGCACCACATGGCCTTTCCAGAAAATTCAGAAATTAATAAAACCAAGAAAAATAAAAAAGGAGGCTGAATTAGGAAAAAAATCAAAACATAAAAATTGTAGATCTCAATGAGATCTACAAGATTCATGTTGGATTAAAAAGAAGTCATTTGTAGGAAAAGTGATTTTCTAGGAGTAGTTTTAGTGGGTAAAAATGCTATTTTTTGAAGGTTTTGAGATTATTTGTATTTTAAGTTCTTTTTAAATTTAAGATAAATATAGACAATATTTAACCTAATTTTTAGGAGTTTTTAATAAAATATAAAAGCAAAGATAATGTTAATAATAAATACATTAAAATTTGGGATCAAAATATTATTAATTACAAGAGATTGGTTCATTCTTAAAGATGCGGAATTAATGAAGATTTCTCAAGAGGTTCTTATTAATCAAGGATAAAAAAGCAAATAATGATGATCTAGTAGGGATTCATTAGTGGAGAGATGAGCCCTCATGGGCTTCCTCAAGATTTGACCTAAAAAATAGGAAAAAATCGTTACAAACATCAATACGGGCTTGGAGCCAATGTTTATTAACAAACTAAATAAATTAAAATAAAGTAAGAATGATTTTTAAAATCTCTTTTATCATGAATCTAATACAATTTTATATGATGTTGAACGAAAAGAGCATGAACAATATGAAATAAAATATATGCATTAAATAAAGAAAAAGTAACCGATTACACGTGATTTTTTGCTCAATAAAAGGTATATGATACATCACTGATTCATCAGATGGGAAAGAAGCTTTTGAAGACACGTATTTGAGGTGACTGGGAAGGAGCATTCTGGAGACATAGGACATAGAAGTCCATAACAATTTCATCCGAGGGCAAAAGAGTGATGTGTGGTAAAAATTGATGGGGGTGGACAAATGATTGGGGCAAGTGACAATTCCACGGGTTTTAATATATAGTTAGATTATTTCAATAGAAATTCATTCATTCTCTATCCCAAGTTTGGATAAATGAAGGAGGGTTGCACGTTAGGCAGCCGACAACCAACGCAAGAGGGATAAAACACTATTTAGGGATATGTCTCAAAATAGTTTGGATCTTTTCAAAATAGATTTAATAAAATATTTAGACTCCGTTACGGTGTTCCCTACCAGTGGTGCGTTCCTTCACCTGAATGCAATAAGAAGTTGGCAAGGGCCGCTATGTCATCATTGGGATGTAATTCAAAATTTGCAGGTGTTCTCATATGAGGAACACATGTGCATAAATAAAGTTAGTTCCGTTGCATCGCTGCTTGGATGCAATCTAAATTTTCAAACGATTCTCTCATGATAGACACATGCAAGTAAAGAAGTTAGTCCAAAGGATAGTTCAAAAGAAGTAGCGTATATGTAGTTGGAATATTAACACTTTGATGGAAAAATCGATGGAGATAGTAGATATGATAGAAAGAATGAAGATTCAGATATTATGTCTCCGAGAGTCAAAATGGGTTGGAGAGAATGTAAGGGAGACTGAGAAGACATGTTTTAAACGTTGATATTCATGTAAAGATAAGGGTAGAAATGATGTTGGAGTGGTTATTCATAAGGTTTTGAAGGAATATGTGATGAGGTGCAAAGATTTGGGGATTATATTAATTGGATATTTACAACCATAACTCTGAGTAATCTCATAATTATCATAACCCTCGATAATCACGAATTACACCTATGATCCTGAATAAATACTCTATTTCACACCCATAACCTTCTATTAGTTTAGTTCATTAATTCAACTAGACGGTGAGTTAATCTAACCAATCTGTGATCTAATGATTGGTATTAATCAAAAGTAAAAAAAGTGAAATAGAAAATACTTTTGGTAGTGATGAAGCCACATTTCATCATCTTTATTCTATCATTTTGGCATCAAAAACTCTGGTAAAGGCGTGTAAATAGCATTAAATCCAGCATCTTAACACTCATGCATGTGCATGTAAATAGTGTATAAAATACTGTAATTAAAGCCAAAATTATAGAATAAATAAAAGAAAAGAAAAAGAATAAAATATTGTAAATATTTTATGACCCAAAACCCCGAGACCTAGGCATCTAGATGAATAGGTCGACCAGGAATAAAGTAGGGGGAGATAAGGGCCAAAATACAGTACAAATACCTTTGTTTTTAATCCATTCTTTATTCATTTTGGGACCCATTTTTTGTTTCACTTTTTATACCTCAAATAAAGAAACTTTGTACATGAAAGTTGTATATAATTAAATAAAGAAAAATATAAAATTGATGTCACTCAAAAATATTGTACAGATAAAAAGTTATGATCTAAATAAGAATCCAGAATCCCAACTTCCCAGACCCGTATCTTGCAAGTAAAAACTCGAAATGTACCAAACTCACCTTTAATTGTATATAGCTTAAAATAATCTTTTTAATTAGGGTGGTTTCGTATTTTTCAGAGTTACGGTTTGAAAGTTGAGTTTTGGACCCCACTTGTATACTTGTACATATTAAAATATTCAATTTATTTATTATTCATTATTCTTATGATTTTATATTTTTATAACTTTGTAAATATTATTTATAACATATTTTCATATTAAAATCAGAATAAAAATACAAAAGAAACATAAAATAAAATACATGTATATAGAATATGTAGGTATAATACCTATATGTATACCTATATTATTAATACTTTTATTTTATTAAATATACAAAACACTTCAGAAAAATACAATAAAAATATTTTTAATTGTATAAAAGTATTCTATAAATTTATAAAATAATAAACAAAAACGAATAAATTAAAATCACAAAGTAAAAATAAATTAATAAAATATATAGGTATATGTACCTACATAGGTCTAAAAAGACAACTTGTAAAATTATACCTCATAAAAATAATTAAAAATCATAATAAAATACCTTATAAAATAATAAACATCTTTCATTTAATAATCCAAATTTAATTAATTCATTTTCTATTTTAAATTGAATTTACGAAATAAATTTCAGGGATTTTTCCTGGTTGGTCCACGTGGATCAACCAGGTGACGGCCCCAGTTGACCCCGGTCAACTGGTCGTCCTCCCACCCATGTGCGCCTGTCAGAGCTCATATGACCTCGTTTTTGTCAATTTTTCCAGGCCGCGTCTTGCACCAATTCATGATGAAATCTTCACGATTTTTTCTCCTCGATTATCAGGCTTACTCGCCCAACGATTGTATCGAGGAATGGATCATTGTGTCGCCGAACACATCTCAGTCTTTGGAGCGTCAGAACCTTAGTGTCAAACCACATATAACGCCCCCTTGACTTTCCTTTGAATTTCGAACCCCATTTCGCCTCGAATTATCCCCCTTTGGCTCGAGTTGGAGACCTGGAGGTGACAGCTTCAGTGTCCCCCCTTCAAAGTGGAGGATCGTCGCGGTTTGGCCGAGTTCCAATCACCTCTGGCGAGCTCCGCCGTTGAGGTAACTTCTACCTCGGGTACCCCCTTTGAGGTGTTTATCTCCCTAGTTTTTCTTCGTCTTTTCATTCACTATAGTCCTAGGAGCATCCAACCATCTTAATCATCGACTTCCACCAATCGATTCGCTCAATCGATAGTTCGCCGGAGCTACCTCCGGCCAACTTCGCGTTCGCCGTTCGCCACCCTTTTTCGCACCCTCGCGGGTTGGGGCAGTTTGCCCCCGACGCCTTCATTCTTTTCTTGCAGGTCCGTGGAGCACGAAGAGCACCTGGAGGCGGTTTTGACCTCGCCGGAGGTACCTGGGCCCCTTCTCCTTCTTCGACGTCGCAGAGGAACCCTGGTGCCTGCCGCCGTGTTTTGAAGCCCCAGACGTGGAGAAGACCCCTACAGGAACCTGTAGGGCCATTTTGAATCACTAAGGAGCGGCGGAGGAGGGACATCGGCGCCTGGGAAGCTCGCCCCCATGCTTGTTCTTCCTTGTTCGTCCATCGAGCTTGTCCGTCGTCGGATCATCTCGGAGCCCCAGATCTACCAGCCGACGTCCGATCACGCTTCGCCAACACCGTCTATCTTCCTGCTGAGATTTAATCTCAGCCATCGGCGCGAACCGTCATCGGGCCACGCGGGGCTGCCACGTGGACAAGTGAAGCGCACGGGACCGTCTGATCTGCGCCAGCAGAGGGTATTTTGCGGATACACCCTCGGCATTTTTGTATTTTAAATTAAATACTAAAACTTTCATCTGCTTTTAAAATGTTTTGCAAGCTTTGCTTTTAAGCCCCTATATGTTTATCTCATTACGGATATACCCCTGCCAGGTGCACGTACGTACGCATGTGGTTCTGGAAATTTTGCGAGCACATCCTTGACATTTTTGCTATTAGTATTTAGTCCAGCAAATAGTGTATTCAGTTATAATATTTCTGGGATTTTCGCAACACAACCCCTGGGGTTTTTGGAATTAGCAGTTGGGTCCTTCCCATGCGCGTGCCAGTCACGTGCCCGTGTGGTGTTTTTGCAAGATTATCCCTACGGGTTTTGTGATTTACTTTTAGTCCACAAAAGTTCGATTGTAGTATTATATTTTGTGGACAAATTGCATTATTGCCCTGGAATGTTTGCTTATTTGCACATATGCCCCTGTCAGGCTTGTAGTTTCTATTCATTGTTTGTATTTATTTGATGCCTCTATAAATCCCTACCAAAATCTTCAAAAATCATCATAGACTCATGTTTAGTTGTAGATTCACGTCATATTTTTTGCATTTATTTTTGTTGCATTTTTATATTTATTAAAAATAAAAAACATGCATTTTCAACACTGTTTGCATTAGAAAATCCATAAAAAATATAAAAGCGTTTTGAAAAATTCCAAAAAAAAATTTTTGTGTGTCTTATCATACTTTAGTGTCAGTACAAAAATCATTAAAAATTTCAAAACAAAAACCTTAAAAATTAGAAAACCCCTAAAAACTTTTATAAAAATATAAAAAATCCTAGAAAAACCCTAAAAATATAAACTCAGTTTCTGTAGTTTTTCTATTTTATTGTCTTTATTTTAAAATTAATTTGGGAAAATTTTGTTACTATTTGCTATTTTTCATTCCCATTTTAATTTTGGCCGGTAGTTTAGCTCATTGTTTTCTTGTATTTCCACTTTTGAAAATACCAAAAATATTTAGAAAAATCCCCAAAAATCACAAAAACACTATAAAAATCTAAAAAGACCAAAAAAATTTTATTCCCTCATTTTTGAGCATTTTTACTATTTTTATAAATACCTTGTCCTCTTTCTCTTATATTGTGTATATATTCTATTATTGAAAAAGGAATACAAAAAAATATAAAATATAAAAGAAAAACACAAAATCGGAAAATCAAAAACTAAAATACAAAATTAAAAATTAAAAATAAAAAAATTAAAGTTAAAAACCCACAAATTTTTGCATATTTGTAGACATTTAATCACATCACATTTTGCACAAATTGTTTGATCTATCTTGTTTGCTCCTTGAGTTCGACCTCTACATACTTACACCTATACATCTTTGTTGTAGAGTTATAATAAATTTTAACTCCACGTCTATTTTCATTGCTTGAATTATTTGATTGTGGGATTAATTGTTGATTAAATCCGGATCTTGAGTGGTCAATACACCGACTGTGTTCATGCCTTGTGTGGAATACACGATCGCTTGATTTTTGGGTTTATCAAGTAGGTTTGAGGGCTTGTAGGAATGGGGGATGGAAGCTTGCAAGCAACGGACGGGGACTTGCATGTGTGGTGGACAGAGGCGAGGAGGGGAGCCTTGCAGACGGTGGTAGTGGACGGGGGGACGGGGGGGGGGGGGGGGGGGTTCTTTGATAACAGTGGAGGACAACATAGATGGTGAGAGTCGACCCTTGTAGGCAGTGAGGGCTTTAGGTGGCGGGGCATGGGCTTCAACGGGGCCTTGTAGGCAACAACAGGGAGGGGTCAGGGTTATTTGATGAAGGCAGAGGGTGACGGCGAGGGTGGGGGTCAAACCTTGTAGGCGGTGGGGTGGGGGATTCTTTGATGATGTTGGAGGGCAGTAGCGAGGGTGAGGGTCAACCCTTGCAAGCTTCGGGGCGAGGGATTCGATGGGGCCTTGATGAATCTTCGATTCATTACATTTTTTAGTCATTATCACACTGGTCCACAAACTTAAATGCATATTTTATGCCATGAAATAAATCAAGGGAAGTGCATTATCTGTATCATGTATTAGATATTTTATGACTCTCGTAAGAAACATACATTAACCTTTTCTCCCTCTTCCAGCATCTAACAATAGTTTTAAGATGTAATGATTTTCAAATTAATTATCTTATATTCCTTCCTTTTTCCAGATGATTATTTATATTATTAGCAACCTCTTTTGTGTTCCTTTCCCTCAATTTTTAGAATTACCTTGAAGCTTGACTATCAATTAATATCTTAGCAATTATTATATGGTGAACTTGCACCATGAGATGAAATTAATTAGAATAGCTAATGTTGTCGAAAAAATAGTGGCACCATATTTTTATTAGGGATTTTTACACCCTAACCCTGAGTAATCTTGCAATTACATTCAAAACCCTGCATAATCGTGAATTACACGAGAAACCTCGAGTAATGCTTAACCTTTACATGACACAACCCAGTGTCAAATTCCGTTTCAAATCTCCGTTAACTCAGACGGAAAAAGTTAGATGTGGACCATTTTACCCTTCAAAATATGTTATATTTACAAAATGACGCCTCCCTTCTCCCATGGCCTGGAAGCACTCCCCACGCTGCATCCTCCATCATCCTCCTCCTACCGCCTCTGACCTGGAAGCCCTCCCCTCATTGCCCCCGGCAGCCTTACCGTCGAAGGCTCTCCTCCTCCGCCGCCGCCCCTGACCTGGATGCCCTCCCCTACTGTCTGGAAGCCCCCCGCCCACTCGTCAGTCGCCCTCCACCCATCTCCCTGTCGTGCCCCCACCCCGACCTGGAAGCACTCCCCTCGTATCGCAACCCTTCCCCCAACCGCCAAGTCCCCCCCCCCCCCCCCGCCCACTCGCCGGTCGCTCTCCCCCACCCCACCCCCCCCACCCCCCCCCGGTCGCCCTCCCCCCATCTCCCCGTCATGCCCCCCACCCCGACCTGGACGCCTGGAAGCCAAAGTCTCCCCCCACCCCCTACCCCTAGGGTCGCCCTCCACCCATCTACCCCGCCCGTTCTCCCCCCAACCGCCCTGTCCCCCACCCCACTCCGGTTACCCTCCACCCATCCCCTGTCATGCCCCCCCACTGATGAGCCAAAAATCCGATCAATCCGGATCAGATAAAAATAATCACTCTCGGGTCGTAGCGACCCGGATCGATAGAGATCTCAACTCAACAAGAAAAATGAGGAATAGACCACCAAACAGAGATAGAAAACCAATGAAAAACAATAGTGGCCCTGGCTATTAGATTAGCCCTGTATAGCGACCAGGGTCGGACTCAGGGAGCACGTAATGGCCTCACGGCCTACGAAGTAGTCAAAAAGGAAATCAAATAAAAAGAAAAGTATTTTTGGTGGGTTTTAATATTTTTTATATTTTTTGGGTTTTTAAATTAATAAAGAAAATAGGAAAGTAATAAAACAAGCAACCTGGATAAATTATTTAACTACTCAAATTTCATCCAAAAATTCAAACAAAAATATTTGTATGTTTTTTATATTTTTTATGTTTTTGGTGAATTTTTGGTATTTTTCTGTTTTTTAGGGAATTTTCTAAAAATAAAAGAAGACCGAAAACAAATGTTGTTGTCCAGTCAGGCTTGGAGGGCCAAAATAAAATAGATAGTGACCCTATCAAAGCCTGAAGGTAATTTTCCTGTAAAGTATGAAATACAAGGAAAAATTAGGCACTGGATTTATTATTTTTGGATTTTTCAATTATTTATTATAACTTTTATAAGGTTTTCAATGTTTTTTCAATTTTTATATTTTCTATATGTCCAAAAATGACCAAACTTCGTCAGAAAATCAAACACAACAAAACACACCAAATCTAATTTTTTATAATTTTTGGAAATGTTTTTGAATTTTTAAAAATAATAAATGGGCTCCAAAAATTTCCCAAAATTTAGTGAAAATCCTACACAGTGGCAGGAGCCACATGTCAAAATTTCAAGTAATTTGGATTATATTTGACATTTTATTTACAACAAATACAAGCCCATAGTCACAGGGACCTATTTGTCATAAAAATATACTCAGGGGCCTAGAAATAACAAGCGAAGGAATCTAGGGGGGTCCGATGA